>VZTE01000648.1:20606-139294 GCA_013397775.1 Eulacestoma nigropectus | reverse complement strand
GCAGGGGAACTGTGGATGCACTGGTGCCTGCAGCAGGAAACGGACCCGCCTTCCCCTGCGCAAGGCCGGTTTCCTTGTCCCTGCTTTCCAGGGTGTGATGGAGGGGATGCTGCAGAGTATTCCCTCAAGGGCTGGGGCCACCCCGGTCTGGGGACAGCAGCCCTCGGGGTCCACCAGCTGGGCACCAACAGCAACAAAAGTAATAAAGAGCCTATATATATATATATATATATACATAATCACAGAATGGTTTGGGTTGGGAGGGACCGTAAAGATCATCCATGATCCTTCCCATGGGCAGGGACACTTTCCACTAGACCAGATTGCTCAGAGCCTCATCCAGCCTCACCTTGAACACTCCCAGGGATGGGGGCAGCCACAGCTTTTCTGGGCAACCTGTGCCAGGGCCTCACCATCCTCACAGTAGGGAATTTCTTCCTAATGTCTAACCTAAACATACTCTCTGTCAACTTGAAGCCATTCCCCCTTGTCCTGTCACTCCAGGCCCTTGTAAATAGTGTCTCCATCTTTCTTGTCAGCTCCCTTCAGATACTGGAAGGCTGAAATTAGGTCACCCTGAAGCTTCTCTTTTCCAGGCTGAACAACCCCAATTCTCTCAGCTTTTGCTCGTAGGAGAGGTGCTCCGTCCCTTTGATCATCGTGGTGGCCTCCTCTGGACTCTCCAATAGGTCCATGTCCCATATATTTATGCAGCCCTGTGGTACTATTGCAACTCTACACTCAGAATGCACCTGCAGTGCCATTATCTCTGGTCAGTCTGGAAGTGAGGCTTGGGAAGATTCCCTTTGGCACACCAAGGCTTAAGGAGGTTGTTTAGGACTGAACGTCAGCCAGGAGACTCCTCTCAAGGTCAAATGCGAAACAGCAGATGCACAGGGTTCAAACAGGGAGATCTTCAGCCTCCACACAGCAGGTGACCAAAATGTTTGTACACTTGGAGTCAAGTTCCAATCTAGTCTCAAAAATAAGTCTTCAATGATGCCTGCCACATCTGTTTTTCAGCTTTATCTTCTCTATTTCAGTCAGTCTATGCTCTTTTCAGTCAGGTAGTTCTTCAGTCAGCAGATGGGTTTCTGAGTGGAAAACTCTCCCTCTTAGTCTGAGCCTCTCCCCTGACGGTCACAGCCCATGGCACGCTGAGAGATGACCCTCCTCTTCCATCCAGGGGCACCATGCAAATTGGATTAGCCAGACTGCTGGAGATAAGGTGGAAAAGTTACAGCTCTGTTTCACGCTGAAAATTTCAAAGCACTCAGTAAAAATCTCTTCAAAGAGAAAATGGAGAGGGGATTTAATCAATACATACAAATGTCTCCAAGGCAGGTGCCAAGAGGGTGGTGCTAGACTCTTCAGTGGTGCCCAGCATCAGGATGAGGAGCAATGGCCATGAAATAAAACACAAGGAGTTCCACCTCAACGTGGGGAAGAATTTCTTTCCATTGAGGGTGGCAGAGCTCTGGAACAGCTGCCCAGGGAGGACACAGAGTTCCCTCTCTGGAGACATTCCAAACTCACCTGGACACATTCCTGTGTCACTGCTCCAGGTGACCCTGCCTTGGCAGGGGGATGGACTGGGTGATCTCCAGAGGTCACTCCAACCCTGACTATTCTGGGATTCTTCGATTGTTGTTGATGTTCTCCTTAACGTCCTGAATGACTCCTAATGGGTTCAAGAGGGAACCTCTTTCATCCCTGCTAGGGGATGAAAGAAAGCTTTTTGTCCATTTTTGTAAATTTAAAGGTGGGATGAGAAAGATGCGGCGCTCTGCAGAAATCAAATTACATGATCCATGAGCTGTGTATCATTGACGTGCTTGAGAGAGACCTATCAGGATGTTTTAGTGAAGTTTTAGTGTTTACACTACAGGCTCTTTCTCTTAGAAAAATGGAGAAATAACACCTTAAATGAACGCCCAAACTTTGTTTATACACAAAACCTACGCTGTCCCAATGCTTGCTTTCTGTGAGCAGGCAGGCTGGCATTCTTCAGGGCTTGCATGGAGCTGGGAGAGGGCAGAGCTGGTGGTCAGGAGCTGGAGGACAGGCGCTGCTTACTTGGTGTGACCCAAGTCACAGGACTGCTGTGGCATGTGCTGTAAAGAGGGGAATAGCACAGAGCCAGCCTGGGCTTTTGTAGTGTTCAATTAGTGCTTACACAGTGCCTTGAATAACTCACATGAAAAGATGACTTATTATTATTGTTATTATTGCTATTATTAAGCTAACAGTATATTCTCTGTGGAGCTCGTGAAGAGGAGGTGACGCACAAACAGCACATACAGTAGCAGCTGCATGTGAACAGTGCCCCAGGAGTTACAAAGAAAAAAATTACCTTAATAATGGTTCCTCTGCTGTGGTGGGATTTTCCTCCCTTTAATTATAGTTGCTGTTTTCATTTGAAATTGATTAAGTGTTTTAGGATGGCAAACAGAGCTGGTCTTTTTAGAAAGAGCACTCAAAGACATCCAGCCCTAGCTAGGAGCGGAACATTTTTACTCCTTTTTAAAGGACTCAGAATTTCCTTCTTCCAAAATCGAAGAAGAGGACTTGATTTGGTGCTCTCTAGAACATCTCACAGTTTTCCTATACTGAGGAGAGGTGAGCACCTGTGCCATGGGACTTCCTGAAGAGTGTAAGACCTCACCAGAGGAGGATTCACCATCCTGATTTTAATTACCTGCTTTGGATGGAAGAGGCAAGAAGGGACTGGCAAGTGCTGCTCCCTGTGGAAGGTACTTATAGGCACCTCTGTTCCAGAGCTTCTGCAGTGAAGGAGGGACCACCTAATTTCTAAAGTTATAACACTGTTGTATCATTTGTTGGGAGTTAAAGACCCCCTACGTCTGTTATTCTCAGCAACTTTCTGGTGTTTCTCTTCCATTTTCATTCATCCAGGTAAAAAACAGCTTCCAGCAGCACCGCTCAGAAGAAACCATTGCACAATTTTGGTAGTGTCATAATTGCATCGTTTTTCTGCCACTTTCACTCTGAATGCTGTGAAGGCATCGCAAACCTCTACGCAATCGAGTTTTATCAGCTCGGAGAGGTGCTGCTGTTGGGAAGGTTGAGGCTTTTGCAGTTTCTGCTTTAGCACTTTTGCTGCCCTCTGGTGTTTTAGATATCCTGGACGAGGAGTCACCTTGGATGATTCCGTGATATCCGTGGTCGGGAGAGGTGTAATTACAGAGCTGGCTTGTTCATAATCAGGGAAGGAGAGCGAGGAAAGTGGAGAGGCACTTCTCACAGCATATCCACGAGGATGTCCCTTTGATTCCTCTAGGAAGAGGGAGAAACTGGGAGGATACAACTGCTAAGTTTTTCCATTGCAGCAGCTCTGTGCTCCCTCCCTGAAGGCAGCATGGTCTGTGTATGGGAATACACACGGAAACTGATGCCTCCCAGAACTCATCTCGCAGATATTTCCAGCAATTCAGTCTTTAGTCATCTCACTCAGCATTCTCTATCAGTTTCAAAACAAACTAACAACAATAGCAACTTTCTTCACTTGGCAAAAAGAAAACAGAGAAGTGGAGACATTCCTTTCTACCCATTTCACCCTCCACAGCTGAACTCAGCCTGGCTCTCTGTGGCAGGTTTGCTGGGGCACTACTTGCCATACAGCTGTAGTTATTTCTTTTCTTTTTTCTTTTCTTTTCTTTTCTTTTCTTTTCTTTTCTTTTCTTTTCTTTTCTTTTCTTTTCTTTTCTTTTCTTTTCTTTTCTTGGGAGGGTGGTTTGGTTTGGTGCTTTTTGCTTGTTTGTTGGGTTTCTTGTTTGTTTGGTTTGTTTGTTTGTTTGTTTGTTTTCCCAGAAAATACCAGTGTGATTATTTTGAAAGTCAGATTTGTTTTGACTATTTTACATGACTTAATTGAGTAAAACCTTGCTGAAGTCAATAGAAGTGTTTCTGGTCACACCAAGTTAGACTCTGGCCTAAAAAGAAGTGAAATGAAAGGTGTCACATTACAAAAAGTATAGTGACATTTGAAGTAAAGAAGATGAGATAACCAACTAAAATACTTGTAGGCTTATTTCAAAGACAAAAGCATTATCTTGAAAAAAAATTGTGCATGACTGTTTCTAACACGGCTTCAAAGTGTCTTTGAATTTGAAAAAATCCAGGCTGCCACCGCAATTTTGGCAAAAATACTTTAAAGCTAGCATGTCCTCACTGAGGCACCACAATGGTATCCACAAATGTATTTCAGACCACTGGAATGTCTTTGGTCATAACATTGCATCATGGTTACATAATTATGATCACAACAATGATCTTTTGTCATTAAGGTTTATGACATTTCATAATTAACGAGGTGATGACATCTCACTGACATAATACATTGAGCTTGTCTTGCAGGATGAAGGGACGCAGACCTTCTCTTCATCACTCCTCCTTATCTAGGGCTAGGAAATTGCTTCTGAAGGGGTCACCACCAGGTATGTTTGGGTTCTTCACTCTCCTGAATATAATGTGGTACAAAATCTGCCACTCATGCCAAAGCTCTGAGTGTCTTTGTTTGTGTAAAGGGAAGTACAAACACAGAACAAACAAGGTGGTCTGTGCCCTTGAGAGCCTCTCTGTTTCATTGTAATCATTTCCCTTCCGTGTTTGTCACTCTTACAGTGCTCCACTGTGCCAGGACACATGAGCCTGACCGACAACTGGCAACAAACGCATGAAAAAATTGTGTAGAAAAAGAGAAATGGGGCTGGTTGTTTCCATTGCCCAGGATAAATAAAATGCAGAAGTTAAACAGCCAACATGGAACAATGGCTTTAGAATTCGGGCTTTTTCCAATCAAGCTTAATGGCCAAAGGTGGTGATGGTAGTAAAAGGGAATACACATCTGTAATCTAACTGTGCCTATTTAAATTTAGATGAAAGTCACTTTGTTTACATCTCTTAAAACATCCATCTTCAAGGTATCCTGCAAGGTAAAGCACTTACTCTCCCAAAATTTGACTGAAGAGGACCAAAGGCCTCTGGGTCTGAGCACATCTGTGTTAAGCTGCTGTTGCTGTTGGCATCAGGATCAGCCAGGCAGGGACCTCCCTGAGGCAGAATCACCTGGACTTCAGATGCCTACAGACCAACTCTTGGAAATGGCACTTTCCCACCAAGACCATACAATCGTCACAGACAAAAGGCACAAAAGACAAGGAAAAGATGCAATTTCCCCCAGTTTACCTGCTTTACTACTGGGAGGGCAAAAAGACTACAAGGATGAAGTGTCTTGCCCATGGTGGTGATGAGGCAAGTCTGTGGCAGAGCTGGGAAATACCTTTGTGTGTCCTGAGCTCAGCCAAAGTGCTTTAACTCCATCCTTCACACTGAAATTAAGTGATTAGTGTTAATCTTACAGCTGGTATAAATACAGTTACGTACATACTGGGTTTAACACAGTTTATACATGAGGCAGCTCTCATATGTGATTTTTCTTTCAGGCTGGACTTTCTGTAAGATTAGTGCTCGTAGTTTAATGTTATCCTCCCACTCCCAGATGAAATGTGGACAGAGAGCAGGTCAAACAGCATCAGCTGCTTTCTGCAGCTCCCAAGATTTGCCACTCTTTGCCAGCAGTTTCTGTCGAAAGTGTGTATTACTTCTCACTGCTCACTGAAACATCCTACACACTGTAGTAGCTCATGTGTTGCTTTGTTGTTTGGGGTTTTTTTAGGCCACAACTTATCGGGGAATTTAGGCAGCGTAAGAGCAGTCGGAAGCTGCCAGCTTCCAAAGCAAAAAATAAGTGCTAAGTAGACTTCAGATAGGAGAGCAGAGGTGGGAGGGAGGCATGTCCACGATCCGTTTGACAGGGGATTTCATTCCTGTGAAATTATCCTTCCCCTTCTCCTTGTGTGGGATCTTTTCTCTTCGGGATTTCTACAAAAGAGTTGGGGAAATTCTGCCAGCCTGATGGGGAGTGCTAGGAAACGAGTTTGGGAACCTTCCCGTGGGCAGGCCAGGAGACTGAAGGCTGTTGCCCTTGTCCTTACGGCTGCTGGAGCTGCCATGAGGTGTTCCCACCTGGGAAAGACCTGCCAGTTGTCCTTCAGCCGGTGCAGAGACTGGATGCCTGCTCCCGTGCTGGGCTGGAGGGACAATCTGTGAGGGCAGGAAGGGAATTCAGCCTCGTTCCTTTTGGACTGACTGTCCCAAGTGTCCTATTGCATTTTACAGGAGTGCCATAGGATGCGGGGGTGCCCCGGCCGTGCAGCTGTGGGCGATGTGGACACGTGCCCAACAGGAAGCGTCCTGAGACAATGGAATTCACTGCACACACACGTGTGTTCTTTGTTGGTGGCTGTGCTGGAAACAGTGACCTGAGTGAAGCAGTTTTGATGTCCCCTTGCTGCAGCCTCCGCTCCCCTCCCCTCACTTGTGAGTGATTCATGCGGAAAGCTCCAAATCATTCCCCAGGGACAAAATTAATAAAGGCCCCTTCACCTTTCCTCTATATTCATGCATTAGAGTCTGAGATCCACCGTGCTCTTGATGCAGTTTGGAATGGAAAGGCTATCGTTTCCCTGGAGTCCCAGGTAATTGCTTCATCTGCTTGTGCCTGCCTGTACCTCTGCCAGGCAAGGGGATGTGCACAGGCTCCTTTGAAGAGAGTTTTAATGGCATTTGTCTACTGCATACCAAAAAATCAGGAGCTTCTCCCTTCCCCCTTCCCCTTCTCTACTTTGCTCACTCTGAAAGAAAACATTAACAAAATAAAAGTTGCATTTACAGCACGGTGCTGGTGGTACAGTTATTCCACAGGGAAAACCTGATATATCCACCTATTGTCTGAGCCACTAGCAAGAGCCCTTCGTCAATGAGCAAGTTACGAAAACAGGTATCCTTCCTTAGAGATTGATGCGATATTTGCGTCGGATATTTCCTGCCATGCAGCACAGATTGTTTGTGCCGGTGGACAAGTGAGAAATGCGGCTTTCCAGCGGGGGGAAGGACTGTTGCAACACACCTTTATTGTCCTCCTCTGGAACAGCATATTCAATTCGTTTTCCATCCATCCATCCCTGCAAACACATTTCCTATAATTGCTGCTCTGTCAGATGCGCTGTAATCCGTCCCCTCCTACGTCAGCTGCATTGTTGTCACCCCCCTCCTGTGTCAGGAAAACTGTAATCCTGCTCTTGCGTTACTTGGGAGCTGCGCCTCTGGCATTTCCAATTGCATTCGCCCGGAGTCAGGCAGAGCAGGGACACAGAACAAAACGCTTTCTGGACCACGCATGTAATGAGTCCTCTGGCGTTTTGAGTGCGCACGTGGGTTGTTGGGGACTAAATGCATTTTACACACAGGGAGGTTGGCATTCTGCGGCCACACACCAGACAAAGGTTCCCATTGGTGCCGGGTGTGAGAAGCTCAGCAGAATTTTTGCGTGGCGTTGAATCATGCGTGAGGCATTCTTGCAGGCTGGTTCTGCACGTGGGCTGCGATGGAGGCAAAGACAATAAATAACGTTTCAGAGGACAAAGGGTTAGCAAAATTCCTGCTTTGTGCGTCCCAACTGATGAAATGACTCCAAGGAAGCAGGAGTGGAGGAGGTGGGTGGACTCACAGTCTGTGAGTGGGACACCAAGACAATCTATTTTCAAACGTGCACACGTGTGTTACGCTCCAGTCCTGGGGCTGAGCAAGAACCTATGAACAATAACACATGGGAAATTTCTTATGTGCAATTCTTGGCACAAGCCAGCCCTGAGTTTCCAGGGAAGCAAAGTACAGGGCATATGGCATCTAAATATATGCCATCATGGATGACAAGAAACATGGAAGAACTTTTTGGATGGGGTTGTTTGTTGACATCCTGAAAATATCTTTCACAAGACAGATACTGACAAGACAACTCCAAACCAGATGGTTCTCCAGCGATGGTTTCACAAGAGCTTTAAGTTTGGGGTGAAGTAAGCAGTTTGTGCTACTGGAGCAGATTGATTGTGACTCCTCAAATAGGAAACCAGATGTTCATGCTTCAGCTAGAGCTACTCCCCTTGTTACACAGCTGATACAACCAGGGAGCACACGGCTTTGTCCTCACACTCAGCAGGACATGCTGTCTTCAAGAAGTCTTCCTGTTGCACGCTCTTGATAATTTTCCGAGTTGGCTCAAACTGCTTCCTCTCTGTCGATACCCGTCACCTCTCACAAGATCAGTGACACAGATTCTCTTTCCCTGCTTAATTTATACTTTTCACTTGGGCAGATGGTTCCCTAGTCTTGTTGGACGTACCGGGAGCAAACCCTTAAGATTAAATCTGCCACTGCTCATCTTGGTGGTGAAGACAGACAGGTGTCTTGGTCTAAAGACATACCTTTTAGAAGGTGTCCTAATTGTGTGAGGATAGCAAGATCATATTCTGTGGGTATTTATTTTAAAGAATAACACTTCTAGATGCATTAGATGCAGAGAGTCAGATTAGGAAGAGACCTAGTTATGCAGAAATTCTCACTGCAAGCAAGGGTGAGAAAGTCAGGAACTGAACTCATCTGAAAATTTTGGTTAGATACTTCCATCGGAGCTGAGATCTGTGACGTGAATTCCTCCAGTCAGCATGTTCCTACTTTGGTAAGTCATGTCATTCATGTCAGCAGCAGGGCGTTTTGGGCTGAAAGCCTATAAATTCTGTAATTTGTAATGGAAGGAGGAAGAGTGTGAAGAAGGAGAACAAGATGGGTGTAGATTTGCAGTGGGTTCCAGTGCAAAATCTCTTCTGGTGGGTCTGTGTGAGGACACCCCACTCTGTAGCTGCAGATGGCACATCCCATCAGGGGGAATGATCTGGGATGGAGGGAACTGGTGGTAAAAAGGTATGCAAGGCATCCAGATACATCTTTCTGCTTCACTGCGTGCCAATAAAAACTAATGTGATGGCCAAACATTTCCATAGACTCATTTGTTAATAAGAGATACTAGATAAGAAAGTCAATATATTTTCATTTTCCTTCCTTTGACAGCATGAAATTATTCAGCTGGTTTGTAATAGCAAAGGCAGTCTAATCTGGGATTTGAGGCTTTAGCCTACAGGCGATATTGATAAATATTTTCCTCAGACAAAAAAGCTTCTCAACTTTGAAATCAAAGGGATAAGCCATAAAGGGATATGTGCCTTCTCTGTTAGCAGTACAAGTACTTCTGGGAAAAATGGAATGCTTTTGGGAAAGTGGAATGATCTGCCTTACAGAACATGCATTGAATTGGGTAAATACAAGCTTGCAGTATAGTTGGGACAAAGTACAGGAAGGAGCAACACTCATCACCACAAGTAGGCTGGGCCTGTGGTGAGAACATCTATTACTGCATCTTCACAAGACAGGAAGGTATTCAGAAACTCCTCTTTTTTTTTTTTTTTTTTTTTTTTTTTCATGAACAGGAGCCTTGTTAAATGACACAGCAGCCACGTGAGTGTTCAGAGAGAATGTACTCATGCAGCAACATTAATGGAAAGGAAATACTGGTTTGGGAATCAGAAAAAAATGCCAAGGCCAAACCTGATGGGAAATGAACAGCAAAGGCATGATCAGAGTGCAGTTCACTAGGTGATCCAGTGCCAGCCACTGAAGCCTTTACTGAGGAATTTCCAGTGATAACAAACTCTCTCTGCATCCAGCTTCATCAGTAGAGAAAGAGAGTTTCTCTTGGGCACATTGTTAATGGCAAATGGTTTTCCTGGCAGTAGAAGAGAGCAAAGTGGAGTTTATGTGCACCACTACATCATCATGTGCTGACAGAGAGGGAGCAACCTTCCTGCACTGCCCCGGCAAATATCACCAGGAAGGACAGGGGAACTTTGCAGAAGCATCACCAGTGCAGGCTGCTGGCCTTTAGAGTCTCATCAGTGAATTGTTTTGCATAAAAGCCATTAGTGAACACAATAAAAACACAGCGAGCCATAAACGAGTTGTCCTAATAAACTAAGACGAAAAAAGGCTGGGTGCTATCCTGGAGAAATGGCAGCAACTTTTCATCAGTGGAGTAGCATGAGAAAGCTGGATGCACAGTGTGTCTTGTTTGACAGGACCTTCACAGGCAGAGCTGGTCCACTGGCCATGAGTTTAACTCTAGACACTGCCCCAGTGCAGTCCTAGTGTGGGAGGGATGCTGCCCTGGTCAGCTCCTGCATCTGTCCCGCTGGTACTGTCCCACTGCTCAAGGCATCCTTGAGAAGACATTTCACCACACTCCTAGCTGGCTCCAACAGGGCATTCCTACCCACAGCATGGATGCTTTCTTGGAATGGCAGACCTCCCCCAAAAAGATAGAAAGAAGGGGGGAAAAAAAAGCTTTAAAAGCAAGAAAATCATCAGTGACCCCTGCTGGACACAGACACAGGTATTCCCGTTGGGCTTCCCACTCGCTCAAGTGCCAGTGGAATGTGTGCCTGGCTGAAGCCCTTGGGAGAGGACTGTTGGACTAGAACCAAAAAAAAAAAAAAAAAAAACAAAAAAAAGTGGAAGAAAGTTAAAAGTTAAAATTGCAACATTTGCCCTGTTTCTGTGTGTTTCAGAGCTTTATGGAATCTCGCATTTTGCCCTCCACCTCACTTGTTGCTGCCATTTGGCAGCAAGCACAGTCTGCCCAGCAGCGGGGACCTGCTCCAGAGGAACCCTCTCCTGGCAGCCTTGACCCTTCCCTTCCTGCCTGCTGTCTCCATGGCCTCCATTAACTCCTGCCAAGGCCAAGCATGGGAAGCTCTGTGCACCTTGCCAGCTGCTTCTCCCAGGAAAAGTCCTTGCTCTTGTCTCCAGGGTCTCCTCACAGCAGGAGTTTTGCTTAGGGATGCGGGTTTCTGGAAGGGATCCTAAGCCTTCCTTCTCATTTTTTAAAGCCAGCTCTGGATGTCCAGGCAGAAGCAAACCAACTGGCCATTTGTCCCCTCCTCCGTCCTTCCTGACCCTGGGGGCAATCTAAGGGGACGTGTTCCTCCCAGGGTTCCCAAATGGCTCATCTTTGTCTCCCAGTGGCTCCCTGACCCACGCAGTCGATTATCCTTGAAAGCCCTTGCAGCTGTCGAGTCTTTCATTCGCTCTGAAGCCAGGATAGTTGGTGTGCTCCAGGTCCAAAATAGTTTAGGACAACTGCATCCTGTCCACCTAAAAGTGCCCAGCAGGTTCTCGTGGATGGCCCCCAGCAGCTGCTCAGTGTTTTCATGTGCTGTGCAACAGCTGGATTTCCGAAGGGGAGAGGGGGCTCCTGTAACGTGGACAGTTGTCTCAACTGCCTTGGAAAGGAACAACACCCTCTCTGTCCCAGCTTGACTGAAAATGCCCTCAGCCAGTGCTAACCGTGCCAAAACCATAATTACCTCATCTTCCTTGTTCTCCTGGAATCACTGAGAGCTGTTTTTTATAGGTGATAACAGCAGTGCAGCTGCTTCTGACATCTCCATTCCTTGAATCCAAAGAAATCCCCTACCTGCTCTGCAATTGTGTGCTAACCCCCGGGCTCACAGGCGGTGTATTCTGCCTGATTTGAGGCCACTGGGCTTCTGGCTACAGCATCATCCTGTGATCAGAGGTAATGGAAGAAGGTGGACACCAGCAAACAGATTGTGGTGGTGTGATCTTCAGTTTCCAAAACTGCAGCGCCTTCTGCGTAAGCAGCCCCACGCAGTCAGCAGAGCGGTGTATCCTCATTATTCACGCTGCTCAAAAGATGAAGTGTCTGCAAAATCTGGCAGAGTGTGTGCGCACAGGATTTGGATAAGTTCTGGTAGGGCTCTGGGGACCCCCAGAGAGGGGATGTGGTGAGCCTGGAGAGGGTTGCCTGCCCACCCACTGGGCTGGATGTTCTGCTCAGTGACTGGCATTAGGTTTTTACTTCAATTAATCTGTGCACAAAAAGCAAACAAACAAACAAGCAAACAAAAAAAAGACTTTGCATCATGGGCACTTTTTGCCTCTCTAACCACTGTGACCCAGCATTCTTCCCCGTTCTCTCCCAGCTTCTGGGGAAAGAGCCTTTACATCAAGCAGTCATGTCACCACAAAGATGTGTTTGCCAGGTCAATAAACAGCAGTGACACAGGAATCTGCAAACAGGCTGAATTTCTGCTTTAATGACTAGAGAGTTTGAACAAATACAGGTGAACAACAGATTGAGCCCTCTGCTTCCACCACAACCCCAACATCAAAGACCCTGCTGGCTCAAGGGACTGACACAGATGTCTTGGGAAGGAACATCCTTTTTTGCCTGTACTCCATGAAAGAGTGAGTCATGAAGGAGACTGATTCATGGATCAGGCTTCCCTGACACAGTCTTTGCAGAAGGAACAAGCCCCTCAGTCCTAGGTTGTGTGGAGGAACCCAGTGCAGCAAATGAGCCCCGGATAGGCACTCACAGGTTACCTGCATTAATAGGTGAAGAAGGGCACGCAGACCTGCCAGTCCATGCTGCTGGCTCATGCTGTGGGTCTGTTTTGGACTGCTCCAGCTGGGTGTCCCCAACCCAGGTCTGCTGAAAGGAGCCTAATTCTGCACAGTGGAAAAATGAGTAAGTGCTCCATAAAATCAGTTTGTGGCTTTTCTTTTTTTTCTTTTGTCTGTCAGGATGAGTGCCACAGGGTTTAGGTGCCCTCAGTAGCTGAAAGCAGTGGGCAACTACCCAGTTTTGCACGTCCCAGAGCACATCCCTACTGACTCAGCAGACCCAGCACTGAGTGCTGACTTCCCCTCCCCTGCACACAAGGCGTGTTTAATGTCTGCTTTGTGTTAAACAGTGAAAATGAACACTTCCCTGGTAATTGCTCTCGGGAAGGAGTAGCATTATAGTCAAGGCATCCTGCAGGAACACCATGAGTCAAAGGAGAGGTAATTCCAATACAATCTTGCTGTTAGCTGGGGTCCAAGCTGTGAAGATCTTGTGCCTCTCTGAGCAGACAGAACCCAGTAGGGCTGTAATTTTGAGTCTGTCATCCTTTATTTTCCCTTTTTTGTACAAAGTTGTGCCTGGTCTGAATCCCAGGCCAGGCTTGTTGCTTTGCCTGTGTTCTCAGGGGTAGAAGTACCCTTTGGATACACAGCTTGCATCATTAGTCACAGACTTTGATCCTTCTGCTCCCATTTCCTTTGTGGCAAGAGCCCAACCTCTTTCTTTCTAACACCACTCTGCAGGGCTCAGTCCTTTCACCACCACACTGAAGAGCATTGCAATGTTTTCAGTAGCTCCTGAGGAACTCAGTGAACCCATTGCAGATGGACATGTCCAAAATATTCCTGTATGGATGTGGTAATAACATCCAAACTTTGCTGGGCAATAAAATGCAGCAGGGCTGGTGCAATACTCCTGGAGAACTGGCACATGAAATGGGCAGATCTCTGCACCATGGAAGCTTCACTAATGGGTTGGACAGGTCAGGTAGGTGGGCTGGGCACAAAGCCTCATGCAGTTAATCTGTCTGCCGTATCAGAAACTTCCTGTGCCTGAGTTTGTGTCTCATAGGCGAAGAGCGAAGCTTGTCTTGGTTCTTTGCAAATACCACATTAACAGCTGGCATTTTCAGTGGCCAGAACTTCAAAAGCACAAGCCAAGGAGTTGGAGTTCTTTGGCAGGGGGACGGGGGTGTCATGATGGAGGTGCACAGGGACAGGAAGAGAAGCAATAGAAATGGGTTGCAAGAGGGAAATTCTGATTATGTCCTTAAAAAAGTTCTCTCCCTGTGAGGATGGTCACACCCTGGACCAGGCTGACCAGAGATGCTGTGTGATCTGCAGCCTTAGAGATACTCAGGGCTCAGCTGGAGAAATCCCTGAGATGTTTGAACTGTGTTGGCCGTGCTTTGAGCAGGGGCCGGGACCAGATGCCATCCAAAGACCTGCCAGACATGCACAAGTCAATGGTTTTGTGATGCTGTGGCCAATGCCAGCCAAGTCACAGTGACTCAAGAAGGCACCCTGAGGATGAAGACAGAGCTAAATTCCCCTCTGCTTTATAACTCTTAAATGAGACAATGCAAAAATCCCCTCACTCACCTCGGGGACTGCGGGGAGCTACGCTGCATCAGGGACCCTCAAGGCTGTATCTGCTCTTGCTTGTCTCTAAGCTACAACTTCATTAGCACAGGGTTTCTCTTCTGGCTGGGAGCGTGCCCACAAGAAACACAGTTCCAATCAGCCACGGAACACGCAGCTCCTGTTCAGCAGCTGACATTTCAGGCGCAAGTCACAAAGCCACTGGGACCCAGCAGCAGCACTTTGTAGTCAGGGCACAGAGCTGTGGGAAACCCATCTGCCTCTCTCAGACCAAGCGGTGGAAGCAACATGTCCCACCACACAAGGAAGTCTCTCAACTCCCAGGTCATCCTCTCTTTGGCTCCTGGCTAATAAAGAGCCTGTGGAAAGTGGAACAACTCCAGCACGAGGGATTGGGAGTAACCCACCCCAGAAGACACATACACGCAGTCAGGACTCTGTGGAGGAGGCTGGAGACGTGAATTTCCCTCGAGGGGTGAAGCAGTGGGGTCTACATCGCCCACATCCTGTGCCACAGCCCTCACCTCCTGCCTCGTGTCCTGCCACATCTGCAGCAGGAGGGGGACTGACACCTGGGGGTTTGTGAGGAGCAGACAAGGGGCTCCATCCCATGCCCAACTTATTTCTTCGTAATATCTAACCTAAACCTACTCTCTGTCAATTTGAAGCCATTCCCCCTTGTCCTGTCACTCCAGGCCCTTGTAAATAGTGTCTCCATCTTTCTTGTCAGCTCCCTTCAGATACTGGAAGGCTGAAATTAGGTCACCCTGAAGCTTCTCTTTTCCAGGCTGAACAATCCCAATTCTCTCAGCCTTTGCTCGTAGGAGAGGTGCTCCATCCCTCTGATCATCTTGGTGGCCTCCTCTGGACTCTCTCCAATAGTTTATGCCAAACTTACTGCTCTGCTTTGCTGCCAGAAGAACAAACCAATGGGTACCTCCAGAAGGACGGAAACGGAGGCACAGCAATGCCCAACACACCTTAAGCGGAGAGCAAACAAGAGAGAGGGAGGTGAGCAGGATTTATGGCTGTGACCTTGAGGCTTCCAGCACATCTTGCCCTATATAGGGGGCAGTTTTCTTTGACAGAGTTGCAACACTGCAATAACCTCCTGCACTCAGTAACAGAGGGCAGGGGCATGCCTGTGCGCTTCCAAATGAAAACCGAGCATTAAACTAGTGAGAATGATATATTTAAAAACAAAAGGGAAAAAAAAAGGTAGATGAAAAGCAGTAACATGAGAACACATTTTCACAGGAGTTGCCTGCTCTTTCCCATTGGGTCATTGTATTTGCCCAGCACATAAACAACTTTGCTCACACAGCTCACGAGGAAATCTGACCGGCAGCGCAGGCTGCCTGGGTGGAGAGATATTTTTGTCCTAAGGCCCAAAAGAGGAACAAACAATGCTGAGTAGGGAGCATAGGTGAAAGGCAAGCTGAAGAAAGGCAGCTCTGGGGCAGTGTGCAGAAGATGGGCCAGTTGCTCAACAGGTGAAAGCAAGACCAGAGAGAGCAGCCTGGAGAGATGGGGAGTGGGAGGCAGGAGCAGGAACCAGAGGCGAAGAGAATGGAAGAAGAGATGAGCCTGTGGTGCTACCATGAGGAGAGGAACAGTAGGAGGAAAGCTGAGCTGAGATGTGAGTGGAGGCTGCTCAGCCCAGAGTTTTAAATGTCAGTATGAAGATCTTGACCAAACGCGGAAGGGAAGCGAGTGGGATGGCAGTGCAGGGAAGGGGCAGCCCCGCAGGCAGGGAGGGCACCGACACTGCTGGGTGTTCCAGGGGACCTGCTGTGCCCGGCACAGGGTGAGGGCAGGTGGAGAGGGGACGGGAGGTGGCAGTGCAGGGCTCCCGGGGTGGTGGGAGCCATCCTGACATCCCTGAGAGGCGCAGGGCGCTGCGATGGTGGGAACAAACAGCCCTTTCAAGGACCTCCGCAGTAAACAGGAAGGAGAAGATAAAGCTGCAGCCAGAGAGGCCACTTGGTTTCAGGGGAGATTTCCTCTGTCTTAGAAAGACCAGGGCGTGCTTGCAGCTAAGCAGCCAGTCCTGAGGGAAGCACAGCCCATGGATGGAGGGGAGATCCTGCTGGGATACTGTGCCAGGGAGCACCACGTAGAGTGATGTGGAGGAGTGCGGGTGAAGCTCCCCACTCAGTGACACACTGGCACTTTCTTTGTGCTCGGGTGCTACTTCCACAAGTCTCCCTCATCTCAACCTCCCAGGAGGAGGACCCCCCTCAGCATTTTGAGATTAGCTTCACACATTCCAGCCACCAAAGGAGAAGGTTTCCCTGTGATGGGCTCTTCCAGGGAGCTACCATCACAATGTGATGGCAATGCCACTGACACCTTGGGCTGGCTTCCTCTGCTTGCACAACTCCCATCCCATCCCATCTCATCCCATCCCATCCCATCTCATCCCATCCCATCCCATCTCATCCCATCCCATCCCATCTCATCCCATCCCATCCCACTGTCAGGATGCGAACAGCAGCCATGGAAAGAACTGGTTGTACTAAAGCAGCAGCAATGCAAAGGAGATGCCAGAAAACACAAATTGAAGGTGCACCACGGAAGTGTGAACAGACTGGGCTGCAACTGCCCGACCCCAGGAAGCACATCTTTGTGAGATCACATCTCCATCCCTGTCTCCCAGTGCCCCTGGGTATGGAGCCAAGTGAGGTGTGGTAAATGATGCCACGTGGAAATCACACTTTAAATGGTTTTGAAGAACAGTCACACAGGGCCTTTCTTTGACTTCCCATCCAGATTTGTTCTCTGACGCTGACAGTGAGGGCTGCTGTCAGCACGTCCGTCCTGGGCTGCACTGGCAGGGGAGGCAGGGCTGCGGTGCCTGCCTTACTCTGCAGTGTAACCCGAGCCGGTGTGGGCAGGAGAAGTCCTTGTCTGGCTGTACTGCTCTCACCCCCGCTGGCAGCAAGCAGAGATAGCGGAGGGGAAGTGTTGGTTTTCCAGCACGGATTATTTTTGTAAGGATTCCTATCCCTTGTGAGTCACTGGAGGTTTTTCCGCTGACTGCAAGGAATGAAATCCATATCACTGAGATATTCAGAAAATGTGTGCAGTGGTCAGGAATGCTGTTTTATCAGCTTTTAGGACACCATTTGGTTATGAGACAATTTTGATTGGTGTGGAGATACAGCTAATTGCAATTTAAAGGCCACATCTTCAAGTGAAACACAACAGCTTTCCCTGTCTGAAAAATCTGTTAGTACCCCAAAACAAAGTGCTAATTTGGTTTATGTTTAGCCCTCTGGGGCTTAATTAGATCCTTTTGTCCAGGAGAAGCATTTGGAGCTGGGTTTCAGTGCTGGATGGCCCCAATCCCACTGTAGATTCTGGACATGGAGGAGCTTTGGCCTTTCCCAGAGCTCACAGTGGGATCACATCAGCCACAGCACCGTGGGCAGCACGGTTTGGGAGGACAGAGTCCCTTCCTCCCAGCTTCCCAGATGTCAGCAGTGGAGCACTTCCATCCCACACTGCCAGAATAGCAGGTCAAGATATTCTCAAACAAATAGTCACCAAGTCAAAGCAAAGTTCAGGGTTTTACAGACCGGCAGTGTGAGTGCAGCTGAAGAAATTCTCTGGGTGGTTACTGAACAGCTTTAAAATAGCCAGGCTGGGGGAAAGGGCTGCATTTACCTACAAATACCCATTTTCCTGCAGAAAGAGTGCTTTTATGGGGCTTTTTTGGAAAGAGCCCTCCAGCCAGCTCATCCCAACCATCACATGGGAAGGATTTTCAAAACACACTAATGAGCAGCGAGATGGAGACACAAAGTGCTGGCTTAGACATTCTAGAGAAGGTCAAAACCCTGCTTAACTTCCATTAATGTCACTCCAGTCCCTTTTGATATTACTGAATAGCAAAGGGAACAAGAGGAAGACAAAAACAATCTTAAAAGCTTTTAGAAAACACCAGATTCCTAAAGAAGACGACATTTGCTTTAGAGTGGCTTTAACGGGAAAGAAAGCGTGAAAGAACAAAGATTTCTTCACTGATTCCCAAATTGTAGGCTGGGCCTGGGGACGACTGAGGTGTGATTCAGTGCTTGTTGGACACTGATACCAACTGAGTGCCCTTAGCACTGCTGATGTGGGCAAAAGAGATGGTCAGTGGGGAGCAGGAGGGGTGGGAGATGCCCCCTGGTCCCCCTGCACTCCAGGAACCATACAGGGTAAGCAGACAGAAAATCAGGACCTGTGTTGCATAGCAAATCAAAATGTTGGAGACAAAGGCCCTAGGATTCTGTCCAGAAGGAAGAGAAGCAGCGGCCACAAGCTCAGAGAGACCACAACTGCTTTCTGCAATGCATAAATGTCACACGGTGCTTAAAATACTTGGTCAGCCTCGTCCAGCCAGCCCGGCTCTGGCAATAAACACACTGTTCTGCTTTTTAATGTGTTTCCCTCAAACGATGCTCTAGCAACCAACTGTGTTCAAAAAAGCCCAGCAGTTGCAGTTTGAGATTTATTTTAACTTTGCAGGAAAACAAAACCTCAGAGTCAAAACAAAAAGAGCCAGAAGGGACTGTGGGAAACGTTTTCCTAGATAAATGTGAAGTTAGATTATTTTGCTCCTTCCACCCTGCCAGGGCTGTCGGGATGCCACCCGGAGAGGATGGAGGATGTGTGGTCTAATGACTAATAGGGCCAGAGGAGTCTGAGCCCAGACATTACCAACAGGCAGAAGCACCTCAGGCAAATTGCTAATTGCCTGTGACTTATTCCCATTTATCCGGGGGGCAGCAGCTCACTCCCGGGAATGCGGTGAGCATTTAATCAATTAGGGCTTGATTGCTGCTTTGAAATCCTGGCTTCCAAAACATGCGGGGTAATTGCAGAAAGTCCTTTATTATTCCCGGCAGCAGGGCCCACGCCATGTTCGCACGCATGGATCAGACCCTCCCCAAGCCTGGCTGGTGCCCCCTGCCCATCTGGGTAACCTGCTGAGGTGGTGGATCATGGCTAGGACAGATGGCTACGCTGCCCATCACTGGCTGGAGCTGGCTTTGAACCCCCCCAGATGGAGCTGTGAGAGGTGGATCACAGGCAAAATGAGCACAGGCAGCCAGGGAGCTGTGGCAGTCGTTACCCTGATGGGAGAGGACAGCCAGTTTGTAACTCCATCCCTGAGGGATGGCACTGGGAGGCAGGCGGGAACAAGGCTGTGCTCCTGGGAGGAAGGAAGGGGCTTGCCTTGGAAATGGAGAGAGATGGAGATGGAGATGGAGATGGGGATGGGGATGGGGATGGGGATGGAGATGGAAATGCAGATGCAGATGCAGATGCAGATGGAGATGATGGAGATGGAGATGGAGATGGAGATGATGGAGATGCAGATGGAGATGGAGATGGAAATAGAGACGGAGATGGAGCAGGCTGAGGTGACTATGACCAATGGAAATGTCAGTGCCCTTTAACTAAAGTCTGTGTACACTCTGCAGATGCTCAAACTCAGCTGAGTGGAGAGCTGGAGCAAGCTCTGAGCTGTCCTGTGCCCCTGCCAGCACCCATCCCCTCAGCTCCTCACTGGGGGAAGCAGGACCACCCTCAGGCACCCTGGCTGCTTTCCCAGGACCCAGAGGAGTGCCACCATGCCCCCTGCACCGCGTCCGTGACAGGACACAGTGCAGCCAGCACGCAGCTGCAGGGCTGGAACGGGGTCGTCCGTCAGCTGTGTGGAACGAAGCCAAGAGAAATTTTTTTAGGCGTCTCAGACGAGAAGGAGGTTAACTTTCTTTACTAGATAAGGCATTTTCCATCTAAGAAGGACATTTCAAAATGTCCCATTCCCAAACAAGCCTTTCTAAGAGGCCTGAGCAAAACAAAGTGTCAGAAGCCATTGGTTTGAGCTCCTCCTGCTCTGTGTTGAACCCCTCCAGCCTCTCTTCCCTCTTTGCCTTCTTTCAAGGAAGAAAGAAAAAAGGTCGGAATTGGAAGGCTGCCAGCAGGACTGAAATGTCGTTTTCCAGCAGCCTTGGTGGCCACACCAAACCCTGCAGGGCCCTAGTGCAGGAGAGGGTGTGACCCATGGGGACAGTCCTGTGGCACCACGGGGCTCCGTTGGGGCCTGAGGGGCTCTTGGAGGTGACACCAAGTGGAGTGGCTTTTCTACCCTCCCACAGAGCCAGGGGAGTCGGGGGGGACTGGGAGCACTATGGCCCACCCTCCTCTTCCATTGGGGTTGCTCACCCTTGAGGTGTTGGAAGAGAGACGATGGCTGCAGAAGCTCCAGATCCTGTTTCCTCTCTAGTTTTTGCTGTTGAAATCAGTGACCTTGGCTATGGTTTCCCTTCTTCTGTGTGACTGTCACCCGCCTTTAAAGCTGGCACCCAAGTGCCCGATCTGCCTGGGGCAGTGTCATTTTGGAAAGTGCCCAGGGACGAGGACCCCTCTATCTACTACAGGATGTCCTACGTGACATTTTCCCATGGTCCACGTTGTCCAGAGGACACAGCCGGGTTCAGAGCCCCGTGCTGGTGACTCAGCCACATCATCACCACGGCTGAAGCTCTCGCTGTGCTCTGCATCGAAGCGAGGAGCCGGTGACAGAAGTCTCCAGGCCCGACGGCATCCACGCTTCACCACACACGGCTGGGGTCGGTGTAAAGCCACCTTCCCCGGGAAGCTGTTGAGCCAGGAACAGCTGTGTCTCCTGAGAGCAGGAGTAAACCTCACTCCTTGCAGACAAGGCGAGGAGATGTGGTAGATCTCTGGTGAAGCAAACACCCCGCTGCTGCCGGAGGTTTTATGGCAGTGACAACTCTTAGGCTGACAGGAGGTGCCAAAACCGTGTGTGTGCCTTTGTCACACCAAAAATGCCATTCTCCACCTTTTCTGGGCAAGATGCAGGAGCACAACTTCCTCTACTGCAGCGCTGTCTTTGTGCCAAGCCTTGCTCCTGCTGGCAGCTGCCAAAAGCCTTGTGAGACAACCTCGGGGCTCAGCCATAGCAGGGCAAGTCCTGGGCGGCTCCATCGCCTCAGCCCTTGGCCTGTGCCAGTGCAGGAGCAGGGGGAAGCTGGTCCAGGTCTCCTGGAGAACTGCAGCAGCTCTCTGGGGAGCACAGAGCAGGGAAACGCCACTGATTCATGTTTCCTAATGAATGGCATTGCCACACGGCTGAAAAAAGGGGAAGTGGAACCATGTAGAGGCTGTCTCAATACCTTCTCCCCACCTTTCCTCTTCCCCCACTCACTCTAGCTCATCCCAGGTCCTGTCTGTTGGGATTCACTTATTTCTCCCTCTTGCCAGGCTGTTTCTCATGGTGGGAGAGGTGAGTTTTAGGATGGCTTTCACTCCCTGGTAGCTTTAGCAGTGATTCCCCAAGGTTCAGAGGTATTCCTTCCAGCATCCCTCTTCACTCCAGCAGCCAAGCTAGGACCCATTCACAGCCAGGATCAGCACCAGAACCTGTCAGAGGGAATCCCTGCTGTGACCATTTTGTGCCATTCCCTCTCCTTCAAGAGCCCCCATGTCATGCCAGAGCCCAGTACCCAGTCCTGGGAGTGCCTGGGGGATGCCTGTGCTGCACTGCCCTGGGGAGAGGCACAGTTCCTGTGTGAGGCTGGAGGTATCTGGATTGCCTGGAAACCAGCAGGGGGTTTGAACAAATCCATAGGAGCTCCCCCACATTTGTCCCCTCCACAGTCCTCACAGGCTGCCCTGTACAGTGTCCCACAGCTTCGTGTCCTTGCTCCTGCACTCTGGGGTGTTCACCAGGCTACAGCGAGACTGAGCTGAAACACCTTTAAAAGCCTCTAAGGGCTTTTAAACTCCTTAGAGTCCTTTTAAAGTCCTGTCACTCTACAGCAGAATCACAGTCTGTGGGGTGAGGGAGCCCAAATCCTGGCTTGTCATCCTCCCATGTAGGGAGCAGACAACAGAGATTCAAAAAAGTGGTAATGAAAAGCCCCCTGACAAACCCCAAGGCAGTGAACCATGTTATTTTCCATGGGGAAAGGTGCTGCCAGCCTGCTAACCAGGGGAGAGGATGTTTGCCACCCACAGTACCACCCATGGGGCTGCCACCCCATGCTGCAGGCGTCCTCTCCCAGCTGGCACTGAAAGCCATGTCCTGCCCCCTTGGATAACCAGCCTGGGATGGGCCAAGCTCCATTGTGATCCCAGGAGATACTGTGGGGAGGAGCCCACTGCCTCTCTGGGAAGAGACTGTGTTCCCACAGTGCCCAAGTCAGCACTATAAAGCCACTCCTCAGGGAACATTAATATTTTAGGAATAAACTGGAGCCTCTATTGTGTTCTGAGTAGGCTGTTGTATTTGCTTGTCATGACAATGTCTGAGCCCCTTCCGGCAATGCACTCGTCTGTCTGATGGATGGTTGGCACGTGCTCTTGTCCTGTTCCCAAAAAGAGGAGGGACAGCCTGCACAATTGCTTGGGCAGCAGGAGACACTCGCTTGGGTGCTGGACACTCGTCCCAGATAATGAGATAGCCATAAAACAGGCCTTTGGATTAAGGTCTGAACCCAAAGTAATCATGAACAGCAGACACTCACGGTCCACTGAAAGCTTAGAAACACAAACCCTTGAAGAAAGAAGGGTTGTCATTTAATTTGGTATCTCCCTCTGCAATCTGGGATTTGTTGAACCCACTGGGATCAATTTATCCTCTTCAGTTTTCCTCAGTGATTCCTGGAACTGGTCTGGGATAGCTTTTCCTGGACAGGGCTGTGTGCCAGCACCCCTGTCCCAGAGTGCTCATGTGACACAATGCATCAGTTTTGGTTGAGGCACCCAGGAGCAGACACTGTGCTCTAAGTTCACAGCTGTCACTAACACCAGATAGATTTTCTGTGAAAACTAAGAGTGTGGTGAAAATGCTGATGGTCATCTCGTGTTGCAGGCAAAGGGGTAATAACACACAGCACAGCTCAGGAGCAAGACCCAAGCTGTGAACACACGAACAGACAGAAATTAAGAGGGAGATATCCTTACCTTCCTGTCAGCTAAACTGAGGGGCCACAAGTCCTACGGGAAGTGTTTAACAAGGAAGGAAAGAGTGATTGAAATCCAATTCAGTCTGCATTCAGCATCTTTCATGAAACCAGCACATTGAGAGATCCCTTCTGAGAAGGCTTGAGGTGGGATGACCCGAAGCTGGCTGGTTTACAGGAATACACAGTGCGTGGCACAGTCTCTCCATTAGCTGGATGAAGGGAACAGCTTAGTCACTGTGAGGGGAACCATTTACGGGGAGATGAAACCTTCACCTCCTGTTGCAACAGAGGAGCTGTTGTTTCTAACTTGCCCACCACTTATGTCACCACTTGTGCGTGGCAGGCAGCTCTCCCCCACTTCCCAGCAAACTCTCAGTGTCACTGAGTCACACCATTGATGTCCCTGCGGGGAGGTGCCCAAAAATGAATATCTCACGGGGAATGTTGCAAATACCTTGGCTGAGCAGCTGCTGCAGTGCAAGGGAGAACACATTCATGGGGGATGCTATCTGGGGAGTCCTGCAGTCTCTTACTGAAACTGCAGCTCTTTATAAGAAGCAGAAAAGTCCTCCAGAGGCTTGACTTCAGTGGCCGTGAGGCAAATGCCTTTCATCAGAGGCCAGCTGAAAACTCTCCCAAGATCAAAGGAGACTCATGCTGATCCCAGTGGGTTTTTACTCAGGGGTTAGGGGTCTGGGGTTAGGTTTGCAGAGGGGTTAAGGTGTTCCTTCTGTGCAGGAGCTAAGGGTGGGGTCATCCTGTCAAAGTCCTCCCGGCAGCAGCACCCTCGTATTCAAACTTTTGAGAATTAAGGCCTGAGAGTGAAGGGATTTAAACCATCGTTTCCCACCCCATGTGACGGGGCCCATGGCACACGGCGGCTCGGAAGAGATGATCTCATTCCCTCCTGTTGGAGCCATTCCGCTTGACATAGATAAATTAAGTATTGATGCAAGTATTGATTACTGTTGTGCTACGTATTGGAAAACTTAACCTCATCCTTTCGTGGACCTTTTTCCATCTCACTGTAATTAGGTGCCCAGGCGGATACTCTTCCCACTGAGGAGGTGAGGGTGGGTTTTCACTGTGTCCTGTGGGTCTAGCCCAGGCCTGGTGGGCAAGGCAGGAGGAGAAGGCCCCACTGCCTTAGTGAGCAGAGGGACAGCACTGCCAGGACAAGCTGTGGCTGGCAGTGACAGCAGTGCCACCAGCAGAGCCCACACCTGAGGGCTGCAGCTGCTCACTTG
The DNA here is from genome assembly GCA_013397775.1 of Eulacestoma nigropectus. NCBI lineage: Eukaryota > Metazoa > Chordata > Aves > Passeriformes > Eulacestoma > Eulacestoma nigropectus. The sequence goes on along the minus strand of VZTE01000648.1, from coordinate 115,056 downwards.
TGTTTAGGGGCTGTGTTTGAAGAACACAGTGAGTGGCTGGGACTGGGAAGGCCTCAAGGAGGACATTTCTAAGGAGAAGATGTGGTATGCAGGCACCTTTTGAAAACACCTTAATGCTTTTACATTTTGGAAGCTGCTCATGTGCAGGATGCAAACAAAGTAGAGCCAAAGAGTCAGTCCTACAAAGACTAAAACTCCAAAACCAGAGAAGAACAAAACAGTCCTTCCCACTCAGTGGTTTGATCTATGTCCTTTTCAGATTTTGCACTGAAGCACGAGGGTAATACAGCCCTTACAGCAGAGACACATTTTCAGTAGAAACTGAGTAGTTTCAGTTAAAGTGACATACAAATACAATGGTTTAATATCTACAAGGCAAAGGTAAAAGCAAAAGTATTTTTAGTAGAAATAGCTGAGGGATCTTTTGAGCAGAAGTAGATTTTCCAATGAGACTGATGTCAAGGTACACCTGTGCTGGAGGTGAATCTGCCAGGGTCACTCTCAAAGCATAACAACAATCTGCCCTGTGCTTCTGACCTGGGGCCATTGATAATCTCTGGGCTTTTTGAGATAAGTCATGGGGCCGTGTCCCAGTGCCACTCACTGGCATAGGGTGCATTGCTTCAGAAATAGGAAGGGAAGAATAGGTCAGACAAGAACTGTCACACGCTATTCACAAACAGAGAAAACTAAACTTAAATAGGACAGGTTTTGGTAACATCACGTAAGCTAAAGCTCCACTTTCTGTCAATAAAGTCATCCCTGAGTAATTGCTGGCACCAAGGGAGCCAGCCCAGACATTTTACAGTTTAGCAGCCTCTCTATTCACCCTCTGTAGGGTGAATATGTGCACACGGTAGGGCTTTTTTCTTCCTTTTTTTTTTAACCTTTCCCGAAATCAACTGAGAAGTGCATGATTTCTCACTGAAAACGTCACCGGTTTCTGCAATTCTGCCAGAATCAATAGATTCCAGCAACGCCTTTGATGTGGAGATGTGTTAGTGAAGCAAACTCACCGCAGTCTGTTTTTAATGCTTTCGGTGTGTGCGCTCTCACAGGAGAAGAGTGGAGAGAGGAAGACGAAACAAGAACACAAAATGCATTTTACATGACACCTTATCCCACCCAGAAGCAGAGAAACACTTAATGCTCACAGTTCCTCTCTGGATGGTGCTCCTGTCAACAGCTTAAAGCAACATTGCCTAAAGTGGCATTTATCTTTGGGGCTCTCTTATCAGATTCCTTTCTGATTTTGCTACAAGCGCGTTCCTCGCTCTTTATGCCATACATGGTTAAAGGGAGTCTTTGTTGCTCCTCCACAGGTTACAGCAAGGTCAGGACTGAGCACTGTACATCCTTTTGTGTCCTAAATATTGGACACTTAATCCCAAAGGCTCTGTCCCAGAGGTGGAAATGCACCTACAAGGATACCTTCTCTCCAGTCTGCCTGTAACGTTACTCCTGAGCACAAAACCCAGCAGCCACATGGGATCTGAGGCAGAAATGAGCCAGTTTCTTCTTGCTGTTTAGGTTTAAAGCTTGGTGAGAAGAGATTTATCCTTGTGCTGACTTATCCTAGGGAGTTCTGAGATAGACTAAACAACCAGACCCTGGAGTGATCAGGGTGGTTGTCCCAGCTCTGACCAGGGGCCGCACAAGGTGTCCTTGTCAGCTCACAGCCCTGCTCAAGTTCCCCAGGGTGTGCAGGCTTGTCTTGTTTGCTGGACATTTTGAGAACAATCTCACAGTCCGTACACATGATTAATTTGCAGTCCATTTAAAGGGGAAGGCAAATCTCTGCTGCCTTAGGCTTGTCACTTGGTGAGTGTTGGCTTACCTAAGGTGGCAGAGGGAGGTGTTGTGATTTAGGTGTTCAATAATTTCTTTGCTCTGGCCCATCAGACAAAAATTAGGGCCTTGGTGAGCACCATCAACCATTTCATTACAGGTGTTTGCTCCAGGTTGCTCCAGGCATTGTCCAACCTGGCCTCAAACACTTCCAGGGATGGGGCATCCACAAATTCTCTGGGTAACCTGTGCCAGGGCCTCACCATCCTCACAGTAAAAATTTCTTCCCAATATCTCATCTAACACTACTCTCTTTTAGTTTAAAGTCATTTCCCCTTGGTCCTATCACTACAAGCCCTTTTAAACAGTCCCTCTCCAATTCTCTTGTAACCCCTTTAGGCACTGTAAGTCTGCAATTATGGCATCCCAAAGCCTTCCCTTTTCCAGGCTAGACAACTCTATCTCTCTCAGCCTTTCCTGATAGGAAAGGTGCTCCATCCCTCTCATCATCTCCATGTTCCTCCTCTGGGCTCGCTCCCAACGGGTCATTGTTCTTCTTGTGCTGAGGACTCCAGAGCTGGATGCAGGTGGGGTCTCCTGAGAGTAGATGGGCAGAAATTAGAGTAATGATCCTCCAGTTGCTGAGACAGAGGAATGATCCATGTTTACAAAAGACCTGAAGACAGAAATTAGGAGAAAAGAAAAACACCACACATGGTGAAAAGCCTGCTTGTTCCTCACCTCTCAGAGCTTCTCCTTGAGGGACCATGAGAGCTCAATTGATTCCTCCAACTGCAGGCGAGGAGGTGACCAAGGAAAATTATAAATACCCCTGACTCCAGTTGGTGAGCAGTCATTGTACCTCATGAAGTTCAGGAGACTGACAGAGGCTCCTTTGCTGTTTGTGGCACACAAACAGCTGTTTGAGAAAAGAAACATGTCTGCATGAGTCTGTCATAAAAGTAATACCTAAAGTTTTGGAGATTTCTGGCAGTAGAATCCCTTCTGTTCCACAGCTGACTTGAGTGAGGCTGAGTGCAAACTCATACCCCTCTATTCCATACAGATGCCGATAAATGTGACAGAGAAGGCAAAATTAACACCACGATAACTGAATTAACTTTAATCACTTTCTTATTTTTCTTCCTGTGCACCCAGGAGAAAAATCAAGACCTGTACTATCTATTTTACCATGTCATGGTTTTGTAACACTGGAGAAGATTAACACACAGTAAAGCAGGGAAAAACTTCATGGATGAATGGTTACATTCTGGGCTGATTATAGTGGTGAAAGTCAAGAGGGGCAGCATTACCAGTGGGGGCACATCTCCAGTGCTGATCTGACACACATTTTGTGTTCACTCCAAGGCAAGGATGAGCAAAAAGTGTCTGAAGCCATTGGCCAAACAGCAAATGAGCTCAGACAGCCCTGGTCCATGCCCATTTGCAGAGGATAACACTTCCAGCAATTCCAGTTATTCACCCCTGTGCAGTAGGCTCCAAAATAGAATAGAATCACAGAATTATTAAGGTTGGAAAAGACCTCTGAGAGCATCGAGTACAACCCTTGATCAATGACCACCTTGTCAACTAAACCGTAGCACTGAGTGCCACACGTAGCCATTTCTTCAACACTTCCAGGATAAATCTTGTCAGGACCATATAAATCTGTCAGCGGGCAGTTAACAGGCACTAACAAAATGGGATGACTTATTTTGCATCTAACAATTAGGATAGCTATCAATCCACACACGTCTCGGGGAGGAGTAGCAGCCTTTCTGCTACGTGAGCCATCTCACAGGGATTTTCTCAGCCCTTTGAAACATCCCTGTGCACACTGGTGGGTGTTTAATCGTGCGGAGTGGGACACGTCTTCACTGAACGCAGGGTCACTTCTGAAGGGGCTCCATTTTTTTAATCTTTCCCTGACCACAGCAAACATTTTAGGGCTGTGAGAACTTCCTTTGCTACTCGTGTGCCTGTTAAGGACACACTTTTGAAATAACAACTGCAGGGGAGAATTACCCCCACCAACAGCCTTATCCCACCAACACTCCTTCCTCCTGCCCCACTGGGGCACTTTTTGGTAACTGATTTTGCTACTTCACCCCCCAGAAAAGCCAAGGCGTGTTTGCTGCAAAGCCCTGTGGGTGCACGAGTGTGTGAGCACAGCTAAAGGGGCTTTTTACTGGTGGGAACTCCGAGTAGGATGGGTGCAAAAGCTGCTCATCCACGTGTAGCTCGGGCCCTGTAGGAAGGAGAGCAATGGGAATCAGTAAACAGAACAGAGGGATGAATGCACATGTCCACGCTCCCTGGAAATCCCCTGGCTCACAGGACAGCCTGCCTAGGGAAGAGTTAAAAGCAGAGCTCTGGAAAGTTTGGCCAGATGACTTCCTGATGGAGTTTATACAAGTACAGTGTGCGCAAGGACGTATGTGCCTACGTGCCACTTCTCCCGGAGCAGCCTGAGCCGAGCAGAGGGAGGAAAAATTATAAAAACATCACAGATGGGTCCAGGCTGAAAACAACCATCTGATGAATGTGCAGGGTCATCACAGTCCTCTCATTACAAACCTGCCAGACAAATCTGTGTGATGCCTCCTCTGCTATGAAGCCCCCTTGCCACAGAACAAGAGGGCAGGGGCAAGGGTGAGGCAGGGCAGGGCAGGGAGGGGACAAAAGAGGACATGAGCACGAGGAATTCACAGTATCCCAAACCAGCTGCCACTCGTTCAGCTCTCAGGACATTCCCAGAAGCCAGGGAAATAATGCAGTCGTCTGCAGTCACTGGAATGCCAGGGTGATGCAGGGGTGATGCAGAGCTGATGCCACGGAGATTCCAGGGAGGCACTGGCACGATGCCGGGGTGATGGCTGCAGGCAGGGGTTGTGATGGAATGCAGCTCCATACGTGCACACATGGTGGTCTCATAAAACCCAGCCTGGATAGAGGTATCAGTGAAACACTAACACGAGCTTGCTAGCATGGATTGTACAAACCTGGGCAGGACTTTGGTACTCAAACTATCCCCTGACCCTGTGCTCTCTACATGGAAAACCCTCAGGGTCACCTTAATACATTCACATGTGTGTCCTGCTGTGGAGCTGTGACAGCCAGAGCTGCTAATCCTGAGGGGAATGGGCTGGCTTAGGTGCAGGACCTTAATTCTCACTGCTGTGTGCTGAGTGGGAGCTCTCTCTGTTCTCCCAAAGGAGAGCAGTGGGGACAAATCAAGGATTATACAGAGCGGCCTGCTTGATCTCCTGTAGGCAGATCAGTAAGAAGGCAAACTCCTTATTACTCTCATTTAGCAGTAAATCAACCTTCCTCTCAATTATAGAGCACATTTGCCTCCTCCTGCTCCTTCAGAGCAGGGTGAGAGGGCACCATGTACGAAAGGATTAAGCAGCAGTCCCTTTAGGGATGCTTAGTCAGTGAACCCGTGCTTCTCATTACATACTCCCAACCTGCTGTCATTTGATAATCTTGTGGAAGAGCTTGCAAGTTTGTGCCGCCTCAGAAATTTCTGCTTGTTCACTGCAGCTGCACTCAGAGGGGATTCTCTGAGCACAGCAAGACCACGGCTAATTGCATCAGGAGGTCAGGAGGAAGGTCTGCTAAACTGCTCCTGTTACAAACCCCACCTGCATTCTCAGAACCCAGCCAGGTTGCTTACAGAGCCATCATTAGCACTGAAAAGTAAAAAGCTGCAGACAGAATTGGCACGAGGTAAAGCAGTGATAAATTTTAAAAAAAAAGAAAACTTTCTTCCCAATAGTTGAGCTGACTTTGGAAAGCAAGACTGGTAAATATTAGAAATTGGCCATATATATAAAATGAGCATTTTATTCATTGATTTCTTCTAGGTCAAAATACTAACACTGAATATTATCATTTGACCACACGGATTCCAAAAGTCATGTTATTTTATTTAGCTGGCCCCTTTTTATTTTATTTTTTATAAAGTCCAAAAACTTACCTTTGACTGGAGCAACAACAGATCCTAAATTCTTGAGTGCAGTTCTCTGGAAGGTGGTTTTGAATTTTGACTTACTCTGTTGATTTTCTGGGTATTCCCGTCTTTACCTTTCTTTCAAAGATCTGTATAATTTCAATCTTATTTCTATAATGTCCAAAGCAAAAGAAACCTGTTGTGTTACAACCCACAAGGCAGGTAGGGCAATCAGGAGGAAGATATATTTCATTTTGCTGCTTCTAGCACCCAAAGGGAGCCTACAGATAAAGGGAGAGTTTTGACAAGGGCACGAGGGAACGGCTTCAAACTGAGACTAGGTTTAGATTCAATATTAGGAAGAAATTCTTTGCTGTGAGGGTGGTAAGGCACTGGGAAAGGTGGCACTGGGAAATGTTGCCCTGGAAGTTGTGGCTGCCCCATCCCTGGCAGTATCCAAGGCCAGATTGGATGAGGCTCTGAGCAACCTGGGATAGTGGAAGGTGTCCCTGCCCACGGTAGGGGGGTTGGAACTGGATGATCTTTATGGTCCCTTCCAACCCAAACCATTCTGTGATTCTGTGATTCTTCTCTGCTTCTTTGCACTGGTAGCAAGAAGCCTGCTGAAGATGAGGTTAGGGAGTTGAGTTTTGCAGTGGCAGATTGAGCTATGTTTTCTACCTCTTTGCATTTCACCCTCTCTAGATATTAGCATGGGCTCAAGCCTAGCTGAGTAGTTTCAGGATGAAGCAAGATAGTGGAAAAGAAGTGATTTCATCTCAGTGCAAGCATTTCACACTGGATTGTCTCCCACTTGAACTGACGTGTTAAACAGAGCCATTTACCAGCCTGTGGTAAACTCAATTTGCACTGGGTACACAGCCTGCATTGCTCTGCAGCCAGGAGTGTCCCTGCTCCTGGGTGGCTGCCTGAACCCAATCTGAGAGCACAGAGCAGGGTTCAGGCTCCCTACCTGAATGACAGTCATCTGATGCCAGCCACTACAGTAGTGCCCCTGTTTGGGTGGGAAAGACAGGCAGCATGAAACCATGTGGGGATTCATACCAGGTTTATTCCAAAACCAAAGAGTCAAACCCATCTTTCCCGAGAAACAAGCTCCCTTCTCAGAAAAAAGAAGAGTAATTTAAGGTCAAATACTTTCACCCTAAGCAACATTAAGTGAAGAATGGCAAAATTTGGTTGGCATCCTGTGTGGCTTACCAGCAGTGCCTGGATTTGGATGTGGGGGAGGACTGCAGCGTCACAACACTGCCTGGCAGCTGAGTGACATCAGGTCACATTACGTGGGAGAGTGCCACACAGAAAAGGTCATTGCCTGGGCTCCATCCCAGCCTGTCCCACTTGGAAAGAGGGTTCTGTACTGGGCAGTGGCTTGTTCTGGAAAATGCCTTCTCAGGCTCAGCTTCTGTCACCCGAGCCCCCGACAGCGGCTGATGCCAGGCAGGGAAGCTGTGGGCATGTACAGGTGGTAGGGAAAAACAGAGAGGTCTAAAGGAAGGGGTCATTTCTTAGAAAGAGAAGTGGAACAGGTCACTCTGGGGCTGGCCAGCCAGGACAAGGTGTTTCACAAACACATGGACTGAAGTTGCTGATGAGAGTTGCCCAGAAATGAGCTCAACCCCTAGCACAGCACAGCCCCCCTTGCAGCACAACTATTCCCTCTCCTTCTTCTTTTTGGAGTATTTCCTGGGCTGCTGCAAACTAAACACAGATCCTCACGGGCTGGCAGGTGCCACCACTGTCTGGAATCGCCCCCATGGGTGTAACCTGTCATATCTGTGTCCTCCCCCCCTGTACCAATTGCTGTGGTCACTAGGTAATAAAGCAGGTGCCAGCTCTCCATGACACAGCTCCATGTCCCTTGCCCATCCACGATCCCCTCTGCAGCAACAGCAGCGAGGCTGCTTTCTGCCCAGCCCCACAAAGCCCTGGGGAATGGTGCCAATGTTGTCCCCAAAGTGTGGCAGTGGGGCCTGTTGCCAGCATTGCCAACCCAGAACGGTCTCACACAGCCTTGAAGTGAAAACCAACCTCCTCAGCAGGACCTGTATTGGATTTTGCAGGAGATATCCAGGAACCTTCTGGCACCCACAGCCACTGGGAGCAGAGCTGGTGGTCCCTGGTGGTGCTGCACTGTGCCCTGCTCTCCCACCCATCCAACCACTGGTACCCAGAAGAGTTTTTTTCCAGTCTCAGAGGGATTCTGCCCTGCCTAATTTGTTATTTTTGTGCCCCCACAGTCTTACTAAGGGATTGAATCCAAGCTAGGTTCTAGCTTACCCCCACTTAGTGAAATGCCTACCAGTTTGGACGCTTGTAGACCTGATGGTCTCGCTGTTGTGGCCAATTGAAAAGGGAAGCACATCCTAAATTCCCCAAGTTTTGGGAGCATAACTGAGCTTGAGAGGTCTGGTACATCCAAGGAGTGGTGTGGTTCAGGGCTCGAGCTGTAACATTCAAAGCCTGGCTTAGGGCAGGTTAAGGAAATGCAGCCACCAAACCTCTGGCACTGTCCATCTTTAAATATGCCCCATGACTTGCTCCCCACACAAGGCACAGGACAGGCATTGCACTTGTTTGTGAGGCAGAGAGGGAGGGCACTTCAGCTTCTCACAAGGACACATTTCTCACCCATTTGGCACCCACAAAAACGGTGATGTCCTCTCAGGGTACCAGGCTCAGTGACCAACCCATCAAGAAAACACGTTGTGAGGTGCTGGGACCCTAAAATAAGCTATCAGCTCCGTCTGGGCCATGCAGTCTAGCACCTACTTTCACACACAAGCACCTTCCATGCCCCCTTCCATCCCTGCTCGTGGCCAGCACAGCACCTTCATCCCAGCATCCCAAATACACCTGTCTTCCTTCCCCATACAGGCATTCAGTTTGGGATACCTGGCTCAAAGCTCAAGCTGCTGGAGCTGGGCTGCAGGCAAAGTCCTGCTTCCGCTGAATTCAATGGCAGCTTTGCCTTTGATTTCAATGGGGAGTTAATTTTGCCCCGATGGTGATAATTTGCTGCTCGGCTGTGACCTTGCAGAACATAAGGCAGAGCCCACCTCCATTCTCATCCCCATCCTGCTCTGACAAGCAATCATTCTCATGCCTCAGTTTCCCCCTCTGTATCTCAAAGAAAAGCCAAGTTGAAAATGCACCTTCCCCTTCCTTATGATGTTCTTTGATACAGAAATATAAAATACAACGTAAGAGCCAACACTGACCTTCACTTTCCTTTACCGTGTCAGACCCATTTAGTGGCTATTTATGGCAACCTGGTCATTAGCACTACAAGAACAAATTCAGCACAAAGAAAGCTTTAAACCACAGAACTGGGCCGTGCCAGGCTGTCAGAACACCATTGTACACGACTTTCCTCCTTTCCCTATCAAAAGACAAAAGCTGCATTTGATGATTGAAGACACAGAAACCAGAATAGCAACAGGAGCTCCTCCTGCAAAAAAGGAATTCCACATTTCCTAAACCCCACATTCCTCCTTTCCTCTGCCCTGCTTGGTCCCCTTGGACCTCTCCACAAGGGGATCAGAGCAGGACTTCTCCCCCAGCTTTCTGTTCAACTCTTGCAGCCCCTCAAGCCAGACCTGGGCTAAGCTACTCCAGCAGTGTCAGATCTTCTGCTGTGCACATTTTTTTGCTGCTTTGTTTTCAGACAAGCAAGGGAGCAGGCAGATGATGTGAGATGTGGACAGCCTCTTTGTCAGGCAGGGAGCTGCTGCCACTTGCTGGCATCCCGCTATGTACAAGTGAAGAGGTTTTTCTTTTTGCGTTTCTTCCCACGGAAGATTTAAAGGGTGAAAACTCATTCGAAGGAGGTGATGCACCTCCTCCTGAGCCAGGAGGGATTTTTCATTTATGGTTTCAGGTCTTCCCATAGCTCTCTTAATACCCACAGGCCTTACTATTGCACATTTCCTTTTCTTTCTGTCCCTCTTCCTGCAGCAGAGCTGCTCAGTTCTGGCTCTAGAGCCAGGGAAAGACCAGATGCTTTTGCCTCATTGGAACTCACAGACAGTGAGAACACCTGAGTTAACCAGATCTTTCATGACTTTCCTTCTGAACTAAAATCAGGCTGGAATGGGACATTCATGTTCAGATGTGGGCAACAGTGAGATTGTCTCGGAGAGAAAAATAACCTAAGAATCCTACTGTGAAAACATAACGTCCCGATGGGCTTAGTTTTAGTGAAAACAATTGTGAGAGCAACTTGGCATTCCTTGAAACCTGCACAGGCACTCACTAATGTATATATTAATAGGCACTACCTCATTTCTTGTCTTCCACTCCATTCCAATGGAAAATGCCCATCTGGCCTACATTGCCAACAAACAGCAAACCAACTTCAGTCTTGATCAGCCCTGGGGAGGTACCCACAGCACTGTGTAAGACATGGATTCAGTAATATTTTCCAGCTTGGGTATGATGGAAGTGGATATCCATACCTTCCCCAGAGAGGCAGTGTGTTGAGCAAGTAGATGCAGCAATGAGGGAAATATAAAAATGCAGAATAAGACCAGATCTTACAACTGAGCACTTAATGAGGTGTCACACCCTGTGGATGCTTGGAGGATGCCGTGCAGTCCAAAAGGTTCTCTTTTGCCCCCCATATTTCCTGGAACAAGAGGCTTAGAGAGATTTTATGGTTGACGCAAAAAAGCCGTAGCGAGGGGATTCATGCCTCCCAGAAAGTGCACCACACAATGACTGGGGAACGCCTTTCTGTCCAGGAGGTGGAACTGTGCTGTGGATCACGTAAACGCAAGGCAATGCCATCCTGAGAAAGCTCTGTTTGTTTGTCTACTGTCAGTTTAGCTGGAGATTAGATAAAGCTCAATTAATGCAGTCCAGTTATGCTTTCGAGGTTAAATTTTTAACACACAGATAAAAATTATTACTGAGAGTGACAGGCTGATTCCAGCAGAAGCCAAGGGAAGAGGGAGCATTTTAACCACTGACTCAAAGGGGGCTTTTTTACAAAACAAACCATATCAGTGAGTTGCTGTCAGCTCCATGCTCACAGCCCCCATTGCTTGGCAGACCAGTGTCACCCTGGGAAAAGCCCCAGAAGCAATCTCTCAGACACGCCCTTTTATGAACCCAGATATCATTTTCTACATTCATTAGCAAATATCCTGCAACATGTAGTCAGAAAGAGATCAAATGGATGGACTCAATGATCTTAAAGGCCTTTTCCAACCCAAATGGTTCCATAATACTATGATTCTGTATTGGAGCTGGCCTTTTATTACTGGGAAAATGACAACTCATTTACATGAATGTTCACGGAATAACAGGGACTTTGCAAACATCTTACCAGAAATCTTCAGGGTCACAGTCATCTATAAATAGGTATCAGCAGCAACCTCTTACCAAAAAACTTACCAAAACCTCTATATCTTCCAAGCAGATTCTGGTCAAACAAGTTAATGCATCACAATTAATGCTTCTTGCCTTTCACAATATTTACAAAGACAATGCCATCCTCTGGGCCACAGCAAATTATTCCCCTTCCTATTCTACTGATCAACTGAATTCCCAATGAACCCAGAATCCAATTTTTTTCCAAAGCCTTTTAGGAGTCAAATTCCTGCCTGGTTTTACCACTACAGCTGCCAAAACCTTTGGACGGTTAAGTGGCAGCCAAATGGAAAAGAAATGGACTGAAACAGGGATGGTGGCTGAGGGAGGGAATAATTCTCAGCAGGAGGGATGAACACCTCAAGCTCCTCAAAACACCTCTAGAAACAGGACTAAATAACAAAAAGGTACCCTGAAGTTTGAAAACACCTCAAGTTTATGAACCAAAGTAATGACATGAGGAAGAAGGGAGGTGGAGTAACAGAGGGCAGAAGCAGTTTGTTGAGCCCTTTCCCAAATGAAAGCAAAGCCCAGAACCCAGGGCTGAGGACAGCGAGGCAAAAGGCAGCAGAAAGGAGGTGAGCAAGAGGAGAGGCTGTGGCCAGCTGATGTCCAGAGCTACTGCCACAACGTCAATGGAGCAAGGCCAAAATGACATTGAATCTGCAGAAGCATCATCAAAATAGCATCCCCCTGACTGAAACGCCACGAGTCTGAGGGTCAGCTCCAGGCCAGCTACTGCAGCCGAGTCAGGTGCTTCCCAGGGGACGTGTTCCAGCCCATCCAGCTGACCTGACTTTGGCTCTGTCCCCAGCTATCGTGCCCAGCGCCGCATCCAACCATCCAGCAGGGCCACAGCTCATTTCAGCGGGACAAGAGGATCAGTGGGAGAGCAGATCTGGTGCAGTGTAAGCCAGGGCCATGGGTTAGGACCTGACAAACTGCCCCTGTTCTAACCTGGCTGCATTTGTAGATGAGGAACTGAGTGTGTCCCTCCAGGCAGTGAGGATGGGTATCCCAAGGAGAGAGAATGGCTGAGAAGAGGAAGGCATTCCAAACAACCCAAGGAGTCTGTCCGTGCTGTCTGTGGAGCTAGCCAAGGGAGCAGAAGTGGTGAACGGGAAGATAAAATGATCAGTTAAAACATTTGTATTACATGTGGAAGAGAAGATATGGAAGGGGAGATAAGTTACAGCATGCTAAGATTGCAAATAGTCATTTCCATTTTCCTCTGTGACACACACATAGCCCCCTTCTGCATGTTTTCCTACGTAAACAAAGAACTTTGCACTCCTCCCCCTGACTTTAATAACTTTTGAACTTATTGGCCAATTTTGACTAAATTTATTACGAGGCAATGATAGCAAAAATATCATTCTTGTAGCAGTTTGTCAGGCCAGGCAAAGAAGAGAATTTTTCCAATTTGAGAGACCAGTTTTCTAAGCAACAGAGAATCCATGGGTGCACAAACCTCTGCAGGGGTAAGGAAGAAAGAGGATGAGTGAGGTGTCCAAACACCAGCAACAGCTCTGGCCAAGCTCTCTTAATCAAGGCAAATAAAGCACTAGACACAGTATGGTGCTGGTAATTCTTTGGAAGACATTCTACTTGCAATGGCAAAAAACAAACTCCCTTTTCCTTGCATGTGCATCACAGATTTTGAGTTATGCCCTCAGGTTGGGTTTGTGCTTGTGCTAAAGTTGGGTGAGCCCTCCAAACCACCCACCTCTCTCGTCCTCTTTCTTCCTCACCCCTGCACAGGCCCGTGCACCCATGGATTCTCTGTTCCTTGGAAAATGGTGACTTTATACTCTCAGGTAGGATAAGTTCTCTTCTTTGCCTGGCCAGGGCAAATATGGGAATGAAATTGTCTTTGATATCCTTGTTTCTCATTGCCTTCCCTTTCTCTCTGGGGGCAGAGCCCTCTCCTGCCTCCAAGGCACGAGTGACTGGGAGGCCATTTGGCATGGCTGCTCTCCTGCTTTTTGGCTGTACATAGGCACTGCTAAAAACCAACCTGCGTAAACCACCAGGATAGGAATGGAAAGCGTAACAGAATGATCATACTCCTGGTAGGAGGCCAAATGCTAACAGTGCAGAAGCCTGTATGGGTTTGTTAACCTACTAAAATAACATAACTCTTGCCCCACCAGCACATTCATATGTGGCTTCTGCCGCAACAGGTCAGTGAAGATTTATTTACCAGGCCTGCGGCACAAAATGCTGGCTGGACCCTGCTGGGAATCTGCAGAAAAATGCAGTAAACAGCAACAAACTCTTTGATGCTTCTCCTTTTGCTGAAAGCGAAGCCTCCAATGGTGGCTATAAATCTTTTGCTGCCGCTTGCAGAGGGTATTTACTAATTAAAGCATCAGCACGTCTTGTGCCAGTTGTAGGTCATCGGGATAGCCTAGAAAAGGAGCAGAAATAGTTTTGCAACGAAGGCAGGCTCAAAGAATGAATGTCTCAGCACTGATCTCTCCACTGCTCTGGCAGCAGCACTAGGAAAGTAAGGATCACAATGCAGAGAACAAGGATGTTAATTCTGCCTAAATAACAGACCGCGTTTCCTCTACCCGGCTGTTCTGGGGAGCTAATTACACAGATTCCCGAATCAAAGAAATATAAAACAGTCTGCAAACGATTGCAATGTTGATGTGTTGGCAGTCCAAACCATGACATATGGTCCTTCAGTTTGCCATCCTAGAGAACAGGCTCACGAGCAACCCCCGTTATGCAAAATTATGTCATAAATAACAGAAAGAGGCTGACTTTAGAAATGAGCTTGAGGTGACCTCCCTCCTCAGCCCCACGAGAGACAGTCGGTGTTTCACAGAGCTGCTGCCATCCTGGTCATAGGTCCCCAAATGTACCTCCCTTGAGGGGGAAGGAAGGTGAATCATATCCAGGCAGGATCCCGGCTCAGTCAATACCCACACACAAAGTTTGCACTCAGGTCGCAAAGCCGAGATTTCGGCACCAGCACCGTCTGGACACGCGTGTGCCACCAGCCCCGCTCCGGGACCGCTCCGCAGCCGCGTGCCAGCCCCTGAGCCACTCACCAGCAGGATCCGGACCTTGAGGTTCATCACTGGACCCCCATCACGGACCTCGTGGAGTGAGGGACACCCGCACACACCGGGAGGGGAGAGGGGTGAGACACGAGCACCCCGAGGGCTTTCACACGCCCTCACCCACAGCAGTCGGTGCAGGTTCGTCACTCCGGTCCCAGCCAAGGAGGTGAGCATTGCGCCCGGTGCCACAGGGCTTGGGCCATTCCCAAAAGGGAGACCCTCCTCTCTCCTCCTCCTCCTCCTCCATGCTGCCCTTGTGTCAGAGACTGGACAGATTGATGCCTCGAGACTTTTTGAGGTGCAGGTGTGTGGGGCAGGGGCAGGTGGGGCCTTGCTCTGGTGGGGCAGTGCCCTGCTCCACACATCCCACCCCTCTGGAGCCCGTATCCCAGCCCTGCAGTGGTGCCAGTCAAGGACACAGAGGAGGCAATGCTCCACACCCAGCCCTGGAGCCCCTGACCCAGCTCCTGAGTGGCCAAATCTCCACCTGGGAGAAGGATGCTTGAAGGCCAAGGGGTATTTAGGGCTGAACACGAGGCCATCATGTTTAGCTAGACCCTACCTCTCCTTGGAGTCTCTATCATCGCTGGAACCCAGGAGTTGGTAGCTATACGTGTGCTTTTCTATATCTTTTCTGTCTCTCTCTCTTTTTCCTTCTTCTTCTAATTCCCTCTTCTTGGAATATTTTGAGTAACTTAAAATCCAACAGGCCTAAGGTTTGCTAAGTTGAATGGACCAAGTTAATGCTGTGAGAAATGTTTTATGTTGATTGAATGTTGTACTAAACCTTTTGCCAAACCTTTTTGATTTTCTGAAGTTTGTCAGTAAAGTCTTTCGTGTTGTTTTGACCTCTTAAGAATATCTCATTGGTGTTTCTCCTGTGCATCCAACTCAGAGTACACAAACCACCATAAGCCCTTTTAAAAGGCTCATCAAACGGGTTGACTGGGGCCTTACACCTTGCCTGAGCATTTCCTCTTCCTCCACTCCAGCAGTGCCTCACTTCCTACCTTTGCAGCCTGCCCCATTGTCACCACCCCACCTCGGTCCCTGCTCAGCCCCCCAGGTCACTCTTTATTCCCCATGGACACCCCAGCACTAGTCCAGCAGAACCCCTCAGCACCAGACCTGTGCTCCTCCCTGGCAAGCAGAGAAGTGATTTTCCCTGTGCAAAAGTTAAGGACAGAGCTGATTTATTTTCTGCTTGGCCTCAGGGATACAAAGTTCAGCTGCACAGAGCAGCATCCCTGCATCGAGCGGCTCAGGGCACTGAGATCAAGATTTTGGCCCAGAAGACAGGTAACCCTGGCTCCCCTGCCTGCATCCTCAACCCACTCTCCTCCTGCCCCTCAAGACTGCAGGGCAGGAGGAAGAGGCAAGGAGGAGTGTGACCTCCACTCTTCCTCCCTTAAGGTCATTGTTTTGAGCTTGTAGCTCAGAATGGATAATTTTAGATGATTTCAGCATCTGCCCTGGACACTGTGGACTTCATTAGTCCAGAAAAGGCTAAATGGGCAGAGCACCTTTGCACTTGCCTGCCTTACTGCACACTAAAATCCCAAATTCTGGTGTGCTGAGGGGCTGTTGGTTGCCTTGCTCTCATCCTGCCTCTGTTTGGCCTTCAAATGGGCAAATGTAACTCTGGTAACGGAGTAGAGGAAAGCTCAGAGAGGCCGTGCGAGCATTGTGCCTCTTCGGAAGGAGACAGCAGATAAACAGGATTAAGGAATTCTGCATAGTTCAACCTGCCAATTTCTGTGAAGAGGAAATGTAGGCAGTGCCTGCAGCCCTGATTCAGAGAAGAAGCCTTTGAAATGCCTGCCAGGCAAAACGTGTTAAGATACAAGCTGCTTTTCCTCTGTGCAGGGTGCAGTGCAGGGAACAGCCCTCCCTCTGTGGAGCCCACCCTGCACCAGGCACAGTCTGTGGTGCTCAGACAGATTTCGAAAGCCTTGGGAGCCAAGCAAAGCAGTCCTGATTCTGAGTCACAGGCTGGTGCTGGTGCTGGGATTCAAACAGGGAGATCCCCTGCAAGATGTTCTGTTCTGGACCAGACCAAAAAAATTTCACTAAGAATTGGTTTCCCAGAAAGACCTTAATTTTTTTCACCTCCTTTTTGTTGTTGTTGTTGTTGTTGTTGAAAAACTGCTGAAAACTATAATATTTCAGATGGGTCTGGTTGTATTTGGGGTTTTCTTTAGAGGAAGGGGTTGGATTTGGGGTTATGTCTAGAGAAAGTGTTTGGATTTTCAGGTGAAACTGGCTCGTTCTGACACCTGGTCTCACAGCAGCAGGTGTATTCTGCAGTGGTTTGGGCCATGCCCTGTGGGAGTGCTGTATTAGAGGGGCCACCCTGGCATCACATAACTCTGGCCTCAACGGGCTTGTCCCCCAAGAGGAGAGATACACCTGTAACTCACCACTGCTCTGGGACAAGAGGAGCTGCCAGTGTCTCTCCCCAAAACCATAGCCCTTCATATCCTCTCCTCACTCCTGTTCATGGCACCAAAGGATGAACACTGATTTTTGTGAGCTCTCTGTAAGCCAGCATACAGTGAAGCCTGTGGGAGCTCTGCTCATTAGAGCCAAGAGAAAGATATTGAGAGAAAGGACAGGGGCACTGCAAAAATAAGTTGCTGCTGTGTGATCAGCTCCATGGAGGGCCATCCCAGCCTGTAGGGTGTCACTGGGCTGCCATGTTCGTCACCATTGGTGGCTCTGCCTTTCTGCCCCTCAAGTTTGGCTGGGAATGCAGCACAGAGCCAGGTTTGGGTACTTCGGTGGAGATGAGGAGAGAGGGGAGAAGAAAATCAGGGCAGAAACCAGCACAGCCTAAGCATTCCCTGTGGCACAGGGACAACAGCACATCCTTAACCCCACTGGGGTGGGACTGAGGCAACCAATGCAAGGGGTGGTGGTGTAAGGTTTTGGAGATTTCCTGAGTGCCCAGTGTGCTCACAGAGATTTGGCTGTGTCTCTACAGGCAAAGGGAGTGGGGCAGCCCTCGGGCAGGTGTCAGCGATGGAAAGTGAGGCTGGTGTTTCTCAACGAGAGCTCCACGTTGGGTAACCCAGTCCCATCTTTTGTAAGATGTCTGCACTCCTGGAGTATTGTATTTCTAACCAAGTCCATCTAAAATGAAGAAAAATCTAAGCTTTTAATCTTTTTTTTAAATTTAATTTCTAATTATTTAATTTTTTTTATTTTTAATTATTTATGTGCAGGTAGTGATTCAGAAAAGTTTTTTCAAAGTTGGCATGGACAACGTTCTGTTAAAACTCCCACACAAGGGGCACCCACCACTAGTGAATTATGAGGAACTGAGTGAGGAGTCGTGTCTAGCTTCCCTGCATCTAATCAGAATTTTCTCTCTTTCGTATCGTATCATATTTGTTCTGTCCCTCAGGGTACTCCTGTCCTTGGATGAGGTTGTAGTGGGGCTGTTAAATCCTGTTTGGATGGACTTCCAGACAGCCCAGACAGCTGAAAGCCTCGCTGCACAGAATGCAGGATAGGACTGTTGGGATGTGGAGCAGGCATGGGGAGAAGCTGCTTCACCAGACAAGGTCTCAGCTGTGTTGTGCAGGTTTCCAGAGCAGCCCACCCCTCTCCTGCTCTGCTGGGCTTGGGGGGCTGTGGGAAATCTGCTTTGTTGGCCCATTTCAAGAGCTCTGTGTCCAACATCACAGTCCAGCCACTCCAGACCTGTTGGCTCTGAGGAACCCGCAAGAGCAATGCCAAATCGGCAAGAGAAGATGAAGGTATGGAAGATTTGTCAAAGAAATGTTTTAAAAAACATCAAATATCCCACAGCAGTCCAAAGTAATAGCTCAGCTGCTAAAAAGGTGGAATTAAATAGGTCAGGCTGTAGAGTTGTGCCACTCTATGCCAGCTAAAGGAACTAACTTCTCATCTGTTAGACTGTTTCATCCTTTGCTGTTCCAAGAATCCATCTCTCTGCTAGTAATGATGTCAAATAAATCTTCACTAAAATGTAAAAATGTTTATGATTATGCTTACTGACCCATTCCTTTATTAAATGAGGACAATAGGATGATGCCTTGATATTTACTAATGGGTTACTCCCATCTAACCTTTTCTTGTTCATCCAGATCATCTGTTTTCATTTCACCATTCAATGGCTGCCAATAAAATTAAGTCAATTAAATTAAAGGTCTATTATGTTCTTTCAAATCAGGCTGAGGCCTTTTTTCTTTCCCCAGTCAATGCTCTGAGAAGATTTTTGATAGGGCAGCTGGGAAATCTGGAGCAGCTTCTCCTCTGCTGGAAACTGGTTTAGCTTTTCAGAAATCAATAGAGAGGCATCAGCTTACCCCAGCTGAGGGCCTGAGCCCTGATGTGTAGGAATAAGCCTCAAGCCTGTCTTTGGGCCAAGATTTAGATCTGGAATCACTCCCTCACGCAATCTCAAAGACCTTGTCTGCTTCTCAAAGTGTTAGAAGTTACTTATAACATATATGGTGCACTTACACCATCATCTCTTCCCTATGGAAATGCCCCCAGCCCAGTATAAAAATGACCTTTTACATTTAACTTTAAATGTGAGCTATTGCCAAGAGGCATAAGTGAAATTGATAAAAGACTCCAATGTCATATCATAGAGCCTGCATGAAGCTGTCTGCTTTGGTTTTCTGATATTAAAACAATTTATTGTGGTTTTTTCTAGTGTAGACAACACCTTAACATCTCATTCAGTGATTATTAAAACAAAAAAAGCAAACCAGGGAGGAATGTTCTACATCCTAACAAAATCCTAAAGATTTCAGCTCTTTTCTGCAAAATTCTTACAGGGCTAGTGAAAATGTCAAGAATAAACCTAACCAAGGCACCATCACCTTGCTCAGGTGACAATCTTGAATGCTTTTTTCAACTTCTAAGTAGTGAGCCTCCCTCAATGCTCTGAATGCTTTGTCAGAAGTCATCTGTAAACTCTTAACTCATCATCTCAGTGCTGCTATTGTATTTGAAGCCCCAGCCCTCTGTCAGCAATCATCTCAAAGGGCTGGTGCAAAGCAGAAAGTGTTTTGTCTTCCTGCAGACTTGGTGGCAAAGTTAGCACAATCCCCACCAAGCCTAGACAAACTCTGCTGTGAAAGGAAGGCAAATAAAGATCTGGAAGAGCTCCTTCACAGAGGTTGAGAGAAGAGACGATGTTTACCCAAAAACCGTAAAGCAAACTGGGGAATTAAGGCTGAACAGCTTTGTATGTGTTTCCAAGTGAGAGCCTTTGTAAGCAAAGCTTTATTTAACTCTCTACTGTCACGAATTCAAACAGTGAAACGGCTCCTAACCCTAATTAACTCAAAATGTTTGACAACTTAGGAAAGCTTTGAAGCACAGAAGGGCTTCCTATCAGCCAAACCTACAGTGCAGACCAAAATTTTCCCTATTCAAATGTCAAAGTTTTTCGGTTTGCATCAGGCATCATATAAACTACAAGCAACCTCACGCAAGAGCCAGCAACCTTTTTGGTTCCTAGGGTGCATTTTTCTCGGATAAAAGTGATCTAGAGATTTCTAACTGCAAGCAGAAAATCCCAACTTCTTCTCAGACCCAAGGGGTGTGAAAATGAGTACAAGAGATACGGTCACACGGTGAAAAGGGAAAACAAAAACGTCTCTTGCATGATGTTGCAAGAGGGGTAGGATAAGAGAACAAGGTCAGACCTTCCTCTGAGCTGATCTCTCTGCCACTGGGCAGAGGATAGATCAGAGAGAACCCAAAATTTCTACTACTACTCAGGTTAGTGACTGCCTAAGGACAGAAAGTTTAACCTACTCTTTCCTCAAAGGATCTTGTCATTCATTTGTGCGGTTCCAGCTCTAAATGGTCCCTGAAACGATGCAAACAAGATCTGGTTGCTCGTTGCCTGTTAATGACCCTGCTGCTGTGCAGCTACATCAGCTCTGTGCAGAGCTCATTTTTGCTGAATATTCACAGCTCAGCGGCTGAAAACCCAGAGATCAACAATTTCTAAGAGCTGCAAAGATGAGCTTCCTCCCGGGAGATCCACACCCCTCCTGTAATTGTCACATTAGTGAAGTCGTGTTGGGGTAAAAGTGATGCAAATGAAGAGAACACTTACTTGGCAATTTATGTGCTGCATCAGGAAAACGTTATCACCTCTGACATATCAGGGAGATTCTTTGTTTACTGGCACCTTTGCAACACAACAGTGATTTTGACGAAATCCTTGGGTAATGATTACATCAGGAGAGTAACACCACTGAAAAAAAATTACAGCACTTTCCATCTGTGCCGCACATTAGATACCAGTGGTGATGACTTCCATGGGGTTATCCCTGTGCAGAAGAGAAGCAGGAGAGCTCAGATTTCTGTGTTTCATCAGGTGAAGCTGAAAGCCACAGCTGGGAGAGGTTGTGTTGGTGAGAGAGAAAGGGGAAGGGATGCTCCTACCTGATGTGCTCACAGAAGGAGCAGGGTTTGACCAACAGAAGCAGCAGGAAAACAACTTCTCCATCTCCAGACATGCATCATGTCTATAACTCACTGACAATGGTGGTTTTTAACAGGAAGGAGAAGAATAAAAGCAAGAATAAACACTCTGAACAAGATAATCTGAGTTTGTATACAGCAATCTTTGCAATCCAAGTACTTTTTCCTTAAAGAAAGATCTTTCTTTAAATCTTTAGATCAAGGTGCCCCCATGAGAGTTAGTGGTCCTTTTCACCAAAACTGAAGTGTTGCTGTGATAAGGATTAGCCTTATCAGCCTGAGGGCTGTGGAAGAAAGTGCACCAGGCTCAGGGTAGGGGAGGGTGCTGGAAGGGTTTGCAAACATCTGGGACATCTGGGCTGCTGAGTCACATGTGCAGAGAGAGCCTGTGCTGCAGGCAATGGCCAGATGGCAAAAGAACACAAGAAAAGCTGTGTCCCATGTGCCTCTCCCACAGGACATGGGATTTGAGAGTGTAATATGGGAAATCTGTGTTGAAAGGGGTGGCTGAGCGACTGGGCACTCACTGATGGGGAAGGAGTGTTCATTGTTAGGAAAAGCAGAGGAGTGTGGTTCCCATGCAGGATGAGGCACCAGCAGTGGGTCCCACCCACGGCACTGGGGCACCCCTGGGGGGACCTGTCCACCCTGCAGGCAGCACCCCATGTTTGCTGAGGAAAGATCCTGCAGAGTATCCCTGGTCTCTCCACTGGGCTTTCTTCAGGCCAGAGCTGCCAAGGAGGTCAGAGCTGAGCCTTGGCTGCTCTCCCCAGGCTCAGTCTGGGCCCTGCTGCATCTGGCTCCAAGCACGTCTGTGTAGGGAAGGGAGCACCCTGCCTGCAAGCATTCCCCTGGAAGAGCAGAAAATCACCAGCAGCTCTCAGCAGGAAAGAGCAACTGTACGAAAAGAGAGTGCTGAGATAACGTGAATGGTGATGGGCAACAGTGAGAGAGAGGAGCAGTCGTTTGTTAGTCTGATTTATTGAGCAGGGATTATTTGCAATATCCATGGTGCAGTGATGGAGCTCTTGCAGGGCTGACGTGTCTGAGCTCAGTTCTGACAGCCTGGGAGTTCCTGTGTCACAGGTCCTCACTTTCCTTCCCTGCCAGGTAGACTGGACACCTGGAGTTCTTTTCTTTCCTCTTCTCGTTTGCTAGTGGAGAGTGGAATTTCATTGCTTGAATCTGGGAGCAAAAGCCACGAGAACAAAATGCAAATATTGCAAGACTGACAAAATCACAAGACCTGGCAGCACTGCCTGGATTTGCCTGTTCAATACTCATTCTAGAATAATTAGAACAGACTTAACCAGCCCACTGGCATAGACAGGGACACACGGTGCCTTGTAAAACTCAGGGCAGGGAACAAAATGAAAAAGTAGTGCAGCCCAATTCCCTGCAGACACAGAATTTCAGTGTGAGAGTCTTGAGGATCTAGTCCATCTCTGCGAATGCCTGTGTTCCCTGCAGATTCCGGCACAAACAGGTACTCCTTGAGCCTTCTACCAAACTGTAGGGTAAACAAAGGCCATATGACAAGAGCCTGAATTAAGGAAAAGAGCTGATTAACTCCAGGCAGTTGCCAAGTCAATGTGTCTAGACTGCATCCAGTCAATGCTGCAGACCAGCTTTGATTCCCACTGCTTCTGGCATTCCAGTGGCGAGAAGCATTTTGTGGTGTAAACTTGTCCTTACTTCACTCACAGTTCTCTGTGGCTCTCCTCGGACTTGTTTAATACAATATGAACATCCCAGTGTCACCACAGTAAGGACCTGTGAGCCACATCCTGTGTTCCTCAGACACTTGGTACTTTCAGGGCTACAGAAATCCCCAATCCAAGGCTGACAACTCAAACAAAAAGTTAAAGATGACCTTTCAGACAAATATCATAGTTGGACTTCGAGTCTTCTCTCAGGTCCAAAACATCAAAGCCAGTCCCCCGTGGTTTCAAGGAGAGCAACACTTTGCATTTTCCCTCTAGGCAGCCATTTATTAAAAATGCCAATACAAGCAACTTTCCAGGGAATCCCATTTCTGCCTGCTGAAGGACAGCTGTGTTAACCAGCCACCAGTCAGACCAAGCCTAAATCTACCTGGGTTTCCTCTCTTTCACTCCAGTTTGGGTTAGTAAGCATGGGAAGAGGCTTGACTGGTGTAAAACAAGGTGTTCTGAGACATGGTGATAGGGTACCTTTGCAGGACAGAAACAAAGCCATTTCTTTTTACAAGAACCAGGAGCAACAGCACCACCGACCCTGGGAAAGGGGAGTGAGACACATCTGACAGAGCTGGGTGAAACACTGCATCAACCAAGACAACTCCAACAGGTTGGTGGGTAAAGAGAACAGCTTTTTTTCTGTCTGTACACACACACACACATCTATATGTGTAGATGCACATGTGCCACTATGTGTATTCAGGTAGAAGCGTTATTCAGAGAGAGGTTAATTCCAAGCTGATGATGCCCATTAGTGCAAGGCATAACCAGCAATTTGGAAGCATTCAGAAATGCTTCTTCTATGGGTCTAGAGCAGCTGAATTGGATCGTAGAGGCAGCAATGGCTCTCCTCAGGGATCCTCAGAAGGCAGGCTGGTGCCTCTACTTCCCCACATACCTTTCACAAGGCAGAGTTAGGCTGCAAGGAGGATTTGCTGCCTTATCACCTCCTCTTGCCCCTTTCACTGGCCTGAATCTGGCCTAGCTCATTTAAACAGAGCCATAAAAAAAATATCCCTGCATTTTCCTCATCACAAATGGATTTAAAGAGCCTAGTGCAGCAAAAGGCAAAGGAAAACTCACTTGCCTGACAAGCACAATCTCGCTGATGGAAACCAAAAGACCTATGCCAAGGGAAACTTTAATAGTCACCTGGAAAAAACATTAACTTGAGTTACATCTATTTTCTAATGGCATATTGTGTATGTAACAAAACACCCACAAATAATTTTGGGACCAGGGATGTTCCCCCTTCCAATTGTTTTCATCATGGGGGACGACAGGGCTCTTACGTGCGCTTTCGACTGCCGCAGTGAAAAATGTGTTCCCTGTTTGTTCTTGTTCTGCCTCTGCAGGAAATCAGAGACTCTGGCTTCCTGTAGGCTACAGATGCTTTATTCTTTGTATTCCCCAAATAGGAAGTCCTGGGGTCACTCTGCCAAATATATGGAAACTTAATTTCATTTCAACACAGGATTAATCACTAGGAAGTGTCAGGACATTGATGGGCTGATAACAAGACAGTTACAGCAGAAACCTTTTATGGGCACTGGGGTCACAGCATTTGGCAGCAGACGTGGAGCTCTGAGTCTCCCCTCGAATGGGGAAGGAAGGCTACCTGATGGGAATTAACGCCGGCAATTGTAACAGCGGTGTTTGTTTAATGCCCTGTAAACCTCACCAAACTTTCAAGCCTTTCCATATTTTGAGAGGAAGGTAAACTGTTTTTGATGACTAACCCCTGTTTTTGATGACTAAGCTCTGTGTTTTTACTCTACAAATCAAAACAGTCTGCAATAAACGTCCTCTCCTTACCACAGCCTGGCAACGGCACAACTCCACTCAGTTCAAGGAAAGGCTTCTAATCTGCACCTTTGGGATCATAGAATCATTAGGGTTGAAAAAGAGCTTTAAAATCATCAAGTCCAACCATCAACCCAGTGCTGCCAAGCCCACCACTAAATCATGTCCCTAAGCACCACATGTTTTAACACTCTCAGGGATAGTGATTCCATCACTTCCCTGGACAGTCTGTTCCAATGCCTGGCCACCCTTCCACAGCGGAGGAATTTTTCCTCATATCCAATCTGAACTTCCTGGTGCAACTTGAAGCCATTCCCTCTCACCCTGTCCCTTGTTACCTGGAAGTCATAGATCAGTCCCCTACTGCCACTGCATGTCAGAGGGGGTCCAGGCTAATGGATAGAATGGGAACACTGGAAAACCCAAATTTAAATCCAGTAGCAATTAAATGGACTTCCACCAAGTGTGCTCAGACTTTCTGTTTAAACACAGCCAATACCACACTGCTATAAAGTTAACAGCTATTATTATTCCCATTATAAAGGTGGGAAAAGCGAGAGACAGAGACTGAGAGCTTGATCTGTGCCCACAGAGTTGTGGTCTTTGTCAGCACTCAGGGACTGACAGCATCAATCACAGAACTAAAGCATCATGGAATGGTTTGGGTTGAAAAGAACCTTAAAGATCATCCAAGATCCAGGCCCCCTGCTATGGGCAGGGACATCTTCTGCTATCTCAGGTTGCTCAGAGCCCCATCCAAACTGGCCTTGAACACTTCCAGGGATGGGGCATCCACAACATCTGGACAACGTGTGCCAGGGCTTTCATAAATATTACGTCATCTCCTGCAACAGAGGAAGCGCTATGTCTAAATTATAGGACTTTGTGAAGACAACATGCTTCTAAAAGCATCTTCAATTCAGCATTTTCTACAACGAGTAAACAGTGAGGGAGGACTCTCCTTTACAGAAATGAAGATCCCCTTCACAGAGACCAGCAGGCACATGGTGCCCTGCCCAAACTGCTGCTGTGCAGTGTGCAAAGGGAGTTGTCACCTCCTCCCCTCTGAAAACACACTGCAGCAAGGGAGTATTCCAAGTTCTACCCTTTCTGAGCTTGTGTGACATCTGCTACGGGAAAGCTGTCAGGTCAGCCCATTGTGCTTTGTGTGCTTCCTGCACCTCTACTCTCTGAAACCGGAGAGGAGAAAACCCAGGTGTGTAGAGGGATGGCCTCTGCACACCCCATGAGATCACCCAGCTGCCATCACCCTTCCCACACCAGCAGAGCTGAGAGCCTCACCAAGGTCCTGAGCCACCTCACAGGCCCTTTCACCGGGCAGATCCAACACCACAAAAATATCCCTTGATGAGCAAGATTAAAATATCAACACTGTGCCCTGGGAATAAACTGTTGGATGCAGAGCTGGTGGGGAGGGAAGCCTTGGGGTGGGAGTGCACCAGTTTTCTGCCTGAACCCAGCTCTGCAGAGCTCCCTTCTCCTTGTAATTAATCCCTGCCTCATTCAGTGATGTAGAGTGGACATTCACCTAAAACCATTAATAAGCTAAGGGATTTGAGCATGAGTTTAGTATTAAATTCACAGCTAAACGTTCTGCTGAATGGAAATGGAGCCAGAAATTGGCTTATGTGCTTTGCTGAGTAGGAACAGCTTTCAGCAGTTCAGCATCAGTGGCAGAGGGAGATTACTCTGTGAGGATGATTCACTCCACTCAAGCCTAGACAACCCCAAGCTCTACCAGCCACATCCCACCCTGCCTGTAAAGAGACTTGAGAACACGAGAGGCTTGAATTGAGCAATGATGCATATGATGAGTGCTGCCGGAAGACACCCAGGATGTGAGAACAGCAAATGCAGAAAGGTTCACTGCAGAGCATTTCCCCCTTGGGGATCTGCACGAACCTGCAGAAAAGCTGCACGAGGGGAGCAGTGACCTTATCGAACTGATGTGCAGCAACTGAGTCAAACCACCAGCACTTCAGCCAGCTTCACTTAGGAGCACTTGTCTACACTACAAAGCCTTTACCAGCAGCTAAATTGGCTGACTTATGTCAGAAGACTCAGCTTATATTTGGAGGGGGGTGATTTGGAAGATTTATCTTAATGTTCTCCCTGAATAAAATAAAGCTGTGTTCTTCTGCTGGTCTAAATTCTGCTTACTCTGCTTACTTTCCTGATCTACCTAACCTGGTTTGGGAAATAATCTCTTTTGCCCAGAAAAATGTCAGCTTGGCGGAGGAGACTGATGCAGTGGCAAACACATAAGGAGGGGAAAAAAATGACAAGAGGCAGGAAATTTGGGATAAAAAAGAGGCAAGGAAAGGCTTCCCTATGGTAAATCATTTTTGTTACAGGCAAAACCCAAAGGAAAAAGAACTAAGCAACTTATCACAGAAACAGTCATGCTAAAAGCCTGTCACAGTTTACATTAATGGATAAATAAAAGACATCAAGAAAGGTGTAAAATATTGCCCTGCAAAATATTGCCATCCTTTACAGAAATGGCCAAGCTCTGGAGGACAGAGCAATTGGGGATGAGAAGGAAATAGTAAGACCTAAATCATGGAATCAGAGAACAGCACAGGTTGGAAAAGACCTCTAAGATCATCAAGTCCAACCATTAACCCAGCATTGCCAAGGTCACCACTAACCCATGTCCCCAGGCCCCACATCTACACATCCTTTAAATAGCTCCAGGGATGGTGACTCCACCACTTCCCTAAGCAGCCTGTTCCCATGCTTGACCATCAAGAAAATTTTCCTAATATCCAACCTAAACTTCCCCCTGGCACAACTTGAGATCATTTCCTCTCCTCCTGTCATTTGTTACTTGGGAGAAGAGACTGACCCCCACCTGGCCACACCCTCCTGTCAGGGAGTTGTGGAGAATGAGAAGGTTCCCCCTGAGCCTCCTTTTCTCCAGACTAAACATCCCCAGCTCCTTCAGCACTTCCTGATCAGACTTGTGCTCCAGACCCTTCCCCAGCTCCGCTGCCCTCCTCTGGACATGCTCCTGCCCCTCAATGTCCTTCCTGCACTGAGGAACACTCCTGCCCAACTTAGGGTCATCTGCAGACTGACTGAGGGTGCCTCAATCGCCTCATCCAGACAATTAATGAAGACATGGAACAGAACTGGGCCCAGTACTGAGCCCTAGGGAACCCTGCTTGTGCCTGGTCACCAGCTGGATGTAACTCCATTCCCACCACCTCTGGACCTGGCCATCCAGTCAGTTTTTAGCCCTTCCCAAAGAGTGCACCTTCCCAAGCCATGAGCAGCCAGTTTCTCCTGGAGAATGCTGTGGGAAATGACATCAAAGTCTCTGCTGAAGTCCAGTAAGGATGACATCCACAGCCTTTCCCTCACCTAAGCAGGTCACCTGGTCACAGAGGATCAGGTTTGTCAAGCAGGACCTGCCCTTCCCAAACCCATGCCAGCTGGACCTGCTCCCCTGGTTGTCCTGCACGTGCCACATAATGGCGCTTGGGATGATTTGCCGCATGACCTTCCCCAGCACCGAGTCAGGCTGACAGACCTGTAGTTCTTAGGATCCTCCTTCCGGTCCTCCTTTTAGCTGGACGGCACATTTACTGACTTGCAGTCAACTGGGGCTTCTTAAGCTAACCAGGACTGCTGGTAAATGATGGGAAGTGGCTTGGAAAGCTCCCTGAGCACCCTTGGATGAATCCTATATGGACTTGTGTATGTCTGTCTGTCTTGAAGTGGGTTGCTGATGATTTCCCCTTAGATTATGGGTCTTCATGCTGCTCCCTGTCCCTGTCTTCCAACTCAGAGTACCCAGAAAACAACTGGTCTTACTACTACAGACTGAGACAAAGAAGGCATTAAGTATTTCAGCCTTTGTCACTATGTTTCCCCCCACATCCAGGAAAGGATGGAGATTCTTCTCAGGCCTCCTTTGGTTGGTAATGTATTTATAGAAACAACTGTTACTGTCTTTTCCAGCCACAGATTAAGTTCTGTTTGGGCTTTGGCCTGTCTGATTTTCTCCCTGCATGACCTCACAACATCCTTGTAGTCCTCCTGAGTTGCCTGTCCCTTCTTCCAAAAGTCATAAATGCTCCTTTATTCCCTGAGTTCCAGCCAAAGCTCTCTGCTCAGCCAGGCCAGTCCTTCTTCCCCTCTGGCTCATCTTTTGGCACATGGGGATGGATGGTCTGCTCCTGCTGTGCCTTTAGGATTTCCTTCTTAAGGATCTCTGTGCCTTCCTGGGCCTCTTTGACTTCAGGACTGCCTCCCAAGGGACTCTGCCAACCAGACTCCTAAACGGGCCTGAGCTTGCCCTCTGGAAGTCCAAGGTGGCAGTTCTGCGGATCCCACTCCCTACTTCTCCAAGAACTGAAAACTCCACTATTTCATGGTTATGATTAAAGGATCCTGCAGAAATTTGTTGAGCATCTTTTGCAGTATTTAAAGTCCTAACTGAAATAGCCCCCAGAAAGTGCGAATGGGCTCCAGCCAACCTCTGAGCCAGCCAGTTGGAGCTGTGGTGAGCAGGAATCTCCTGAGCACAGGAACTGGCACCAGCGAGGTGCCTTCAGGGCCAGACTAAGCCTTGGGGGAAGGCTGTTCTTGCAACTTCACTGACCTCTTTGTGCAGCTGTGCAGAGCTGGGATCAGGGAAAGGGGCAAGGGGTCCATCCAGCAGGGGATATTCTGGGAATAAGACGACCAGTGAGCAAGAATTGCATTTCAAAGAAAAAAAAAGAAAAAAAAAAGGATTTCGACACTTGTTCCCCACTCCATCAGGAATTCAATTTTGGATAGCTCCAACATGAGGAGAGGAGGGAGAAGGGAGTGGGGGAAAGGATGAGGGGGAAATGTGGAGAAAGCCGGAGAGGAGTGCCTGAGGCAGCTTGGGCTGGGGCAAAGCCAGCATGCCTGAGGTCAGACATGGAGAGCACTTAATCCTCAGCAGGGCTGCTCATTTCCTCACTGTTTAAAAAAAAAAAATCAATTTACAGGACTTCTCAGGGAAGGGAAGCTCTGTGAATCAGTGTCTGACTATTAGTTGCTGACCCAGATGAAGGCATTAGCAACTTGGAGTGCCCCTTTCACGTCAGCTCCCCAGGCATCCTGTGAGCTGTGTGCCATTAGAGCCAGCCTCACCTGACCTTCCTTCACTGCCACGTTGACACAGCACAAGTAATGTCTCTTATGGACCTCAGCTGACCTCAGGGGCCTTTGCTTCCTGCCTTGAAACTCTTCTTTCAAGGTCTTCAGCTTGTTGTAGTGCAAAATCTTTCAGTTTCATGTTAGAAAACTCCTCAGAAGGAGGTATTTTCTCTCTGTGCCTCACTGTCCTGGGAGCTTCTCACAGCAACCAAGTTAGAATCATAAAATCATAGAATAGCTTGGGTTGGAAGGGACCATAAAGATCATCCAGTTCCAACTCCCTGCCATGGGCAGGGACATCTTCCACTATCCCAGGTTGCTCAGAGCCCCATCTAACCTGGCCTTGAACACTTCCAGGGATGGGGAATCCACAGCTTCTCTGGGCAACCTGTGCCAGAGCCTCACCACTCTCACAGGGAAAAATTTCTTCCTAACATCTCATCTAAACCTACTCTCCTTCAGTTTGAATTTCCTATCCCAAGGTCCCTTTCATCACACAATTGCTCTGCAGAGCACCCCAAAATATATCCTACCAGTTTCCAAGACCTATGGATTGCCAAAGGAAACCTTGCGGCTTCCCACCTCCTGCTAGGTATTAAAGAGGCTCCTCCTTTTCCCCTTTGAGTTTCCATGAGGGTCCACAGTGCCTGTCCCAGGCTGAAGGGTCACATCTGAATCCAGGCTCTGCCAGTGGTGCCTTCCCTGTGCTCCACTGGGAAGGGTGGGGTTCAGTCAGGTGCAGCTTCCCCGAGTTCCTCATCCCTTCAACCAGGAAAATACTCGGAAGTTGTGAATTAGAAGCCCTTGTGAATTAGGTAAGTCCTAAGTTTTCTTGATGGCCTCTTCCAGAGTGCCAGCCAAAGGCATCCCTTGGGGGATGAGCAGGTTGGTCCAGCCCAAGGGAGCATGGACCACAGGGGAAGGTGATGTCTGAGTCTGTGGAAATGATGGAGAAATTTCACAATTCGAGAGGTTTCTGGTGAGAATTCGGCACCAGGAGGCACTTTTGTAAGGGCACCCAGAGGGGTTTTCAAAAGATCCCTCTCTCCCAATGCATTTATTTCAGTGGAGGTTGGGGACCAAGGAGCTTCCCAAAGCCCCATTGCTCTCCCCTGGCAGGACAAAGCTGAGCTGAGCCATCACATTCACGCTGTTGCCTCTCCATTGCACAAGCCACAACCCAGGGCCCAGTGTCTGTGCAGCTCTACCCCATCACCCTGGCCTCGTGCCACCTTCAGGAGGACACAGAGCACCTGGTTTGCATGAAAGCTGCTTTAATAACATGAACCCATCCAAAGCTGTGTCATCTGGTGAACGAGATGCAGCAAAGGGATTCAAAGTAGCAGCTCAATGTCCTGTGCTGCGTGGTTGTAATGGATTTGGGTCAGCGCTAAGTGTCCTGAAAGTTGGTTTATGATCTCATTGACCCATGGCCTCTGCTACTTGGGAAATTTGAATAACATTCCCAGAAGTACCTAAGTACTCCTGATATATTTTACTGCCAAAATTCCATTTGTTTCATTTCCTCTTTTTCCTCCCACTTTCCCCCCTTATTCCCATTATTGTTTCAAGAGTAAAGAAATGTTGTCAGTGTCACAAATAGGTCTGAAATCATTTGCATACAGCTTTTTTGGGGTTTTTTTGTTTTTATTTTTTACCTCGGTCCTCCCAAGGCCTTCACACACACACACACACATCCCTCTTATCCTGATCTCTACAGTCACTATGGATGCATCAGGGATGGGCTTGGAAAACTTAAGTTTTGACAATTTTCAATGGGAAATAGATTTCCCCGTGTTGTTTCTGCTTTTGCTTTTCTGCTCTGGCCACTGGAGTCCTGAGACCTCGTCCTCCTCCTCCTTCTCCTTGTTCTTCTCCTCCCCTAGCAGGGCTTTAATGGGAAAAGAGACCTCAATTTAAGGATATTTATGCAAATTAGAGGATATAATCCATACAGCAGGAAAGCTGCTAACATGCTTCCATGGCATGGGCAACTGTCCTTGATGGGAAAAAGGAGATTCTGAACTAATGGGAGAGCTTTAGGGTTTGCACCTTCATTTTCTGATTATAGAGTTTAGGAGTGCTTGGGGATTTACATTAATAATAAACATAGAGAGCCAGAATGCATGCCTGTGCATCTGGGAGAGATAGGGAATGTGGACACCCAGAACTTGTTTTCTTGCTGTGCCAAATCTTGATTTGGTTGAAGGGAATGGAAATATTTCCACAGGCTTCAGCCAGATGGTAATTCAGGTTTTTTCTGGAAAAGGTTGTCCCTGTGGAAGGAGCACTATTGCACACTCAGGACTGACTGAGTCCTTTTCATAGCTGCTTCTTGTTTATAAGCAAAAGTACTTACATTAATGTTACAAAAACAAAT
This sequence comes from Eulacestoma nigropectus, assembly GCA_013397775.1. Classification (NCBI taxonomy): domain Eukaryota; kingdom Metazoa; phylum Chordata; class Aves; order Passeriformes; genus Eulacestoma; species Eulacestoma nigropectus. Next base: position 83,310 of record VZTE01000648.1, on the reverse strand, counting down.
AGTCCAATGTTACTGCATTTTAAGGGCACATTAACTTGACAGAGCAGCCAAGTTTGTTGACTAAAATGATTTGCACAACTCTAAGGCCACTAAACAAGTATTTCTCAATGTCTCAGCAGCAGCTCAAGGGAGCAGAAGCTAAAAATGCCACAGCTCAACAAACAGTTCTATGTTCTGCTGTTGATAAATACATCATGCTTCTTTGCAATTAGGACTTTCAGACTTGTTTTAAAGGAAAAAAAAACCCAAACAACAAAAATCAACAAACAAGCCGTAATTAAATAAATAACATGAATGATTTCTAAGTGCATGCTGTCCTCTTTCCCTCCTTCCATTTCCCTCATATTATTCCATCACAACTGCCCAACAAATCATCTGCAGTTTGCCCAGGATTCCCAAATTACCTTCAAACTGGCTGCTGGCTGGCCAAGGGGCAACCCCTGGGGTGGCCTGTTCAACACAGCAGCCCTTTGTCTGGCAGGGACAGGTCACTCCAGGTGCCAGGAAACTCCTTTCACACAAGTTGATCATCCAAGGTTGCCTCAGGGACACAGAATGTCCTCCACCAGCAGATATTTTGATGGCAGGTGAGTGTGTTTACACCACACAGACAAGGTAAGCACCTTCCGGGGCCAGCCCTGAGACACATGGCCATGGAGCCTTCTGTAGAATTCCAGTCACAGAGGCACCCCCTGATCTGTCAAGCTGCAGTGGGAATAGGTCCCTGTCAAAGATTGTCCATTAGAGCTCAGTCAGGATCTCTACCAGCTCCTCAGAGGGAAGTGTCCAGGTGCCTTGCCAAGGGAGCCATCCAAAGTGGAGATAGTTCCTTATCAAACCAGGCAAAGGGCTGGTAAAGGGAGCAGAGAAACTGAATTGGGGAAAACAGTGTTCTGGCAGACATCCAGTACCGAGCACAGTCAGTCAAGGGACTCATTATCCAGGCCATTGCTTGATTCCTTTACATCTGGCAAAACTTCCATAAAAGATGCTGTTCAACCAAAAGCTTACTTGGTTTTTGGAACTGGAGGACAAAATTCAAAGTCTTCCATCATACAAAGGTCAAGCAAGGTGACCTTGGAATCATAGGATCATCACAGAATCATAGAAGGGTTTGGGGTGGAAGAGACATTAAAGATCATCCAGTTCCAATCCCCTGACATGGGCAGGGACAACTTTCACTGTCCCAGGTTGCTCAGAGCCCCATCCAACCTGGCCTTAAACACTTCCAAGGATGGAGCATCCACAACTTCCTTGGGCAACATGTTCCAGTTGTGAAGGATTTAAAAACATCAAAGACTACGAAAGCAATAATTTAAAAGATTTGAAAAGCTTTTGTCTCTGCCAGAAGTGTTGGAGAGGGAGAACGGGAAAGCGTGCTCTGCAGCTGGACTCCAGGCAGGGAAAATATCAAGCAGCACTACACTGTGCTGCCTGTTTTGGTAATTTCTATGGCCATGGTTGCCAAACAACAGAGATCCTCACTGATGTGCTGACTTCCAGCAGGCCTGGTGCAGCATGAACGCAGCCAGATTTCACAGCTCCAGAAAGAGATGAGAACCAGTGGTTTATGTCATCCAGTCGCATAAAACATAAATACGTCCTAATGGAGGCATGCAAAGTACTTGCTTTACTTCCTCTCCTAAGCCAGCTGAGAATATGCTTTGCTGCTGCAGTAAAACCGGCCAAACCGCTGAATGTCACGTTCCAGGCACACATCTTCCATCATACACAGCCTCTCTATTCCCTGGGTTTTCCTTATTTTCCTTGCAAGGTAGCAAGAAAGCTTCACTGTAAGGAGACAGACGTCTCACAGACTTGATTCTCACTCAGGCCCTTCCATGTATATTCATCACACACATCTCTCCTGCCATAAGAAGATGGCTGGTCTTTTGCCTGCGATATGATCATTTGCCAGAAATCATTTTAAATAGAGCAGACAATGAGCCTTACTTAGAAATGTTTTCTGATAATTATGTTCTGTCATCCTGAGCCAAAGTGATGTAACATCTGTGCTCAAACAGTTCCTACACAGATGCTGCCTGAGCCCCGTTTTCCCTGCGAACATTTGGTGAACAGTGAAAGACGGAGAAGAAAAACACCACTTGGAGTCACACTGGCAGTATTTCCATGATGCAGGAAAGAAGGCCATGAGCTGAACTCTCTTTACATAAACACCAATAGGGGATAAGTCAGTACTCTTGAAATCAGAGTGTCACCTTATTTCAACATCAAACTAAAGCTTGATGTGAAAGTTCAGTCAGAGCTGAGTCTGGCTCCACAATTTATAGTATTTATCTAACTTAGGAGCCAGCAGGATAGTAAAATGTCTCAGTTGTCTCTTTAATCTGGATAGTTTATATCCAAAATTTTATTTAACAGTTGGAGGATGGGAAGGAAGGCAAGTCACAGTTTGGACCAGGTTTTATTGGTTGCACAGGGAACTGCCTCTGGGGAACTTCTTAGGGAACAAGACCCAGAGAGAGGCTCCAGATCAGGGATGAACTCTGGCCTTGGAGGCCAGGGGAGAGGCAGGAGAGGAGTGGGGAGGGAGAAACATGTGCATACAGAAGAGCAAAGGCACTTGGAATTTCCCAAAAAATATATGCTACAGGGCAGGAGGCTCAAATGAGAAGGGCACAGGCCAAGCTTGGCACAGGAGACAGCTCAACCCTGCTGCCCTGGGAGGAGACAGGAATTTATCCACAGGCAACACACTCTGCCTGCACTGCTCAGCTTCCCCCCTACTCCCTCCCTCTGTGCCTGAGGGACATCTGCACATCTCCTCTGCAAGGGTTACAGCCCAAACCCCAGGGGCCAGGCTTCAAACTGCGGGAACACATTCTCTGCTGGGGGCTGTGAAATGGGATCCTGCCACGGCAGCTGGAGGGACTGATCCCTGCTTCCAGAGAGAGAGGCTGCTGAGGGGCCAGATGGGCATAGAGGGAACTCCCCCAGGTGTTCAGTGACTACTGAGCCACACAGATCCCCTCATGTAAAGGTCGCTGTTATTTTAGGTTCATTAATAAAATTATCTTAGACTGAACTGAAAGCTGCTTCACTGTGGAATTATATCCGAATCCTCTTCAGTGTGGGGGTGGGGGGCAGCAAGCAAAATCTCAACAATTCGCAAAATTCCCCTCTGAGGCACACAGCTATGCACTTGTATTTTTAAATATCAATTTGCATGTTATCTGGAATGGAAACACACATTTACACACATATCTGTACAAAACCCAAGAGACTTTTTCTGAAGACGTTGAAGTGTGGCAGAAAGTTGCCCCACATCCCTTCAGGCAGGGCTCTGAAATGCCTCTCTTGGCCAGATAGTATTCCCTGCCCTTCTCCACTGATGTATGAGAAGGTGATGGAAGTTTACACTTGCCCAAGAGCTGGACCCCTCGGGAATTTCCAAGGAATTTGTGCTGCCCTCCTCACACAGACCCAGTAGGAGATGGACCTGCCACGGGCAAGACTGGGGGAGGTGAGGCCAGGTGCCCCCAAGGCCAGAGTGCTGCTTTTTGTTAGGTACAAAAAAAGCCAGGCTGCCATCCAGAGGGTGCTGCAGCTGAAGCTTTTGGGTGCAGTATCAGGCCTGGCACATCCCAAACCATCCACAGGTCCCAACACAGACGTGCTGTGGGTGGCACAGGCACAACGGTGCTCTTAGACCAAAACCACGTCCACCCACAGCTGCCGTGGTGAATGCCTTGGCTCCTTGGGATGCTGACAGCAGCTAATGAGGCCTGAGGCTCTGCTTTGTCCCTTTGCTTGGTCTTGGTTATCCAGTGCCAGGATCTTCTCCAGGACACCATGACAAATATCTTGTCTAATGGCTCCCTCTGAAAAGCCAGGATTTTCTGCGTCATCATCAGACGGTCTCAGAGGCAGACCCAAGTGATTCAAGCAGCGAGCAAATGCCAGAAAGGGGATGATTTCACTGCATTATTGAACACATATTGGGCAGATAAGCCTAGCAACAGGGCCCCTGTCTGCAGGCTGACTCCCAGCCATCAGCCACTGCTGTGGCTCCCTGTCATTCAAATGTGTGAATAAATAAATGAACTTGTATAGCTTTTCTGCAATAAGAAGAATATTAGCAGTAGCTCTCAAGATGGCCTTTATCAAAGGAAGCAGCATTTATGCTGGAGAAATCGATCTAAAAATAAATGATTATCACTCATGTATACATAGAAATACCAAGGGCAAGATATGACTTTCTATAATGTGAAATGACTCATTTTCCCCCTGAAGTTTCGGTGAGTGTTGAAGATACTGCTGAGAGTGAATCACTCCAAATGGCCACTGGGTGATTAGCCGAGTTTGAACTAATCCCGGGGAGGAGAGCTGACGCAAGGGCCAGGGGCCTGGGACTTGGAACGCCTCGGCTATTTGCAGGGCTAGGATGGCAGACATTAGCACTCAGTTGTCACCAGCAAATCTCAGATTGCTCTGACAGGTGGCAGATTGCGAGACGTGAATGGCTACAGCTTCCAGGGCAACACTTCTGCTCATGGAAAGTGGGATGAGGCCAAGGGAATGGCCCATGTTTCTTCTTTGTGTGTATATACATGCGTCCACACTCTTGCGTAAATAGCTGTAAAAAAACAAGAGCACCTCTCCCACGGATCAGCCGCCTAACTTGAACCCTCCTTTATACCTTGCTAACTCAACCCCTAGGTAAGAGTTCAAGTTTTCTGGAGTGTAGCTGAATTTCCAGCCTCCAGAACAAGCCCAAAAACGTTCTGGTGAGTTACCTTCAAACTTTGGCAGCATGAGGGAATTCGGCAATTCTGCAGATAACCATGGGCGTGTGTGGAGCCCCCTGCTCACTGGGTTCAAAACACTCCTGGGAAAACCAGTGACCACAGTATGATGCTTGAAGTATTTTTTTTTTTTCAGTTGCCCCAGCGAGGGTTGTCCTTTGTGTCATTCCCAGGTATCCAGGTCAGCATGGATGCTGATCAGCACCCCAGGGAATGGCACAAGCCCTGGAGAGAGGAGGCATTCCCTCTCTTCCTGCATGCAGCTAGTCTGGACAGCATATTACTTGTGACAGCACCAGGGGAAGAGCTTTCTCCTCTCTTCCTAGAGGCACAAATGGAAATTGAGGACGGCAGGACCGAGCAGGCATGGCTGCAGTGTGCTAAGCAGGCACACAGCAAATTCCTGACTCACTTAGGAGTGCCTCCCCCAGGGCATTGGTATTACACGCACAAATATCAGCTTCACACTGGAGACGTGTCCCGAGGAGGGAGGTGAAAGAGAAGCAAGCCACGACTTTACAGATTAATTCACAGCTTTTTGCAGCCTCCCTTTAAACTGTGACCAGAGCAGCCTGATTGCTGGGGAGGGAACGATCCCCAGAAAACTCTGGCTTCCAGAGGCACCCAGCAGCCTCCACAAGCAATGTGAGTGTACCTGTGCCTGATAGCACATCCCAGCCATGCAACATCCCACACATTAGAACGGGCTTGAACAGCAAAGTGTGGATGCCTTGGAACTGGCTTCACATGGAAACTCGTGCTCTACAATCTGCTATGGACAATTCCCATCACACAGCCCAGCACCTGCCACGTGCACAGGTTCCTTACACTCCATGAACTCAGTTGCTGAACCTGAGTCCCACACAGGCTTTACACCTTGGTAACAGCCTGGCTGTCTTTCATTTCGCACTCCCAGAGCATGCATTCAACACAGCTTGCCCTGTATTTCATAGGGAACTTCGTGAAAACTGGTTACACGGGGGTAAAAGTTTTGTTGTGGGTTGTAAGACAAAATAAAAATCAAACCAAACCAATTCAAGGAAAACTTGTTATGGAGAAGTGTTTCCTCAGATGACAGAGCAGAAAAGGTCTTTCAGGGAACAGAGAGAAACCTCTTTTGACTAACACAGTCTGGCAGAAAGAATGAAATCCCGGAAGGATTTTGAAAATGAGAGGGAAATGTGTATATTTCCACTACAGAGAGATTTTGCGTGACTTTAGTATAACCAAAGTGGTTTAACTCCCCCTTTGAACTCTCACTTCTCCCTCCCTCCAAAGGCGGAGAGATGACAGGAACACCTGCAGTTCCTCCCATTCCTAAGGGGCATCAGCAACTCAAACACACGGGACAAGTAGGGATTTTAAGCACATGAATTATTTGCTAGAAACATTCATTTCCACTTGGCTAATTATCCTCAGACCTACTTGGATGACTATAAATTCGTTCATGATTATGAAACAAGAGAGGGATGCAGCTGTAGTTCATCCTGTATGCAAACCCTTTGCACAACCAGGATGGAGTCAGCCCTTGTCCCACTGCAAGAGCTGTGCAGCTGCACAGCCACAGCCAGCTGCTGCTAGGGCAGGGAAAAGGGTCAGGATCTCTTAGCCAGCCTCAGGAATTAAACAGGACTGCAAGACACTCATTTTTTTGCTGCCATGAAGTTATTCAGTTGCACTTCCCAGTCCCATGGCACCTGATGGTCAAAGCTACAAAGAAATGTCAAACTAACCATAGAAACCCTCCCAAATACTGATTTATTTGCATTTTACCCGCTTAAGGACAGCCTCAAAAAACCCATGCAAACCCCTCAAGTAAGTGGAGTCCTCAATAGCTGGTAACTCACATGGTTTCCAACAAAATTAAGGTTTCTGGGTCCTTCTGGGAAAAATTTAAATCATTCTGCTCTTAGTGATGCAGCTTATCTAGAGGGAAAGATAAAGTATAAAAAAACAGATGAGCTGGCTGCAAATCCCACTGCACCCCAGCTCTCTAATTTCAGAAAAACTGAGTGTTAACTACAGTTTGCATTTTCCAGCAGAGGACATTCAAAGGACAATTGTATCAATGACTGAGAAGAACTCATAAACTACACAGGTGAGATCTATAAACATTTGTAGGTGAGACAGGAGACTTCAACATAACATTCATATTTAACACAGTCACGTTTTCCTTCGTATAACAGGTCATAGTTGAACCCTGAAGAACAGATTCTTGCATGAAGAATTTTGTTAAGTACATCCCATTTTCAACGGCTGAGATTCTCCTTCGGAGAATAATTAAGTATGCAATATATGGTCTAAAACAGCCAGGAAAGAGATTGAAAATATAGAAAATTGAAAGGAAATTATTTCAAACTAGAGTGCTCTGGAAACTAAGTTATAAATGCTTTTGAGAACCTGCATTTATTACTTGCAATAAATAACTTTTCTTCCAAACACGCCTTTGTGTGAGAGATTAGCAGTGCAAGTGGAGCATATTTCTGCTGTGCAGAAGTTACTTATTTTAGAATAATGGACGTCACAAATTGGCCCTGCATAGCAACACTCATTGGAAAAAGATCACAGCTCCACTTAACACAAAAGTGCAATCTTGAAGCCCATTGAAACTGAAGTCTCTTCACAGGGCAAACACTGAAGTAGCTCCTCATTTGCGTAAAGCCGGACAATTGTTCCACTTCCATACACAAAAAATTGCTTAGATATCTGCTATGCATGGGGAAAGGCTCATTAATCACATTACAGCAAGTGAACATCCCAAGGTTAAATCCTACCGCTGTGGAGCACTTCAGTGGTTTATAAAAGTCACCTAAATGGGATTTATATCTGCAAATCTTCACGGTGTGGTGAAGATTTGGAGCTTACCTTTAAACTCGAGGCACTATTTTTTTCCCCTGTAAGAAAAGCACGACTCTGAAAAACAAATCTAGATACATAAGGTTTAATTCTCCACTACATTAAGCCTGTTTCACAGCTGTGTCACTGCAGTGAAAATCAGTGGAGTAGCACTGGTGAAAAAAACCCAACATAATGGTGATGAGAACTAGCCCAGACTCTTTTAAAGGCTGTTCATGCAGCCATCCCCTCGGGTTTTCTTCAAGTCCCTTTGGATAGCTGCAGTGTGGCAGGAGGATGTAGGAAAAAAAGGCTGTGAGATGGCAAACCTTTTTCCACCCTTGTTTTGCTTATTTTATGGCATTCTTGTCTTGCTGCCTCTGCATCATAACTCTGCTTTCCTTCAAGGAAAAGGAAACAATGAGACCTAGATTTATCCTCACTGAGCAAGCTGCCTTTCCTTACAGTTTTTTTTCCTCTGTGAGAAGCAATTACACCTGAATTTGTTCCAGTGCTGCTGACCGCCCAGGAGGATGGCTGGGAGCACGGGCTGGGAGCCAGAGTAGCTCTAAAAAGACCAAAGGGACGGTGCTGATTTACATCCACAGGGGAACTGTCTCGGGAGCTTTGCTGTCAGGCAGGTCATTTCAATTCTGGAGTCTCCACTGGCAGACACTTTAGGTTTCCCCTCAGAAATCATACAAAGCTGCTTAAAATCCCAGAGACCACTTAAAAGTCACCTTGAAATCGCCTGGGAACAAAAAGGGGCAGCTCCTCTGCTTGTCAGCAGTCACATGTGTCCCTGGCAGTGCCCAGTGCCTCCCACCCAGCCCACACCAGCTCCCACCCACACTGCCCCAGGATGTCCTGTGTGGGGCCAGATCCACTCTGTCCCAGACAGAGACAGCTGATAAAGCACATGTGCTGGGCTTTCTCCTCATTCATCACACCAAAAGCTGTTCTTTTGTGGTTGGGACCCAGACATGAGAAGTCTGAGTTGCTGTTCAAATTTGCCACAGGCTTCCTGCATGAGATTAGGGAAGACAGTTGAGCCCTCTGGCTCTCAATTGCCTGTTCCCAGTGGTGACAGCACAGCTTGTCCTCTCATCCACCCTCTCTCCAGTGCATCCATTTTTGGGGACATAGGGATTTTTATGTGGCCTCCCTGGTAGGACCTACCCCATCCCAATTCACCGTGTGAAGCTCCATTTGGAGCTTTAAAAGCAAAGGTGGTTTAGCACCCCTGTGCCTACAATTGGGTAGAGACACCAGAATGTGTCCCAGAGTTTGGTTATAATGAGACCAAGTGGCAGGAGAGCTGAGTTTTGGGCTGCAGAGGAGGCTGTCACAAGACAGTTGGCAGCAAGGAATTACCTGAGTCAGAGGAGCACCTGAGTGGAAGAAGGTGTGTGTATGAGCACAAACCTGCTTAAAGAGTGTGGGCCACTCCTGCAGCCATGGCTCTGGAGAGCTGAGAAGGGAAAGGAGATGGGATGACTGGGCAAAATCCTGGGGAAGAGACAAGAGCCCTGAAGGGACAGACCAGTGCAAACACCAGCTTGAATTTTTCACACCTCTCTGACTGAGCCAAGAAATGTTATTTCTGTGAAGCACTGTGTCACACGGCTGCGCTGCTCTTTTGTCCAGGACAGAGTGCTCTAAACCCAGATTTGCCACCTCCCCAAGACATGGCCCTGCAGCTGAGGCTGTGCCCACGTTGGACACAGCCCTGGGAAGGGGTCCCTGCTCTGAAGGAGAGTCTCTGATCACATCCCCAGCAGGCAGTGCCGCAGTTGTGATGTGTGTGTGTGGCTGGCACAGCTCAATCACCCTTCGTTAGATTAACAACCTCTGCAAAGGCCACTTTGCAGCTGTCATGTCACCCGTCCCAGTCCTGGGCCAGACTCTTAATTTTAGCAGCCCCACATACCTTCAGGGCTACTTACAAGGTTAGAAACAGGGGATTTCCAAGTGAAAACTGTGGGTAGCCAGACCCACCCTGAGTTTCTTCATTCCAGAGGTGACACAGCTATAACTGGACCCTGGCAACGGGAAGACTGAGAGAGCTCCAGAAAGCAGCTAGGAGGCATGTGCTTGGGGTTTCTGATTTGGTCTCCCTTCATCTGGAGGTAAAAGTGAAGTGCCAGGACTCCCAGGAAAATGACAAAGCACGAAGATGAACTGCAGGGATTCAGCCAGTGACAAGGTAATGAATGAGGAAGGGAGGAAACTCTGCCTGGAGGACTTTTCTGCTCATCAGCAGCTGGATGAATTATGCCTCCCAATAACCCACTGGCAACAGGGTGGCCTTGAGATTTTCTGCAGTGTCCAATGAAGTACAAGATTCAGCACTAGTCTGTGGGGTCATGGGGCCAGGTAGAAAGGAATGAGGTGAATAAATTACATATCAGGACTAAAACAAAATAAAAAGTTAGCTTTGTCAGTGGTCAGAAGGCCAGAAGGGAACACAGGTAAGCACAGTTTAGCCATTTCTAATTCAGATATTTCCTTCCCTGGTGTATGAGGAAGCAGCCAGAAAAGTGAATTTACCCAGCTCCTTCCATACCAGCTCCCACCAAGCTACACTGTATTATGAGTTGAACAGCCAGCTCCAGCACTGACCTTTAAAGCACCACAAAATCCTTTCCAACCACTCTGTAAACAAAAGAGCCTTCTATCCTAAGGACAGGCGGCTGGAGACGCCCAGACCATGTCCATAAAGTGTATCAGACGTGGCCAGGTCTGTCCTCTGGCACCAAGGCCAGCCAGCATGAGATGCTTCCAGTCTACCAAACTTCCTTATTGGCCAAAATAAAGCAGTTTCATCTCAAATGTCTACCAAGAATGGTCTCCAGGCTATGCTGGCTTCCAAGCCATGCCTGGGAAACATCTGAAGGACCACAGATGTGCTTTGGACAGTATAGATGACTCAGCCTTAATGTCCGGGAATGTGCCCTGGCATCATTTAATTAAGTAGCAGAGAAGAAGCTTGAGGTGCTGAAGTGCTGCAGCTCCAGCCAAAACCAGGGGACAGTTTCAGGCAGCCCCTGGCAGCCAGCCCTTCAGTGGCTGGAGCATCCCAGAGAACAAAGCAGCTTTCTAAAGATGTGTCAACATCACTGCCCCAGAGCATGTCTTGGATGTCTCATATGTCCTACTAGAGAATGATGTGGGAGTGATCCCTTCTCACATCCCCATTGCACCCTGGTTCCCACACAGAGGAAATCTGAGTGCACAGGCTGAGCAAGACCCACGTCACTGCCTGTGGAAAATGCAGGTGCAGCTGCAGGGATCCAGAAGAACTGGGAAATATCCTCCTAAGAACTCTACCTCTCCTCACGCTCTCTGAAGAGCTCTACCTCACGCTGCCTTTTGCCCCAACATTCTCGCCAGTCATCTTCTATGGCTGGGTCATGGAATCAACCCTGAGCTTGGTTGCACAGATGACAGCATGTCACTAATTAATGACAGCCATATCGGCCTCCCAGCAGGGAGCTGCACACATGCTGTGCATTTTTAACATCGCTCAGTAAACAGTGGTGATGAAACATGATAAAAAATGCCAAATGTTTAGCACTGATATGATGCCCAGACAGGTTTGAGTGCCTTTGGCAGACAAGGGAGAGGGTGAGCTCCTTTTCTTTGCCATCACAATAACCCAGCGGCCTCACTAGAATCATATCTGCAAGATCTCAGAACTAAGCAGGATGTCCTGTTCATAAATCAAATCCCAGCAGACCTTTCCCTCAACAGGCTTTTCCCTTCCTGGACTGGACTTTCTGGAAACTTAACATTTAAGATTCTAATCCTGCAAACATTTGTACGCATGTTTTCCTACCTAGAGGCCCCATCACTGAAGTCAGATCCATGCACAAATGTTGACCAGGAACAGATTTTGTAATGTTTCTTTTCAGCGCATTACCTATTTCTAAACAAGTATCTGTATTTTTCCACATGACCTCATAACTCTGGGGCAAAAAGAGAACTGTATACGCCCACTGAGTGACTTTACAATCAGTTGTCTCAGCTGCCTTGCCCTGTACCAGATTTGGGATGTGCCCTGTGGAGTACCTCAGATAGAGCTCAAGCCGGCTGCACTTCCCTCCCTATTATTTAAGCAATAATAGCTGATGGGGAGGGTATTTCCTGAGAGTCATCTGGAGAAAATGAGGTCTCTGCCTCAGGCCCATAATTCAGCAAGGAATGTACTGCCAGGATGTCAGTCCCACCCTGTCCCCCTACGCTGGGCCCACCACTGCTACAGCAAGTGGCTGCTTGGTTTGGGGTTTTCAGGTGCAACAAATACATCAGACCTACATTTGTGTTTTCCTCAGCAAGCTACTTCTCAGGTTTCCAGAGCGACTGGTGATTTTGGAGGCACAGAAAGCTGCTCCACTTCCAGAGGGAAATTTTGCCCCGAAGGGTCAGTGAATCACGGGATGTCAGGCTGCAGAAGGGGAGATGCAGGCAGTGTACAACAGACAAGATACACAGTCCAGGCAGGATTGCTCTCAAGTGCCATGTGTCGATTGCTGTGGTCTCCACAGGACACACAGGAAGATTTATGAGCAGCAGGGGCTGCACTCAGCACTTGAAAAATCTCTGCGTTATATGGGAACAAATTTACCAATCCAGCTACACATTCAGAGCGACTGCTCTGAGCCATAAACTGCCATCCATAAGCTGAGTTTCTGGCTACATTGAATTCCCAGAAAGCTGCACAGCAATCAGAGCTCACAGAGGAATCTGTGCAATTGTTTTATACCAGCATTTCTTTCACTGATGTGTTGTTCTCTGCTTTTCACAGAACCATTTCTTGCTCAAAATTGTTATAACAGCAGGACTTATTCTTCTCAGCAGTTATAGATAAACGTATTTTCACATGCCTATACATCTGTGGGTATATATTTTCTACTTTCTTTTTTTCTTAACAGAGAAATTAAATTTTTAAAAAGCCACAGGGATTTTAAAAACCTTGGATTCAAATCTGGAAAAACGGCCGTAGAGGATAAGCTGGGGAATGTTTTGTTAGCTTTATTCATGTCAACTGTGAGAAAGCGAAAATATATTTTCAGGTCTGTACCTGTATGACTACAAATGATGCAGCACAGCTCTGGCAGCCTGCAGAGCTCATTGCCACAGGACAGCAACCTGTTCCCAGCCCGGGTAGGATTGATGTGGAATATTTGGAGCTATGGGATATTCTCTAAAATCACTGCTTGCTGCTGCAAATTAGAACTCTTCTCATAACTTTACCAGAGAGCTGTTGCCATCAGCAAAGGTTTCAGCTGCAAAGGTTCCTGTGGACACAAGGGCACCAGGACTAACAGGCCGTGGTTTCACAATACAAGGCCATCAGCAGCAATTCTGGCTCAGACAACTGCCACTGCCCTCTCTTCTTGTCCCCTGTGCCCCTTGCTCACACCACCAAGCACAGCTGTCTATAGGGCCACGTTTGGAACTGACTTAGGGAATGGATCCAGCAGAAAAACAAGTAGGGAAGTTGCACAGAAGCTACCCACAGCAAAGAAACCTTGGGGCTTGACCCAGCTCAGAGGTCTTGGCAGCATTGGCCAAAAGCAGGCGGGCAGCACAGGAGGAGGCAGGTGAGCCACAGTGTGAGGCACAGGTGAGAAGCTGAGGGCACCCACCACTGGCTGTGCTGCCAAAAATGCCACAGTGCAAAAGCACAGCCTGGCTGAGCTCCCCTGGCCCACCATGAACAGGGCAGCTGTACTTGGTGCCTCTCCTGAATGCCCTTTTGGCCTAAAACTACCTATGTCCCAGGGATTTCCTGAGCCAGCTGCAATGTCCATAACCCTTCTGGTGATGCTCAGTGGATTTCCCTCCACAAACTTGTCTAAGCTCCTCCTGGATCCACACAAACTTCCTTAGCACCTACAACACCTCCTGAAGGGAGAGAGCTGCTCCATCACCAGGTCATGGGATGGGAACAGCCACTGGTGTGGCAGAGGTGGGCCCAGGCAGGGAACAGAGACTCCTGTGCCTCCTGGCAGGACTCCACAAGGCCCTGCTGAGGGCTGTGTGGCACAGACCAGGAGCAAGCTGGCCCCTCACACTGGGCATGATGGTGGGGGTTGCTGTGGGGCAGGAGAGACACCACAGTGCCTTCTCCAGGCAAAGTGTGAGGCAGAGGCCAAGGAATGTTTGTCAAAAGCCAAGGGGCCAGCTCATGCTCCAGAGCAAACAACAGGGCTCAGGAACAAGTGTTCTATCACCCTCTTCTTCACAAGAAACATACCTGTTCCCCAGACTTTCAGCATTTCCCCTGAGAGCCTCTGGTGCTGTTCCCTGCTGGAGACAGGATTCTGGCTTGTGGGTTGTGATTGCACCTGATAGAGCTGTGCCTGTCTGCACAGTCCCACCACATGGAAACAACCTGCCTGTGGAAGAGCTGCTCTTGCTGTCGCCTCAGTGCTGACCGACTGCACATTTTGGGTGGGAATGCCTGTGTTGCTGCTGAGGTGAGTTATGGCAGTGTCAGGGCGTTCAGCATCCAGAAGGTTTTGACTTCTTGCACTTGCCACTTGAACAGCAAATCCTGGCATTTCACACTTCCACTGAACAAAACTTCAGCAAGCCTTTTGCAGAAGCTGAATTTTCAAAGAGGCCGAATCCCCTGCCATGACGAAACCAACAGCATTTCTATATTCGCTTCAGTTTGTGTCTCTTTATTTGAAATTGCATCTACACCCTAGAGTGGCTGAAACCCTGGATGTACAAATCAATTGAAACTGAGTCACTGGGCTTGATAAAAGCAAACAGACGTCATCATAACGGGAGTGAAGCCCTCCTTCAAGCCTCAACCACCCTGCCGAGTTACAAGATTATTTAGAGGAATGTATGAAACTGAAATGAATAAAGCAACCATTAAACACATTGCTAATATTTAAAGAAACTTGGCCAAAAAAAGAAAAACTAGCTAGTGGACTCATGTTTACATTGTAAAATGTAAATTTACAGTGTTAACTTACTCCAGAATGAACAAACAAATATTTTAAGCAGGCAAGAAAAATGCACATACTTTCAGCAAACATTGACATCTTCTTACACTGGGGAAATTCTTGTCATGCTTAACCCAAGTGTGACACAATGCCTTGTAATGATTATCCATAACTGAAGCTTATCTGGGCTTGCTGATAGCCTGGTGTTCCTGCAGCACATAAAGCAGTGCATATTTCCCCCCATTTATCTTGGACACCACTGTATTTAATCCCTAGGAGGCCCAAATGTATAAACCAAGAAACACTTGGGTGCTTCGAATGACTCACTTGGGGCTGCAGTCAGTCTTTGTAGAGCTGGCAAATGTATCAACTCAGACGCCTGAAGCAGAGCAGGGTGAATATTTACTAAATATCCATCTCAGGAGCTGAGGGTTTGGTCCCCCTCTTCGAGTCTCACTAACAGGAAAGTCACTGTAAGTGACTTCCCACAGATACTCCAAAAGTTACCCAGAAAAAAAGTCAGGGTTTCTTTTAAATCATTAAATCTGTGATGTCTCACAGGCAGATGCTCCTGTACTGCTGGGAAGTGGATCCTGTGCTGAGAATGGGAGACAGGAAGGGTAGATGGTGACAGAGAGGACAAAGCCTCTATCCAGGGAATCGTAACACAATACAAAAAGTAATTACTGATGGTACAGGCTTGATGCAGTTGCTAAAAGTTTCACCTCTTTCTGCCTTTTTTTCTTCAGAGAGTATTTACATTGGGTTACATCAGTGGGCCTGTCTTTTATACTGATGTGGAGAAGGGATAACACTTCCCACTAACCACAATTCCTTTTATTGGGAATAGCAGTTAGAAAGTACTATTTATCCTCTGAAAAAAAAAACCAAAACCCTGTTATAAAATCTCAGCAGCAGAACCTGAAGGTTTTTATTTATTCCTTGAGTCCTGATCTGTAGTCCAAAAATTTGAGAATATTGTTGAACAAGTCAAATAACAGATGCATGGAAAACAATGAGGAGATAGGGAAGAGGGTAGTGAAGATAAACAGCCATGTTATGTATACTCTTCTCACTTTCAACAGATCCACATTTTCAAGCCACAGAATGCAATTTTCATGCTGTCTCTAGACATAAGGATAACTGCTCTTCAGGAGCTACTTTTGTGTGTTAAACAAATATGACATTTACAGATTGTTTTCTCTCAGTGCTTATTTGTTATGTCCTGAGCTAATGACCTTAAAAATTGCTCTCTCTGATGGCATTAGTGTGAGACGATTTCCAAAAAGCATGAAATTACAATAAACTGTCAAGTTTGCACAGGTGCACTGGAGATTAAGAGATCAGCCACAGAGCCATTAAGATCTATGGCAAAATGCCCAACGGGACCAAGATCAAACCTTTAGAGTGTTTTTAAAAATGTCCTCATTAGGAGAGAGATGCCTTCCCAGGAGCTCCACATAACGCTGGATTGTAACCATACCTTTCCACAGTGCTCCTCTGAGATGGCAGCTGCTGGAATTTCCTATTCATCTCTAAATAGATGAAGCAAATATTAGCTCTTCTGGAGCAAGGATCAGTGGCCCATCCTCACTGAGATACACTACAGAAGCCTTCAAATTCTTCCTCACCTGCAGGGAGAGGCACCTTAGAGGTGCAGGAAGCCCATGTGCGCTCATTGCACAGGGACATATCTTTACCTACTATCAAAAACTCTAAGGAGCCAGGTCTTGGGAAAAATGTGGCCACCAAAGGGTGGATTTTTCACCCGTAACTGTCTTCTCTGCAGTCACACAAGTTTCATTCTTACCCCACTAACGTTCCACCTAAAAGGACTGTGGCCCAGGGAAATTCCACTAGCTGGTGTGGCCAAGGGCAACTTGGTCATGCCCTGAGCTGCTGGTCTGCACACAGAAGGTGTGGAAAGAAACCAGTTTTCATAATCTCCCACCGCTTTTTCCCTGATATTTTCCTGGAAGGACAGGCAAGTTTCCTTTTAACTGCCTGGGAGTGAACTCCAGAGCATCCCAGCCCCAAGAGCCAAGAGATACACTCTGGGATGCACAGAAAAATGCAGAACCCTTGGTACAGCAGGAAGACAGGCAGAGATTTGCTTTGCAGTGCTCACACACTGGGTTGGCTCTGCCTAAGTGATAGGTGAGGAGCAGAGCGTTTGTAATGGCTTAGGAATGCCTTTCAGTGCTTCTCATCTGGAAAATGATGTCATCAATGCTGAGGTTACGTTTTGCTTCAGTTCTCTGTTGGCAAACTTCCATTTCTGTCCTTTTAGGCTGTTGGTTTTGCTCTGTACCATAAGTCTTACATCGCAAAGGAGAACAAAGAGGAAGAACAAAACCTAATCCAATTTTTTTTCCCCCGAACACTCCACAATGGTTTTCTCAAAAGAAAACCTGGGATGTTCACAGGAACCCACACCCTGTGTCATGCTGTTGAGCACATACTTTCAGTTAGTTCTTCAAATATTTTTGTAAGATAGAGAAGTCAAGCAGGAGGTGGGAAATGACCAGATCTGAGGGCGCACATGCTCAGCAGGCTGAGTCACCCCTGAACCCAGCCAGCTGCCTGCACACAGCTCCCCTGCTGCTCAGCTGCACATTAGTTCTGGCTTTGGGCAGAATTTCTGTTAAACAGGATAATAATGGGTGCTACTTCTGTAGCATTTCATTGCTGACGTTGTCCTGGCCCGCTGTGGCACAGGCTCCTGAAGCCCTGCAGTTGATAGCTGGCAGGGCATGATGCTGAAGGAGCTTTCTGCAAGCCCATCACACAACTCCAAACCAGACCAGCATCAGGTGCTGCTGACAAGAGACAGCTCTATCCCAGCCAACACAGCAGTTCCCAGCCTTTTCCAATAAAAAGGTTCATACACATCTTCTAGTGCTTAATGGCCACGGGAGGAAAGAGAGCAGAACAAAGGAAGATGCTTGTCTTTATGGAAAAGAGTAAAAAGGGCAAGAAATGCAAAAATATTGCCATCATCAGACAACTATAAGACCTTCTTCCCTGTCCCTGTTGTTGTATCCTTGTCCTTGGCTACTATTCTGAATTCAAGGACAGTGAGATTTTCAAGCTAAAAAAACCAAAGCATTCCCTGCAGGGCAGAGGAAGGAAGGGAACCACAGCGAGCCCTCGGGAGAGGGTCTGGATAAACAGCTCACAGCACTTACCTGCCTGCCTGCCTTCCTCTCTGCAGGCTGTGGCCATGGGGCAGACAGAAGGCACTCTGCCACAGCTGGGCAGCTCCTGGTGCCCGGCCCTGTTGCTCAAGACAGGGCAGGTAACCTGAGGCTGCACCCTGGTCGCTGTTGCTGCTGTTTTCCCTTCTCCTTCTGCTGCAATCCATGCTCACTGCTGATGCAGAGAAGCTGAAATATCAGCCTGGTTGGTTAAGACAGGCTTTGCAGCCCCTCAGGGGTAGCATCACTGCAGCTTCCCTGCTGCCAGTTGATCAGACACACTATCCAAAGGAACCAGCAGCTCAGCAGGATGGGGAGGTTACTCCTTGGGAAAGGAAGGAAGGAATGTTTTGAGACCTGCAGGGGGATAAGGTGTAGGGGCAGCACTAACACAGGCTGTGCCTTCTTTAAGGCCTGGGAGGTGCTGATCCACAGGCAGAACAATGCTGTGGACTCAAGCAGCTTCTCCAGGCTCCCGCTACCAGCAGGAACAAAACACATGGGACATTTTCCAGTTTCTCAGACACACTCCAAATCTTAGGTTGCCTGCTCCTTGACTATACTTTTTATTTTCCAGGGAAGTTGAGTTCTTCAAGAATGAGCAGATTCAGCATTCCAAGAGCGTCCAGCCAGGATCCCCCCAGGGGAGGGAAGGGAGCCACCTCTGCCTGTGCTGCAGCAGGAATGAGAGCACAGCACACAGAGGTCTCCTCAAAGCCTGGCCCACAGGCAGTGCAGCCACTGACGGTGGTTTCTGCGCCTGGGAGAGCTCCCCAGGGAACAGACCTACCTCTCTGCCCTGTCCCAAAGGACGAGCTTTCCTTGGCTAACTGCTTATCCCTCCCCCACCCTCATTTCCTTTCTCACTTCCTCTGTAAACAGAATCTCCTTCTTTCTACGTCACTGTGCTTAAGGGCTGAGTCCTCGGAAGCAAGCTTCTTTTCTCTCTTCCTCTTAGCTCCAGAATGCCCTTTGTCCTTTTGTCTTCCCTCAAGATCTCCAGAAGGGATTGTTTCATCCTCATTTAGGATTTTAGCATTTAATTTAGGATCTTTAGATCCTCATTTAGGATCTTAGCAGTCTCCCGTCTGGACAGGCAGAGGAGCATAGGCCTGGAGAAATTCTCCCTCCCATAATTTACGGTGGTGAGAGCAGGAACACTCCGGGCAGTAGAGGAGCTGCTCCTTTTGGCTCCTTCCACATTAAGCTTTCATAGCATGAGCCCAAGAGAGCTCACACAAATTCAGACTGCTGTCAGGAAGCTGGGCTGCAGAGAGGCAGGAGCAGCAAGCCCAAGGCCTCCTTTTCCACGGGGTTCTCTCTAACCTGGCAAGAGCAACATCTCCTGGGCTGGAAAGGACTTGTAGGACTTAAGATGGGTCCTTTTAGCAGCTTGCAGGGGTCTCATTGCCACAGGAGGACTTTCAGGACAGCAGAGGCCATGTCACAGCCACACAACCAGCTGGGAGCAGGACTGAGTATCTTCAACACCTCAGGCTCCCTCTTCTCCTTCCCTCAGCAACTCCTTACTTGGACTGCAGTATCATCCTCCTTGTGCCTGCCAGACACTTTACTTACTTACCCCAAAAACTTTTGCAATCCAAGTAAAACTGGTCAGACCAACGCAGAAAGGAGGAGAGTTACATGAAAAGACAACCAAAGCAGAAAACTGATTTGGAGGACTGAACACTCCAGCATACTCCCTCTGAAATCAGGAATGCTCCAACAGAAGCTTAGCCCCTCAGCAAATTTGCTCCATGTGGCTTCCCTGTGTGCACAGGAGGTCTGTGACTGCACAGGGAACGGAATCCACATCCCCTGAGTCCCAGATAAGCCCAGCAGCTTATCTCAGGCCCCAGGGCTGCATCTCCTGCCCCAGCAGGAGCCATGGAGACAACATTTCCTGGCCACCAGTGGAGCAGAAGCTGTACAATCTTCTTGTGCCCACAGAAACTGAAATGCAGGTCCAAGAAACTAAAATTTAATAGCAGCAGGGCACTTCAGAGGAAATGCTTAGTTTGTGTGGTAATGTTTCCCCTTTTTTTGGTGGCATTATAGCCGTGCCTTAGTAACACTTTCCTGCTCTTCCCTCTGTTCTCCTTTTGTGCCTTCTTTATCAGTGAGAAGGTTGCCAGTGGGTCAACCCCTGCTGTAGAGAGCCTGTGCAGTAGAAGCTTCCTATCACTACAGAACACTCCATTACAATTAAAAATTAATGGCAAATGCACTCTCTCCCTCTCTCAGTCCTGAGAAATGTCTATCATTCCAGGGACAAAAGCTTGTGGGATACCAAATGCCTTCTGTCAGAGGCTCTGTGGCAGCTCCCTCATCAGTGTTGCTGTGCTCTCATGCTTGTAATCTGCCCTTGAAACCTTGCCTCTCCCTCGGCCACTGACAGCAGCACTATTGTTTTTAGCGCTCAGCTTTTCAGCTGACTTCAGGATCCCCAGAGGCCATCCCTTTTTTTCTGACTGTGCTCCAGATTGCCATCAGTGCTCACGAAATTACTCCAACACCGTTTGGTCCCTTGCCATTTACAGCCAAGAGGGCACCTCCTTTCCCTTGGCTTCCTTACCCGGGATCTGTCTGCTGCTGGCTGAGCTGCCTGGCCACTGGAGACACTGGCTGTGCCTGACAAGCAATCTCTGAAGGTTTCCGGGGCAGTGTTACACTCTGTCAGCATTGTTAGAGCTGAGCAGGGCTGCGCAGGATCATTGCTAGGGAGGCTTCCTGAAGGGGCTTCCTCACTGGAATGTGGGTGACTCACTGCACTCAGCCGCTCTTGTCTCAAAGAGATCACGCTCCTGCTGCACCAGGGCAGTGATGATGTTCGTGAAAATCCCTAGGAAAAAACAGTTGCTGCAATATAACGGAGAGAGAGGATGTTTGGGAAAAGCAGTCGCTATCGGTAGCTTCTTGCTGCTGAACAATTTCCGAGTGCATGGAGAGCTCTGTGTCCCTTTGTGTCAGCCACGGGATGATGCATCCACTGCATTTCCCAAAATGCAGCTGCACCCAGCCAGGCTGTGGAGTGCAGAAGTGCAGAATACAGTGACAAGAGCATGTGTGTTTGTGTGTGTGCCTGCAGGGGAGCTTGCAAGCCCTGTGGAGAGTCTGCACATGCAAAGCAGAGGTAACCACCTGCCCGCCCATGGCGTGGGTCCATTATGTGTTACACATCCCACAGAAATCCTGTTTTCCCTGTGAGCAGCTCTGCCCACACGCTCCAGGGTCAGCAAGGGCTGCCAGGGGACCCACAGAGAGGCCAGCAGGAAAGCCTGCACTTGGGTTTATAGTGGCTAGCTGTCCTTCAGGTTGGCCACCCTGTCCTTTGCCCAGGTTTGTTCCTCGGAAAAGGCATCCCACAAAATGCCAGCACCACTTCCTGGCACAGGCAAGGCCCTGGTGCTTTCGGTCACCTCTCCGAAGTCAGGCAGCTCAGGACACTCATCCAGGATCGTGTATCCCATCCCAGTGGCCCCCAGCCTGAGCAGAAACATGCTGCCCCACTGCTGGGAGAAGAGCCTGGAGCACTGCTCAAACCCTGGGCACGTCTGCCCCAGCCTGCTCAACCCTGCCTCCAGCAGCATCCTCAGAGACTTCACTCCCCCTTAGCAACAACTCTCAGCCCACTCTCAGGCAGCAGGGCCCAGCTTGAGAACGGAGAAGGTGGAGAGGGAATCTTTGTTGGGAAATGTAGTGATAGGACAAGGGGGAATGGGTACAAATTGAAAGAGGAGAAATTTAGGTTAGGTATTAGGAAGAAATTCTTTACTGTGAGGTTGGGGAAGCCCCATCCCTGGCAGTGTTCAAAGCCAGGTTCGGTAAGACCTTGAGCAACCTGGTCTAGTGGGAGGTGTCCCTGCCCATGTCAGGGGGGTTGGAACAAGATGATCTTTAAGGTCCCTTCCAACCCAAGCCATTTGGGATTCTGGGCACCACAGATCCTGCTCGGGGAGGAAGGTGTGCCAATCCAAGAACTGGGCTTTTTTTCCCTACATTCTCAACTTTCTGTTTTGTGCTAGTACAGGGTGACTGCTGCACTTTATTTCACCCTGGTGGCGATACAGCTACAGAAGCAGGGAGGGATTTATCTCTTCAGAGAGCTTCAAGCAGCTCACCTGATTTCCTAACACCCAGCCCAATCCCCTGCCTCGAAGCAAGACTCAAAGTTCAAACTTTTCATACAAGTTCAAAGCAGGACTCAGGTGGCACGAAAGCCACTTAGGCAGCTCAGTCAGGGCTGACCTTCTCCATCCACCCCAGGTCACACAACCCCTTCCCATCCCCAGCCCATGCCCTCAGTGGCTGCTGCCTCTTCCACCTGCAGCCCAACAGCACAGACAAAACACGTGCGTTGAGCACCTGGAATTTGAAGTGCTTTCACTGCAGTCACGCCCACAGTAAAAATTATAGTTCCCATAAATGACATGTGCAACTATAATTTGGTCAAAGTCTTTTCAAGGTTTCCGACTGAGCAAGTTATAGGTTGTAAAGGTCATCGTAAAGCATCGGAGAAGTTTAAATCTGTATGACCTCGAGAGCTAATGACTTTTTATCAGCTGTAACTTGGAACTCACGTATTCGAGCAGCAACCAGCAGCTGCAAAAGCTCCTGCATACAAACCAGGAAAATTCCAAACACCACAGACACGGCCAGATGCAGCTGCAAATGAAATGCTATGAAGAGAAATGAAGGGGCAGCCATGCTTTGCATAGCTCATAACTTGTAGTACAAGCACTGGGCAAGGATAATACAGCAAAAAAGAGGCTCCTTATTCCCCAGGAAAACTCCTTTCTCCTCACCTCCAGCGTCCTCGCAGGACTGGAGGCACTAGAGGAGATGAATCATACAGTATTTGCAAGACTTGTAAAATCTTATCAATTCTGAAGTCCAATTTGTGCTAATCAGCACATATCACAAGTGCAAATGATAACTCAAAGGAGCAGCTAAATGACTGGTGCCACCAGCTGAAATTGAATCATCTAAAAGTTCACTTGTGGCCACAAGAGCAAATTGTCACATCTCCCATTCTTTCTCCCATTCTTCCTTAAAAGGGACTTATTTCCCTCTCTTCAGCAACCATAACAGGACAATGTGCCTTGAACTCCAGTACACTGCCTTTCTCACGAGTGCTGGGAAAGGGCCAGTGTTCTCATGTGAACAAACACCACCTTCCCTCAGGACAGCTGGCTGCTGTTCCCACCCAAGCTCTCACAGTGCCCTTCAGAGATGCCAGGCCCCTTGTGCTGCCATGCCTGTCCCTAAGCACAGGGGACAGAGCCACCAGGGGCCTTGCTTTCTTCTACTGAGGTTTGCCAGTTTCTTTTCAGCCAGCTCGTGGTCCAGCCTGGACACCGGCCTGAGATACCACACAAAGAACTGGTGGGGCAGTACATTACACAACTAAACTTCTAAAGCTGCAGGAAGTAAGTTTAGGAGATCCTCATTTATTTTTCCTTTGCATCTAATTTACCACCAGCACCAACTGTGAAGAGCCAGTATGTCCCTGGAGCATCAGCAAACAGGAATCATTCCAGGGCTCTGTACAGTGTATATAGAATGAAAGGAGCCAAGTTCACTTTTAATTGTGCAGCTGATACTGTGAACTTTCTTCTACAAGTTGTTAAAACAGATCTTTCATCTTTTGAGACAGCTTAGCCTAAGAGTCAAACTTTACTTTCAGTTATATGGATTTAAGTCTGGAGTAACTGATAATCTCAAAGCAACACCAAAGTCACATTTTGTCCTCCACTGGAACTCTGAGATTGTGCAACAGAGGAAATGGCAAAGCTGGAGTAACTCTGGACTTTGAACACAGCTACTGAAACCCGTGCTTTGACTGTGTGAACCCCCTCTACTCCTGCAAGCTAGCAATCCAGTTAATCAATTAAATAATGCAGTTAATCAACCGAGTACTTCAGTTAATCAATTACTACACAGAAGAATCCCAACTTTTCAACAGGATCCAGAAAAAGCAACACTCCAAAGCCAGTGTTTTTTACAGCACAGGCTGAACTCTTGATTTTAAACCAATAAAGCTTCCTAATGGTCTGGAGCTTCAGAATTAAGCAAATCTGAAGCAAAATAAAAGCTGAGATTTACAATGCATATGTCGACCAGTCTTCATCTGCAGCAGCTCCTTGTGTCATACTGTGTCCTGTGTGCCACCCATTGTTCAACTTCATACATATGGCTTTGGCACACTCTGAGTTTTCAGAGTTTCTGTTATTCAGAGATTTTCTTTTACTCATAACCTGTCAAAAAAAGATGTCTTCCAGGGGAATGGGGGACTCAAAGGAGATCCAGTTACTTAATAGCCTAATTTCTAACACTAACCACATGAAGACAAATTAGGCCTTCAGACACTCGTCTCTTCCAACAGGGATCTCTCAAGCTTATCAACACACAAGATTATAAAACGCTGTCTGCAAACAGCAGGGCAATCTGAAAACTCGCTCCTGTCTATTATTGCAAAACAGACACCAAAGGGCAGGATTCACCTCATCTAATTTCAGCCATCTACATAGTTGGCATCTTGTCTCAACAAGTCACTGCAGCTTCCTCTACAGCCGATGGCATGAGATTCCCACCTATTTTAGGATGGGAAAAGGAACAGTAAAGAAAGCATTGATGCTGCTGATGAGGGAGAACAGATCGATAGTTTATGACAGATGCCAGGGTCTGGGAGAGCCCCACCATGGCATGTCCAAGAGTCTGCACGGGGTGTAACAGACTCCTGTGCAGAAAGCTGCAGGCTTCACTCCACAGCAAAAAGGTTCAACTAATTATATACAACCCCAGACCTGAAGAGGAGTGTGAGGGGCTGGTCCCTGGCTCCATCAAATGGGGGATTAGGGAAGGAAGGAACCTGAAAAACAGCAGAATGATCTAACAGCTCATCATGCAATCTGCAATTACTAATGTCCATTTCATTTCACTAAAACATTTAGGTATGAGACACCTTGAACATTTCAAACACTCTGGAATGTTAAAGGGTCAGGCTTATCCCTGGCGTCTATCCACTCACCTTGCTTCAGCACCATGTGACTCCAGTGACACTTTTTTCCCCCAAACCAAGAAGTATTATGTATTTGCTTCCCTGTGATAACAAGTTTCCCTCAAATGCTTTTTCTTTTCCATACATTCAATTAATTGTGAACACTTAGAAAAAGTAAGCTTAGGGAAAATACACAGACTTTTCCTAGAGAACTGTTTGACACAGGTTCTTCTCTGATGCTTCTTATACTTTCCTTCTCTAGTATTTTAAAATATATACTGTATTTCACAGATGAGGTGACTTTTTCTTATTTTTCAATCTTGCATAATGAAACACTTTGTACAGAAAAATTACTTTCTTGAGGTCGGTGGGTCATTGATGATTTGGCTCTGAAGAAACAGTCCTGGCAAGCTACACCTGAAAACAAAGTCATCTGGGAGATTACTGAAAGAACTTATCACCAGATCTGAGCAGCTTGCTGGGGAAAACTGTATCTCAAATCACCTATTTGAGCATAGCTGACCATGCCAGTGGACACACAATTAAGATGAACAGTCTTGATTGTTTTGTTTCCTAATTTCATATGGAAAGGAGGAGCAGTTGCACTGCCAGTCCCTCTCGTAAGGCTGAATTTGTCAGTGGCCCATCACCACAGTTTACTGACCTGGCCATGAGCACCTGCGCCACCCCCAGCTCGTGCACTCCACACTGACCCTTGGAAGGTCTTGGTTTCAGGTTGGGAAGGGCAGGGAAATTTTCAAGAAATATCTCAAATCCACAGGACATGAGGCTCCATCAGCTTTTCTGCTTGCAGAATTACTTTTTTCTTTTTCTGTTATTTACTGGCTTCCAAAGTTTGATGAAAGACCTTCGTGAGCAGATAACAATTCAATGCAAAGTGGATGATGCCCTTCAGTGCTTCTCAAAATTGAACACTTTCATGAGTTGATATTCCAGGAAACTACCAATTATCACTTTGATCCCTCTAGGATTAAACTCTACGAGGATTAACTAGGATAGCAAGATAAGAAAACAAATCCAAAGAAAGCACACTTTACGGAAGATTTAAAGCCTTCCACATATCTGCACTTGGTAAGTTCAATGTAGTGTTGAATCAGACATGGCAGAACCCCTTGCAACCCACCCATGTATGTGAGATCTCTATCTTAATCTTCATTTTACAGCCCCAAACCAGACTGTTGCCATCTGCAGCATCTGAGCAAAGCAATTTCAAGCTGATTTATTACATTTCTAACTCCGAACATCCATCATTCTGCAAACAGCCTAAAGGGAGATGCCCTATACCTTAACTTACACATTTTACAATGGTCTCCCTCTAAAGCTGTCTGCCAGTCATAATATTTAAATCCCATGAAGCTTACTTCGTGTTTTCTGTAATTTGAAGTTCACATTGCATTTTGTTAATACACTGGGTTCCCAGATGAGGTGCAATAACTTTAGTATGGAAAAAGATGCTACCACAGCATTACACTTCTCATTTGCTGTTCCCTTGAATAGCCTCACTTAACTGGCCCTGTTTCTGACATCACAGAAATGAATGCTATTTTTTTCTAAAAACATTATAGATTCTACCAATACCCAGCACCAAGTGTTTGTATTTACCCCTGAGGTAAGCAAGCTGTACTCAGAAGCTCTAACAAACCCCATGGTTGTGAGGGGATGTGATGCTGCTCACGACAGAGCAGCAGCTCATTTTAGCCTCTTCAGCACACAACTGGGTACCATGGACGACAGCAATTTATTTCCCTTCTCAGGGCTTTTCTAAAAACAATAGCCCAGTTTCTAGCATGCCTGGCAGCCACAGTCCAGCTTGACTTGCAGTTAAGAGCGAATCTGAATACAAATTTTGAAAGCAGAATCCGTTACATGCTACAGAATTTCAGTTTTATTACAATAGAAAGAGAGGTGAGAAATAACAACAAGAAAACTGGAACTTGGGGTGCATTCTGACACAGAAGAGTTATAAAGGCAACAAAGTTTTCCTCACAGTATGGCAATTCTTAAGGATGGACCTGAAGGATTATTTACCACTGCAATGAACTGTTTATCAATGAATGAGAGTATTTTACTCCATCTAGACAGTGAATACACAACATAACCTGGACCATTTTGGAAACCCATTATCAGTAAAATTCTGCTCAATTAACCCTGTCCCATCTCTACCAGATCACCCAAGGTTTTATTTGGGCAGCTAAAACCCAACACATTTTCCCAGGTATGATTTTAGTTGGGTTACCTAATTCCCGAAAAGGGTTTTGTCAGAGGAACTTAGGCAGAGGTTTTTTTCAGTCAAGCCCATCTCCAACAACTCTTGCAGCACAAAAATATAGGAAAGACGTAAGCATTTGGTGCCGTAGAGCTCTTCTATGCTTCGTACTCAAATATTTTAAGATCCTCAAGTAGTTCTTTAGCGAGTGCCTGCAGCTCTGCATTGCGGCTCTGGGACAGGGCGACGATGCGCTGGAAGGGCAGCGTCTCGCGCACCTCGGCGCCCGACCTGGCCAACACCTCTGGCTCCAGGAGCACCGACTGCAGGAGCCGCAGGGCGTGGAGGCAAACATCTGTGTCCGGGTCTAAAAGCAGGGAAGAAAAGCATCCAGTGCTTGTTAGAAGCGAGTCTGAACGGATCCGCCAGGCAGACAGGGAATAACGGAAGTGTCGTAATTCCCAGATGCCGTTTGCCGCTAGCTGGCTCTAGGAGGTACCTGAAAACCACATTTCTGTCCTCCCTCAGCAGCTTCTGCCCAGCAGTGTTTGCAAGGGAGAAATAACCAGAAACCCTTCTCTTGTTTTTCAGATGTTGAAACTGCTGTAAACCAGGGAATTTATCAACCTGAATTTATCCAGTCAGTGCCCAGGATGTACTGTTGGATGCAATCAAATTTAAGAGCAGAACAAACTGTATCCCATGACTATTCAGGCTTAAAAAACAAACATACTAACAAATCAAATCTGCAGTAAATCATCAGGCTTTTCTTTAATTTCTTTTTATAGGAGGCTTCAGATTTCTTCAAAGCTCAATAAAATATTAATCTTTATAAAACTTTCTAGCAACCACGTATCAACCTTCCAAGTGTTTAATTCAGTCTGCACAAAACTGAAATGCGCATTGAAGCACTGATGCTCAGGAACGTGCCAGGGAAATGCAGCAAAGACCTTTGACTGACTTAAGCCAGGAAGACATGTAATAACTCCACTGCTAAGAACACAGGATGCATTTTTAATTACTGAAACATTTAGGAGCACTACGTTTTAATCATTCTCAATGGCCCATTTGCATTTAGTGGTTTACGGCTTTATCAAAAGCATGTGGTAGAAAGACTTCCCTATTCTGCATATTCCAAATGAAAACATCTAATATATTTTTATAGCTGGAGCAGTTATTTGTCCCACGTGCCATGCATTTTTAATTTGTTTTTCATTAGCATACCTAGTCTTCAGCAAGCTTTTGATAAAGCGTTGTGCAGAAAGGTTGAGAAAATTAATTCAGATCACTTTGAGCACAAAAGCACCAGAGAGACCAAAATCTCACTGAAGGAGCATAAAACCAGTGCAGTGATGAACCAGAGTGCACTGAGTTTGGAGGAAGCATTTGGTGGGGCTGAGGCAAGTTCTTCCCATTCCTGGCTTATTTTGCACATAACACTGGTGACCTGAAAAAGGACTGAGGAGAATTATTCATTAAGGCAAAAGACTTGAAAGCACGCAGGGGCACAGGGAACAGGATGTGATGGACAGTGAAGAAGACTCTGGTTTCAGCATGAAACTCACTGCTGAGATGGGGATTTTTTAAGTAATTCCCAACAGCATAGGGCTGAAGTACAATATTAAAGATAGTGACATCTGCTCTACACCCAAAAGCCAGGTACTCTCTCTCTCCTCCTCCATTTTCCATCATAAATGGAAATAATCAAGTGTTAACCTGTTAAGAAAGGAGTTCTACTTTCTCCTGGAAAACAAGCAGAGTGGAGTATAATCTGAGGACACAGGTATTGTCCAAACTCAAAAAATAATGTGCATTTTCTCTTCTTCTGTGCAATGAGAATCCTAGCTGTTGGGCATGCTGGACAATTTTACACATATCAAACCAATAAAAACACAGTGATTAGTGCTGCACACCCATGGCACAGCCACTCCCATTGCTGACACGCAGGCTGAAGGCTCTAAGGTGTCTCTTTCCATCATCATCTCCAGCAGTACCTGCAGGTGCAACTATCTGAGTGATGAGCAGTTGTAACTCATGGGGAAATGCTGCAGCTCAGCCTTACAGACAGCAAGACTTTATGTCCAGCTTCCTGGCCAGCAACACTTCAGTGAATCCTTTTGAGAAAACCTGGGTGCAAATTTTGGTTTTCAGATTTATTCTGACCTAATCAAGATATGACTAAAAGCCTTGAGAATTCGTCCTCCCTTGCCTTCATTTTTCGCCTCCATGCCTTCCACATTGTATCTTCTTTAATGCCTATTTTTTTGCCAGATATAATTTTCAAACTCTGCACGCATCACCTCCCCCTTCTTCCGTACTTTGTATTATTCTACATTTATTCATTAGAAACAGCAGCCACAAACTACAGCCCAAAGAGGTAAGAAGAAAGAAGCTTTGGGGAGTGAAATCTATGTAGTTCATTTACAATCTTCCTCTGTGTGACATTATTCTTCCATGAAATAAAGCCACTAATACTTTTAATGGCTTGCAGTACTGCTGGGAAGCTTCATATATGTAAGATGAAAAGAGCTTTGTTATTAATACAGGAATCAATATTAGTATTATCTGCAAGCGTTTAAAGGCTGTAGAAATTAAAGAATCGATCAGGGAAGAAGCCTTAGCAGGGGAGCCAAGAAAATGAGGATCTGTAGGAGATCAGGAAATGATTTCCAGCTTGACGAACAAGAACGTTTTCCAGTAAGAGCAGAGAGGTTCTAGGAAGAATCTCCAGCAGCAGCCAGGGAAGCTCAACAGCTTGAGTCATTCAAATGAAGAACAGATTAGGCACGCGGGCATCCAGCAAAGGAAGGAAATGATCCTGCACCAGAAGATGACTTAATACACATTTAACCTCAGATTGCCATTGTTTTGAATGTATTCTGAGATGTTCTGAGTTAAATAAATACATATGCCTTAAAATACACTCCCTTAGGATTACATGTGGTTTTGAGAATACTACTTATTGAGGATAATCATGTTTCCTAAGAGGATTTTAAAAAAGTACCAGAGAAATCTTTCTCTTGTCTCCAATATCATTAGGGACATTTTCTAAAAGCCCTGTCTACAAAGCACTCAGAGAAACGTAAGGAATCTTCATTATTCAGCATTATATTTATATCAACAGCTTCCAGATTTAGTCATTTCTACACTAGCTGAGTAACATTTTGTTTGTACAAGATTGAAAAAATCCTTTTTAGCTGTAATCAAATCACTGCATCACATCCTCCCAACCACCAGCACACACATCTCCAACTACAATTTCAAACCCATTATTTCTGGAGAAGAGGGGGAGAAATCAAGCTGCTTGCCTCAGCCAGGATCACAGGCGTAGCACAAACCTACCACCATCAGAAGGTGCTGATGTAATTTTACCAAGGTGTTGAAACTGCTGGAGTTTGCTGACGTCCTGCAAGCTGCCAGCTCAGTTTGATGTCAATGGCTTTCAGTCACTGACAAAAGGCTGCTGATAACGTGGACGGGATTTTAGTCACATCTGTCATTAGCATCAGGCTCTCAGATGAACTGTCCCCTACAGCAGTGTTTAGGTAATTGCATTACATCAGTGCTGAACAGCTTATCCACAATTGGCTCTGAGTTGTGTGAACTCAATTTACACGTGGCCACACCATCCTCTGGCCACCTGAATGCAAGGTTTATTGCCAGCACATTGTTTACAGCTGTGCCCGTGTACAAGAGCACAGAAGTTCACAAGGCCAAGTGCAAGGTCCTGCACATGGGTCAGGGCAATTCCAAGCACAAGTACAGGCTGGGGGATGAAGGGATTGAGAGCAGCCCTGAGGAGAAGGACTCAGGGGTGTTGGTGGGTGAGAGGCTGGGTATGAGCTGGCCATGTGCACTGGCAGCCCAGAAAGCCTGGGCTGCATCCAAAGCACTGTGGGCAGCAGGGGAGGGGAGATTCTGCCCTTCTGCCCCACTCAGGTGAGACCCCACTTGCAGAGCTGCATCCAGCCCTGGAGCTCACAATATAAGGAGGATGTGGATCTGTTGAAGTGAGTCCAGAGGAGGGACATAAAGATGATTAGAGGGCTGGGGCACCTCTGCTATGGAGACAGGCTGAGAGAGCTGGGGCTGTTCAGCCTGGAGGAGAGAAGACTTTGGAGAGACTTTAGAGCCTCGTCCAGTGGCTAAAGGAGAGCTGGACAGGGACTTCGTACAAGGGAATGTAGTGATAGGACAAGGGGCAATGGCTTTAAACTGAAAGAGGAGAGGGGGTTACATTAAGTATTAGGAAGAAATTCCTCACTATGTGTGTGATAAGTTGCCCAGAGAAGCTCTGGATGCCCCATCCCTGGAATTGTTCAATTTCAGGATGGATGGAGTTCTGAGCAACCTGGCATAGTGGAAGGGTATCCCTGCCCACAGCAAGGGTGTTGGAACAAGATGCTCTTTAAGATCCCTTCCAATTCAAACCATTCTATGACTTTACAATTTCAGCAGCTTCCTACCACTGCTGTAGATATCATTCAATTAAATTCCTGTCTGATTCCAGCAGGAAGGAGCGATCTGCCACTCAGCCTTTCCTTGTAATGAGCTTGTCAGACTATCTGTGTTCACAGCATATTTAACACAGACAGCTACAGCCACGGCTTCCCCCGTGTAAGATCCCTTTGCACTGTCAGTGCTGGCAGGGCTGAAGCAGCATCTGCAGCTGTAGAGTTTTCTAGACATTTCTATATTGTTGATAGGTCTGAAGAGACAAGAAATGTTACAGTAAAGGTGCTCTGAGGGGAAGGAGCAGAGAGAACACCAGGGCTGAAAAAAAGACTGAGCTTTGCTGCTGCAATTCTTGCAGACACAAATGCACTTTCTCTCTGCAAAATTTTTGCCCCAGCTCCTGTGTTACAGCTGGGTTTCCTTCAGTCTCCTCCCTGGCTGGGTGGCTGTTCTCACATGGAGTTCAGCTAAGGAGAATTTGCCACTCTCCTACAGACACATTTGTCATGCTTTTACCAGGGAAATCCTTGAGAG
Source organism: Eulacestoma nigropectus (assembly GCA_013397775.1). Classification (NCBI taxonomy): domain Eukaryota; kingdom Metazoa; phylum Chordata; class Aves; order Passeriformes; genus Eulacestoma; species Eulacestoma nigropectus. The sequence continues at coordinate 51,331 of VZTE01000648.1, read as the reverse complement.
AGACTCCCAGGATCCAAACTGAAGCAGCTATTCAGTCCTAATTTGCCTGCCAGGGGCTGCAAATGAACAGGAGCTTGCACAGAGGCCACTCTGTAGCTGGTGGGTAACACTGTGCTCCCCACAGAGCATCAGTTTGCATGAGCTGTTAGGCAGGGCAAACTCCTGCTCAGATGGCAAGGACAGCCCAGAACTCCATCCAGGCAAGCAGCTGAGTATGGAAAAGTATGAGTATGGAGAAGAATGAGTATGGAAAAGGGTAAACATTCCACGAGACTTGCCCTGGCCACTCTTCCAGCCTCCCAGATAACAGAGACTCAGGGGACTCTGCGTCAGAGCTGACATCCCTGCATTTACCAAAATGGATGTGGTCTTAAAGGGCAATCCTCTTCTTAAGATTAATGTCATCATCTGAAGAACAGCATGAAGATGAGTCAGGGGAGGTTTAGGCTGGATATCAGAAGGTTTTCCATCCACAACATGGCTGGGCACTAGAATAAGCTCCACAGGGAAGCTGTCACAGCCCCAAGCCTGCCAGAGTTCAAGGAGCATTTGGACAACATTCTCAGGCACATGGTGGGATTCTTGAGATGTTCTGTGGGGTCAGGAATAATTGGACTTGATGATCCTGATAGGTCCCTTCTAACTCAGAATATTCTATGATTCTATGATAAGAGGATGAAATTGTTGAACACTTGAAAGACTGGTAACTGAGGTTTTGATTTATGAGCCAAAATTTGTTTTAATACAGACATCAGTTTATAAATATGAAGGTTCTGTTTGTCCAGATGTTTTTTAAATAACATGCTGCCATGCAACTAACCTGAAATTTCGGAAGCTCTCACAGCCATAACAAATTCAGATGGAAGAGCAAGGCATTAGAAACCTTCAGAGTTTGTCATGAAAAGCAAATATTGAGGGTGCAGGCAGCAAAGTGAGAATGTGCTTCATGCAAGCATTCCTAATAGAGACCATCATTTGCAAAGAATTTGGATAAACAAGGTTGGATTTCCACAAGGAACTGTGGTGGAAGAAACTGAAGGGCAAGATCTAAAATTAGTCCTACTTCTCTTTTCGTGTTTTGTTTAATGAAGTACCTGGAGCAATTTCCCAGCTATGGACAAGAAATGTCACTGACACAGTGTCTCTGAATTCCATGCTTTCTCAAGTATTCAGAGAAAGCAATTTTTAAAACTGCATTCAAAGGAAAGGAAAGTGAGGAAAACCAAAATAAAGATACACAATAATAAAAAACCTCCAACCAACCAAAAAACCCCACCCAAACAGAGAAAGTAGAGAAGAGCCTAGGCTACTTTTCTCCAGCACTCATTTGTTGGCAGATGTTGTGCATGATCAAAAATGAAAAACATTAAATTCAGTCTTTATTATTAATACCTGAGCTGACTGTTACTTCTTAATTCTTCAAGAGATCCTTGTCAGAGAAATATTCCAGTCCACTTCTTTGGGAGTTACAGAATGGAGATCTTATTGCATCTTTAGATGTAAAACACCAGAAAAAAAAATATTGACAAATCTCAGGTGGATTTCTACCCAGTATGACATAGGCTTCTTTTGCTGTGGCTGAGGACAGGGCTTCTTTAAATCTGAAAGTTATGTGAAACCCTCAGCCAGGACACCAACACAGGGACAGCAGCTGATGGAGGAAACTAAAGCTGCCTATTTTGTCCAAGATGGGAACAGCTGCTCTGCAGACAAATGGTGCTCCACAAGAGGAGAACTCTATTGATCCCACAAGCTTCTCCATGGACAGAAATCTGAGTCATCATTCACGCTGGCACCAGGCTGGGAAGGTGCAGGCAGGCACAGCTGATACCTACTCAGAGGATTCAGTGATCAGTGTTGGTTATTAAAGGGTGTCCATCTTTTAGGCAGTTTTAAAAAGGCAGGAAAAAAAAGGAAGAAAAAGACAGCCCACCTCATAAAGTGCTAAAACTAGAGATCTGCATTATCTTCAAAAACTGTGTCAAACATTTCGTTTTCTCCTATGATCAGTACAGCCTCCAGGAGGAAGAGCTATTAAGAATTCTTGTTAGTGAACATGAAGTCACACCAGCTCATCCAAGTTTTGCAAAGACAATAGGACAGTTTGCTGTTAACATTCTTACTCCACTAGGAACCTTTATTAGATTTTTTCCCTTCTTTCTCTTCCAATCCATGTATTCAACATCAAGGCACATTTCGGTCTCTTCAAAAATTCTGTGAGACAACTTGAATCGAATCCCTCTTTGCTTGAGATACAACAAAGAAAAATAAAGACAATTGAGTCAATTATTCGCTCTCTTCACTTAATGGTAAGGACATTCTTCTTCAGGGGACAAGGATGGGCAGAAACTGAGAACTCAGAGAAGGAATTTGAGGAATTCATCATACAAGGCAGTGGGAGAAAGATGGGCCTGATGCATATAGGCTGAGGTCATGGACACTTGCAGATTGGCAATGGAAAAGCAAACAGGATGATTCTCTGAAAATGAAAAAAAAAAATCAGAGGATGATTTCTGGGGCCTTTCTTAGTGGGAATGGTGATAAAAGCATACAAAACTGGGAAGCTGAGTCATGTCATAAGCCTTAATCAAAACATGCTTTGAAGAAGCTTCCTGCAGGCAGGCAGCACATCCAGGACACTCTGCCAGCACAGGGTAGTGCTCTACTCTCCTGCATGGAAAAAGCAGAACCTTATGCTATAGCAGCTCCAGGTGTTTATGAGCTGAATCTTGGCTAGCAGGACCTGAAGATGCTGGTCAGAGAAACAGGAGAGGAGCAAGAGTGGGCGGAAGCTGCTGAATTTTACAAGTACAGACATTTAGAAATAGAGTAAATGTTGAGAACACTATGGAGATCTCACACAAAATGATGGGAACAAGATCAGGTCTTGGATCTAACCTCTTATCTGATATCCAAACCAGTCAGCTCTCTCCCTGACAGTAAGCAGACTTCCTCTACAGTCAGGAATCTGAACCTGCAGAAGTGCTTTATCTGAGAATATTCCTCCCTTGCTGTAACTGGAGAAGTTTACTATCAAAAAGTGAAGGAATTAGCCATGATCATCCTTCTTTCTACGACCCAGCCGCAAACAGTTAGCACTTCCAAACTGCAGAGTAGCCTTTCCATTTCTTATTTCCATTAGTAGCTGCAAATTAATTATAAATGTTTCCCATTTCATCCTCTTACTTGACCTAGGAGCCTTTTTCAGACAACAGACTGCATCAAATTATTATCTTTTTTATCACAACAATTGGAAGGGCACATTTGGGAACCCACAGTCAGACACGATTCCTTGAGGGTGTTTTGGGTTGGTATTTTTTGCTAGAACAGCTTACGTATGTATTAGCCAACATAAAGTAAAAGGAAAACCTGGACTAAGACAGTTAAATTTCAAAGCATAGCTGAACAAAGGACCATGTATTTAATGTTCTCTGAGGATCCTATTTTTCTCAAAATATATTAAAAACCCCTATAGAAATGGTGTTTTCCCTTACAAGGATTACTTAATTTCCTGAGACCTTGGAAGAGAGAGCCTGTGGCATTCCACAGCAGGAAATTTGATGAAAAGCATGAGCAGCTACATTTTCTGTAAAATTGTTAAGGGAACCATGAGCTATACAAATAGCTTTCAGTTTACCAACACTAACCAAAGCTTTTTCAAAATTCAGTATCAAAATAATTTCTGGAAAAAGCAGATGGAATCTCTCTCATTTCAGCTGCTGTTAGTATTTTCCCGTTGTACTTTAGCAGGGGTTTAGCAGCACAGAGGGATCATTAACCTCCTGGGTCCTATCTGCACACCAAAATCGCCTCATAAATCTTGAGAAAGCCCTGGCAGGGCAGTGTCACAGCTCTGTCCCCCTGCTGTCCCTCACGAGCTGTGCACACGGCTGCCAGCCCAGTCCAACGCACACTGGCAACGTCAATCCCTGCTGGCTCCTGCACAGGGATTTGAAGCCTCCTGCACGGGGATTTGAAGCCTCCCAAAGATCAGAGCCTTGATGTCACTCCTGTACCTGACAGTGACAACACAAGTCCTTGACGTCCTCGGAGTCCTGCACTGGCCAAAGGCACAGCTGGGAATAGTCCTCCATCCTGGCAACCCCAAAACCTATTAGAGCACAAGGCCTCTCTTCAGAAAGGGCCACTTTTGCAATGGGTCAGTGTAGTTAAAGACTTGGCTTCTTTCCCCTAAATGCTAACGTTTTCCTTTGTTAAATGGTAGTGAACCGATATGTAGCTTCCCCTTAAGGTTTATTTTAAAGTTGGTATGTGAAGACACAGGTGGCTTTTTTTAAAACCACTTCATCAAATTTCTTCATTCCCTCTTAAATCTACCACCCTTAAATTTTACATTAATGGAGTATTACATACAGTGCCAAAAATTTTGTGGGAAATGCACATCTTCTCCCTCCCCAGCTATGTGCCCTTTTTGTCTACTTTTATTCCATTAAAAGCTAATCAGGTTACAGATATAAACTTCTAGTTTGTTACTTGCGACACCTATTGCAAATCTACAAAACCCTGAAAGTCATGATTTACAAGGTTCTTAGAGCAACTTACCATTCAACAGCCACCAAAGCAGGGGAATAAAACCTGGACTTTCACTGATGTACTTCAAGCCTTTCAGGTTGATACTCACATTGTACAGTGACATTAGCATTAGCCTGGAATTGAAAGAAAGAAGATGTGAGGGCCTTTGATTTGTTTGCATGCTTCAGCATCTTCTGCCATTTGTGTCAAGCACGTACCGATGCAGAAGCCTGTGCTAGTAGTAATTTATATTTTGGTAACAGAGATAAATCTCAAATTATATATAAGAAATGCTGTGCAAACCTTTGTTTCTTCTGTTGAATCACATATTCTAAACACATGAAAAATAAACCCAGCGCAAGAGTAAGAAGGTCTCAGGGAATGTTCTCTGTTCTGGAGCCAGCTTGGCTACTGCTCTAATGCTTGAGATAAACCTGCTTGTCACTGCACTGCCACCATGCCCAAACAAAAGGGAAACTATTTGATTCCAAATGGACTTCACACCTTGCATCCAGTTCTCAAACAAGCTCTCATGGCTTAAGCTCCTATGCTACCAGCAGACTTTTGGACACTGTGCAGACACCTTCAGAAAGCAGAAAAGGCAGTGACCCATTGCAGGCTAAACTGAGTTTTAAGAGGTGTGATTTATGTGCTCTGAGTTTGATCACCTCATTTATGAAGCACCAGAAAGAAGGAAGAGCAGATTTATTAAATCTACTGCACCAGTGGCCACTGCCAGCCAGGGAAGGGTGCTCTGGATCTGAAACTGCAGCTGGCAAAGCCCATACATTGCTTTTCATCCAGCCCCTGCAGCTCTGGGCCTCCAGAACAAGCCCTGACAAAAGAGCACAGCACTACCTATAATCAGCCAGAATGGAAATGATCAATAAACCACCATCTTATAATGGCAATGTTAACATTTCTTGAGAATGTCTTTCACCTTTAATCTGTTTGACATTTGCAGTTAGAAATAAAGTGACGTAAAAAGGCACTGCTGTGTTTGTATTTTTATTCCACTTGTTTGCTTTGTGCAGGCAAAAGGGACTGGTGGTGGTGATTCAGGAAAGTGCTGAGGTTTTTGGAGTGCTGGAACACCCCACAAGCCAATGCAGTGCCATATTAATATGTAACAGCATATTTAATGGAACACACTCACCCAGGCATAACAGAGAAAGATTTCCAGGCCCTTTATAACCACCTTCACCTCCAGTACCTGCACATTTTAGTAAATGTTTTTTGCAATAATAATTGCAAAAGTGCTTATTAAAGCAAACCTGACACAAATGATTACTGGATAAACAATACTTTCTGGTGGTTTTTTTTTAATGTGGAGTGAGTCTTAATTATGCACTTCATAATCTTCCTACTTAGACAAGCCAAATTTAATTAACGTCTTGTACTACTGTATCTGTCAATGCTTTCTTTAAAATATAAAACTAAATGCACAGCTAGATCCCCTTCTTGTCTTGCTAATACATGGGATTAGTATATAAAATTAGTACTATGTACTAATATGCCTCTTTACTGGCTACTTTGAACTGCCACAAAAGCAAAGTTGAATATGCTTAACCATTTAATTATAGCTACAAACAATTATGTAAATGTTTATTAACTGAGTAACAATTACAAACACTGAACAAACCCTACACCAATGAGAAGAAAACTTAAAGTCTTTCACATCTGCTATTTCAGAAAGGCAAGGACACCCCTGAGATTTCAGTCCCAGCACTCACGTTGATGCCTGGGATAGATTTACTCCATACTCACAGACTACAGTGGATATCACAGCAGTTTTGGAATAAGTGACAGGTTCTCCCTATCATTTTTTTGTTTATATATTCATCCAAATAAAACACAGGATTGCTAGAACTAGAATAGAGAACTCTCTTTATCAGCTTACTTTGATACTGCTGTGTGTAGAATTAGACTCACAGTTTCCCCTGATTTGTCACATAGCAATGAAAAATATTTTTGAAAATAAAAGCTAGAAAATAATTGTAAAACCTCAAAACTAAGCAAAAGAAAATCCTGGCATTTAAAATTATAAGCCAAATTTTTTCTTCAACTGATTATAAGTTGATTTTTTTCTTCAACGGATTGTAAGTTGATGTCCTCCCATCTAACACCATGGTGATGCTTTAAGAAAAATACATTGCATTTCCAGAATAATGAACAGACATTTTCATCTGTGAGGTATAGTTTTAAAAATGTGTCTGTCTGAATGTATATGTACATAAATATATGTGTAAACATTATTTATAATGACTTCAGAGTCCATTTTCACATAACTTTGAAATTGCACTAGAATTTATGGCAACCTTCATATCCTTGTCTCACAGTTGTCTTTCATTTTGTCCTGGCTTATGTTCCCTATGGGAGGAGAAAAGGGAGTTCTTCTGACACATCTGCTTATGAAAATGCTGACTAAGGTTAACCAGCGGCTAAAAAAACCTTAAATGCAAAGAACAATATAAAAACAAATCAACCAATCCCCCAAACCCTTCTTTGTTGGGCTGGGAGATTGTAAAACTCCCCAAAAGGAAAAGAAAAAAATCTAGTCTTAGTTAGTAACAGGTTTTTAGAACTGAAAAGTGACAAGACACATCCAGAGCTCATTAAAAAAAAAAGGATTTTTTTTTTATTATGGACAGGAAAGACAAACACAGGGAAACACTTTGCACTAAAACATTTGAGCAAATTAGGCTCCCTTGTTCTATGCAAAGGCCATGAAGAAATGTCCTTTCTGGCATGTACTCTAATGTCAGACTACAGCAATTTTTGTTATCCAATGGCAAGTTCAGAGCAAGGAAAAAAAAAATGTTGGTTCTGTGGGATATCAGAAAATATCATCACTGCACTGCATTCAAGCTATTGTAACATATGCTTAATATTTCTCATTTATCAACCACCTTGAGCAACCTCTTTTCCAAGCTTCCCTCCATTTGCTAGCCCAGAAATTAGACCCTGCTGAATTCCTTGCCACCTCATGGGATTGTTCTATGTATATTTTACCAGCAGTGCTGTATGGCAGCCAAGTTTACATCACCATGGGTAATTCCTCAGCAAAGCAGGCCGATTTTGAAGTATAATTACAAGCAACCAAAAATATAAATTCAAAAGAAAGGCCCTCAAATCCAATTACATTAATATAACATGAAATGATCAAAACCAGTTTATCTGGACCCATAGACACATATCCACTTCAAATTCAGAGTGTGTGTGCAGGAGTATCTTCCCTCCTCCTCTCAAAGTCCTCTTTTTTCCTCCATTTACAGATTCTCAAACAGTATGGATCCTCTTTTCAGGGTTGTTCTTTGGTTTTATTTGTTTGGTTGGTTTGGTTTTTTTATACACATGAAGGCAAAAGCTACCTTTTCTTTCTTAAATTGAGATTCTCATAAAATTCTTTCAGTTGGGATGTTATCAAAAAAACCCATCTGTTGACCTTCAAGCCCAACACTCGGGAAACACAGCAAATAACTGATCTCAAATCATCAAGCCACTATCTACAGCACAGGCTGTTCAGCTTTCCCCTCACCACCCAACAGGGAAAGGCAAACACCTTCAGAGGGCTCCCCCTCACATGAGCAATCACCCAACAGCACCATCTTCTCCCAGGGACTGTGGGAAGGAGCCCAATCAGTCAGCAAATGCTTGACATCCCCCTCTCTGACAGCTGAGGTGAGGCAAGATAAAACCTCCCTAAAATGAAGACCGAGCCTGATTTCATGACTATCACATCCAACCTGCCTCTAAGTGTGCCTGGACATGGTCAAGTTACTGTGGCTGACAGGGCTGCTGCTCATCAGCTGAGCTGTGACAGCTGCCTCGGGTATGAATTGTTTGTGTATTTATGAAAAAACCACCACAGTGGCTCAAAACCATCTTCATGAACAAATGATCCAGGTGTACAGGACCAGTGCCCACAGTTCGGCAGATGAGCCACTCGTTAAGCCACAGTAATTTGCTCAGTCAAGGCCATATATCCTCAGCTTATAAGGCCTTGGAGGAAAAGGCAAAGACAATTGTTTATTTAATCCCTCCATCAGCTGAAAAGTACTTTTGCAGTAGCTGAACTGTGCAACAGGGCCTTACCTCTAAAGCTGTATTGCAAAGTCGCTTTACAGGCATTGCCTCTCACAAACTGAAGTATGTGGTGAGTCTGGCTGCTAAGGAGACTAAAATTATTTCATTTTTGCTCTTAGCAGATCCATAATTCACTTTCTTCACTAAGGACATGGGACATTTAATACTTCATATTAGAAGGGAATAAATATGAGTCCACATTTCCCACATCCTCTCTGTTGTAAAACTTGAGCTCACACCTTCCCTTATTTTTCACTCAACTCATGACCCCCTCCCAAGGTAGATGAAGGCACCCCTGCTCACCTTTACAATACTATGGCGCTTAAGAGACTTCCAAAGAGACACAAAACCTGGATAAAGCCTTGTAGCCAACCCTAGTATATCTGCAAGGAATGCTACTGAGAAAAGAGCTTCCTCTCCAGGAACGGAATAATGGGAGAGTGGGAAAACTACTGTCATCACTTGAGCTGCACTACAAGATAATGCATTTCAATTGAAAGGGGGGAAAAAAGTCAACATACACTTTAAATTTGTTACAGAGTCCTGGCTTCATGTCTCCCAGGAGATGTATCATCGTGTCCAGTAATTCCCGACTGGAACTAACCAGGAACTCACGGCCACAGGCCAGCGCAGCCACGTCTGTGGGACAGCACAAAACATCACCAAAAATCATGTTTCAAACAAAAGGTTTTGCTAATTATCAGGACCACTAAAAAGATATGTCAGCTGTAAAGAATGAACTATGGCATTTATATAAACTTCAGACTACATTCACCTACATAGCAAATACTGAACAGCCAACACTGGTCAAGCTCCTTCAGAATTCTACTTTGGTAACCAAAGCATTTATTCAGAATGCCCAGTGTCCCAACAGCAACACAATAAATTATGAAACAAAAGGCTGTATTCATCCACAGGTAATGTGTGACTGAAGCAAAGCTGATCATTATAGGTTCCACTTTAAAGAAACAGGATTGCAGAGCTTTACAATCACTCAATTCAATACACCTGGCACACTGCACAACCAAAATTCTCATGAACATCTACTCAAATTCTCTTTTCCTACCTGTCTGCAAGTGTGGCATTATTCAAGCATAAACCAAAAGATAAAATTATTTCCAAAGAGTACTGCTCCAGAGCAGACTCTCCTTTATTATTTTCCCTTACATCTGCCCCATGGTACAGTGGCATAATGCATCACATATTGATTTTATTACCATCTTTGATGACACTCCAACAGCTAAAAATCCCACATTCAGACAAGCTGTTTGTTCAAGATTCACTTATTTATACAAATATCCACTGGTTCATCTATCTTGCATTATGTCTTTAGTGTAATTTTGACAGTTACAGTTCCACAGAAATGCAGATGATGTATCAACCTTATGCCTCATAGCCTCCCAAGCCAAGGGCAATCATTCTACAACAGATAAGGGGCTTTTTACTTATTTTCTGGCCCTAAAAAAAATATTTAGTATGGAAGTCAGGTTTATTACCTTCTACTTCTCTTATACAGAGAAAGTGTGGTGTACCTGACAGTAACAAAATTTCTAAGCAGTTTCAAAATCCTTAGTCCATGACTTAAGCTGGGGTTGATTTACTTGCACCACCTGCAATTTGTAGTCTTGTAGATGTTGGCATCACTGGTGATTCACAAAGTAAATTGATGCGTACAAACTGATGTGAGCATACAAGACTGGTACAATGGTCCTTGTTTCATTCCAGACTGAAGGATGCAACAGGGAATTTCAGAACTCAGTGGCTTTTACCTGTCTAATCCTTAACGATGTCACAGGCAGCACAGAAGTGCCGGTAACAGAAGTGTCAGTAACAAAATTTGCTAGAACTTTAGGAGACCAGAAAGTCACCCAAGATACCAACACTGACAACTTAACTTTGAAAAGCTGTATTTACTGCAGCTTCTATGAGGCAATATACATTCCCAGTACGTGTGGAATGCTATTCTGAGACACAACATTAACTTACTTGTTACAATCCCTGCCAAAGCTAATACAAACTGATTTTCCTCAGAATCCAAATCCTGCTGTTTCATGTCTTCACTTAATGACTTCACAAAGCTCTCCATGGTCTGGGCAGTGATTGTGAAAAACTTTACTGCTTTACTCTGCAAGCGTAGAGGAGAAGAGAGATTACACACACTACAGCAACTGTAATTATTAGATGCTACAGTAAAACTGAACAATCTTCCAAATTATTAAAAGATCCAGTTATTTCAAATAAACAACAGAAAACACCAGGTATTCACTAAGTGACGTTTGATCCCCTAATATTTGAAAACATTACCTCAGAAGAAAACAGGAAACTACTCAGTGCTACAATTATTCATAAAACTGAACCATTGCATATATACCTCCTAAGCACACAATAATATATATCAACCAGCAGAATTAAAGCTTATTTTCAGAAGTGAGAATATTATCTCTTTGTTTTGCAGTAGCTGCACCAGGTGTTTCACATTTATCTGGCCTACTACAGTAGCTTCTGTCAAAATCAGCTGAAGACTGGAGACTTAACATGAAATTCCTAAGAAAACTATGAAGTACCCAGAAAAAAAAAGCAGAATTCAAATGGATCCTAATAGGACTCATTATTGCTCAATACAGGATGGAGAGTAACAGGCTATGCAGAAGTTCTTTAGAAAAGGAAATGGAGGTCTCTCCTGGGTCACAGGCTGAACTTAGGTCAGCCATGTCACGTGAGAAAGAATAATCGCCACAGTAGAGCACATGAACAGGAACACCGGCTGTAATTACGGGACAGTCTTCTGCCCTCAGCTGCAATCCTGCCCCATTTGGACATATCTCAGCTGAGGGAGCAGCACCTGCTACAAAGCTAAGGGCAGATCAAAGAGCCTGGCCAGAGGTGCAGAGTCCACAAAGAAGGATGGAGAGACCTGTTTCCGTTTATTGGTAATTCTAACTAGTAAAACATTGCTGGAACTCTATTTCACACAGAGGATGAAGGCTTTCATAACCAAAACAGTGCGGCAGAGAGCCCATAATGCTGGGTAGTGTCTTTAATAATTTTTCCAGTAGTTTCATGAAGCAGCTGAAACTTTTAGTTATTCCCAGCAGCGACCCAATGGGAGAGTTCAAGAAATGCCTGAACTTCTATTCATGTCGTAAAGTGACTCAAAATTTTAATACTTTGGCAAAATTACTGCTTTCACAGTACGTGCAAAGCTAGTGGTAACGTTTATTTATTCCTCCACCGCTGCACATCCACCACATTAAAGATGTACCGTTCCTGTGGGGTGACTCCAACAAGAAGGGACAAAAAGCAGGCTCAGTCAACACAGTATCTTCACAAATGATGCTGTGGCCCCAAAATCAGAGAAATGAAGGAATCATGAAGAAAGTGGAGGAAAACAAGTGCAATTCTGCATGTACTGGGTGTAGTTTTTATATGGACACCACTCCTCAAAGATGGCGGTTTTAACACAGGCAGTAACTACAGCTCAAGAAGCAAGAGGGTGTGAGAGAAAATGAAGAGCCCTACAAGTTATTATGAAAATACATATTCATGTGGGAACATAAGGGTACTAAGCACCCTGAGTAGTTGGTATGTTGCACAGAAAACACCAGAAACCTTCTATCTGCCACTCTCTTGAGGTTTCACTGGTGTCCTCTCCGCTGATCCTCCTTTCCAGACAGCCACTACTTAACTAGTGCTGAGGTCTGAGGAGCTGCAGCAGAGACCCAGCAGGTTTATAAATAGCAAACATTACGCACTCTTCACAGTCCTTTATTAACTTGACGGCATTTTCATGGGACTGAAGAATGTCTCACCCACACATGCTGAGATAAGGACAGTTCTGAAAGCAGCCATTAAGGTGCTTGAGCTCAGATGGCGCAATTAACCTTTTGCTGTCTGTGGAACTCCTGTGTGAAAGCTCCAGGTAACATGAAAAATTGCTGCCACAAAATATAAAGTCGTCTTATATTATATATATTATATATATTATATTATCTATATAGTCATCAATATATTGTCGTATCAGACAACTGAAGTAGCAAAACACCTTGTAGGATCCAAAATTTCTCAAGTTGAAGCAAGCCTTGATGCTGTTCTGAAATCAAACCTTCAGGTTTGTATGTCCATGTGAGAAGCCTGTCACATCTGGCTGAAGCTTTTTGAAAGACATCCAAAACAATATCATTGGAATTAATTTACTCCTTGTTTTGGTACATGCAGGTAGGAAACCTTGAAAAATCTCTCATGCTGCCTCTCTGGATGTTTCTTCAAATTCTCTCTAGGAACATGTGGGCAAAACCAGCAGGCATCTCTCCCCCACTGCCTTGAGAACTACTTGTGTCACATTTCAAGTCTGCTGCCTAAGTTCTGATTTTCCCAACCCGTAAGGACACAAAACATATATTGGGCACTAACATCATTTCAGTCCATTTGCATTACAGGACTGTAAGAAAGACCCACTTCTGTGTTGCTTCAAAGACTGAAGAAAGCTTCGGCATTGCTCCCTAAGGCATGACATGATTATGAATTGATGCCACCTTCCCCACATGCTTCAATATCAGCAACAGTTTCAAAGCACCCTTGATGTTCTCATACATTTGCGTAGTTCACAGCACCTTCTCAGGGGAGGAGGGACGAAGCTACAAGCTGTACAACTCAACCCAAAATAAACCAGACCAAATATGTTGTATGACAAATCTCCATCATCTTTTAATGACCTGACTCACTGCCAGTTGCAATCTGTGGTTGACACAATGCCACACGATCCATTTATGGTTTTCCTAGGAGTCTTGTTGCAAGCCCAGGCACGTTTCTTACAGCGTTATGTGCACCATCATGAGAAAATGTCGCCCCTAAATGTTGCTACGATCTTCACCAGAAGTACAGCAGTTCAACAGGCTTTAATGATTGCTGGAAATGACCGTAGGAGAAGTATTTTGCATTTCAAACCAACCTAACCCCCAAAGTATTGCATCTTCACGGCTGGGTTCTTCACCTTTATACAAATCTTCAGGCAACAGTTTTAAGTTTTAAAATTCAGTTGAATTAGTTAAAACTGCTTTCAACAACCAGCCTTGTTCTTTAAATTTTAACTGCTTTATACAGTGTTTTACAGATTTTTTTCCCAGAACTGCCGCTTGGATTTGGAGTCATCAGAAGTTATCACTAAAAAGGCATCACTGTACAGCTTTTTAAAATCCAATATAAAGTTGTAATTGTATTTTGGAGCACCCAGCTAGAACAACTCTTACAAACACATTGGTTTACCACTTACTATAATGAACTAATCCTATTCACTCAGCTGTTCATCATGCTGCTGAAAAATCAAGCCAACAGAAACTGTGGCATCAGTTCACTCAGATTAAATACAGCAATTCCTTCTCATGTTGGCTGTGTCAAGAATGACAATCATATTTTTATCAGGCCTGGTCCCCTAATCCCTCCTAATTCCATCAGCTGCACTTGGCAGTGAAACTGTAATAGTTGCAATATTACTATTGCCATTAACAGTTGTTGTTTTGGTTTTGTGGTTTTTGCCTTTTTTTTAAATAGTCTACTTGCCCATGTTTAACACTGATGATTTAATAAAATCCACAAGCAGTAAGGGTCTCTAAATTGCCAAGAGTCATTCAGGTATTAAGGCAGTAGAAAGATTTTAAGAAGCTGAGAATCAACAGATCTGTCTTTTTTCCATGGAAATAGCTCCTCCAAGCTTTCTACAGGCATGGCAATTCCTGCATGTGCCCAGGAACTACTCTCTCCCTCTGTTAGCTTGTGAAGATATTTACATTGTGCTAACTGTAGCCTTGCTTCCAGTTTACCTGTGTGTGGTGGAAAACAGATAACCCTCATTTGGTAACAAAACTACTAATTACTGCATTTATTCATAACACTTCACAGCGCCAACCCTTCCTAAATGAGAACGGATGGTTCCCAAAGAACTTGCAAACCAGAAAACATTCCTGCTGTCCAGACAGTTTCTGAAATACATCCTTAAAGTGTGCTCCACAGCAAGGTCCTTATTTTAAAGGTCCTTGTTTCAAAGGCCTAAGAGTATTACCAGGGGTCAGTATTCACCTGCCATACTTACTCCTCCTAGAATGGATTTCACAGCCTCCTCATTGCTGGACACCCCCCAGAGCAAGGTGCACACTGCTGCTCCCATCTCTGTGCAATACTCTGCCTGCTGCAGGAGCTGCTGCTTGGCCTCGTTCAGCTGCTGCCGCAGGTCCAGTTTCTCCTGGAACAGCGTAAGGAAATTTTGGTTGCACTTCACGCCTGCCACAAGTTTCTAGGCTAAGGGACAGAACAAGAAACACAATCATGGCCATCTCTGAAATGGAAGGTAACCCAGAGCAGCTGCAGACACGTTCCTTCCCTCCTGAGCTGTCTCTAAGCAGTGCAGGCTGACAGGAACCAGAAACTGTCCACAAGGTCAAACCAAGTGACCCACCGAGACTGAGTGGCACCCAGAGAAGCCTGATAGGAGACATCTCCCCCTGAGCAAACAGCTCCATGTCTCTTCAAGAGAGAGGGGATTTCAGCATCAGGGGCCAGCTTTCCCTGACACCTGACAAAAGATACAGGAAACATCTTACACGATGGGGGTTGTTTTGTTTTTCAAAACAGGCTTCTGGTCTAGCCAGCATGGAACAGTTGCTGGATATCTAGGATAAATACTGTTGTCTCTTCCAACTCTTTACTGTTGGCATAGTCCTGAGCAGCAGTGGCAAAGCAAGACAGAGCCCCCCAAAAACACCTTAGGTTTGAAGTTTTGAGAACCTTCCATTGCAAGAAAGCCGAGGCACCACTGTGCATCCATGAGGTTGGATGGGGCTCTGAACAACCCAGTCTAGTGAAAGTTGTCCCTGCCCACAGCAGTGGGGCTGGAATGAGGTAACACAACCCCCAAATCCTTTCCAACCCAAACTATTCTGTGACACAATGATTCTATGAACACTTAAGGGAACTGCTAAGTGGTTCTTGCCACAAAGCATAAAGAGAGAATAGATCAACCCTAACCAAACCAAAGCACAATTTCCATTTGGCAGTACTTTCTTCCAATCACATGGGAAGCTGGCTGGAAGAGTATCACGGAATTGGGCAGGATTCTAGGTCTCACTGTCTTCCTACCAGCTGCCACAGGAGTAGAGAAGCTTCTGCACTTCTCAGTTTAGAGCCAGCACAGACAGCAAGATCAAGGCAGGGATTCTGCAGTCTGTTTCTCAGTGTGGGTGGGGGCTCCCAACTAACTCCAGGTAGGGTGGTGTAAGACAGTGCTGCAGGAAAAGACCAAGGCCAGCCCAGAAAAATGATGCTAATTCATGTCTTAAAAGAGAGAGAACCACAGATTGTACAATGTCAAAAACCAGAAGGATCATACTCCGCCCATTTTACTGACATGATATTTTCAAATTCACTGCAGAAAACACCTTCCTCAGCCTTCCCAGTGTGTTTGGCTGTCAGGATGAAGTACGGGGAAATGAGAAGGAATCTTTTCTGTGTCAATTTTGAAAGCAACTAAACAGAACAAGACTTTCAACCATGTATTGTCATCAAGACTTTAAAATAAGCATCTTGTCATTTTTGGGGTTCAGCTCAAAGCTTCATGTTCAGGGTTTGAAAAGAACAGAAATGTAAACTCATCTGAAAATTTACATAATATGGTATCAACCAGTACAGAGCTGCCTGTGCTCTGTCACCAACTACCTGCTGAGCCTCCTGATCACACCTTTTAGCCTGATTTGCACTGCTGCTGATGGAACATGCAGGTAGGGATTTGTAAAGTTCAAGTTTCATTTCGCAAATAGACTTCTGTATATATTTACTCTCTGCAGTCTCTCTCACCTATATATGAAAAAGACTGACACTTGCTGCTGACTCCATAGGCAGTCTCCCAAGAAAAGTCTCTTACTTCTTAATACTTTGATCCTTTTTAAGCAAATTAGCCAAATTCCATCTTTTACATGACTCGCTGCCAGGCCTATCAGCTTTTCTGCCACCATGTGCATCCACAAAATGTCCTCAGGCATCTTCCTGCCTAATCCCTATATTCTCCCTATCTTTTCCACACTGTCCTAATCTTAGGGAAATGTACCTTTAATACATTTTATTTGCATTTGGATGTTAATACTGAGTAAGACATAAAACCCAATAATACTAAATCTAGATCCCCCAACAAGCACGCAAAGCCAGCAGAAGAAATGCCAGAATTTTTAATAGATCAAAAGCAACAGCAGAACAAAGATATGAAGCAAGGAAAACAAAATAGTACATTCAAGAGCCAGGAAAATAAACGGAGCCTGCAAAAGCAAATGACCTGGATGGAAGCAACACTCCTAAGAGTTCACATCACCAAGCGATCCCCGTGCTATGCAACACCACCATCTTCAGGAAAAGGTCAAGGCACAAGAACACAGCAGTGCCCAAGTATGGAACTACAAAAAGACAGACAAAGGAGACATTAGCCAAGAATAACATGTGCACTTCAAGTTTTGCTCAGGTTCAGAAAGCACAGCAATTCCCTAATCAGTGAAACAGCTCTGTACAGAAAATTTGGAATGCAAAATGTTGATTTATGATGGCCTCAGAAAAGGACACTGCTCAACCAGAAATGCATGTATTTTATGTTTGTTTCAGTGAATAATTTTCTTCTCCTTCAGAAGATAAATATGTAGAAAATAATTCAGAAGCTCTACACAAGGATGCCTAGAGCAGAACAGCAACCAAATGAAAAACACCAGAAAAGTGATTAACAGAACAAAAATCACTCATTTGCACACACCATCTTGTTGCATCCTGAAGAGCTAAAGGACTTCACAACATCAGGAGCACAATCCACTCAAACAGACCTTCTTGGCATTTAACAGAACCCACTCAGACAACTGCCATACACTGCACAACAGCCAAGACATGAAGAGAAGAGCTTTGAGCAGGAACACCAAAACAACTGCTCCTAGTAAACTATCCATGCTTTAAGTAAAACTCATCCAAAAGAAATCATAAACCCAAACCACCTGCCCTTTATTTCGTAGTATTAACAAGAATAATGGGAGGGACCCACTTCATTAATATCTAAAGCAACAACATCCAATCTTACAGGGATTTTATCCTGGATGCTTACACAACTGAAGACCTCAGTGCACAGCAAAACGAACCCTGTACCTACTGCTGAACTGCAACAGCTATTCCAGGAGATTTTTATTTTGAAATAAGGAATATCCAGATGACAACTATTCCATCACACCAAACTTCATCCCAGAGTGACTTTTCTCCGCAGATGTGCGCTAAAAGTGCATTTCTGAACTCTTCATTATTCCTCTTCAAAAACAAAGTAAGTTTTGTAGGTTCATCTGTCTTTGTGCAATCCCAAGGCTGGCAAATGCCAGCTGTACAACCCCAACAATGTGAGCTTTTGCTGACTACTGAAGACGGCTCCAAGGAAATCAAGTTTTGCAGCAGATAATCACCACTGATTCTCACAGAGGCTCATTTGAACCCAAATGGCTTCACAGTCTGAGAAGTCACAGTCTTTGCTATTCCTTCATTGTTAAGAATCTTCCCTCTCATAATCACTAAAAACAATATCGACAGACCAAAAGGAGCCCTGAAATTGCTCTTTGATTCTCAGCTGTACATGGCAATTGGATCAATAGGTGCTTTGAAAAAGACTATTAACACTAAACAAAGGTACACAGCTCACAGCAAACCAAGAGAGGCTGGTTTCATTCTGTACATTGCACTGCTTAAATTATCTTCTATTGTCCTCTTTGCAAATATGTTACACCAATGTTAAATTCAAAAGAACTGATTCTGTGAAGGACCTCTTGATTTCAGCTATACCACAATGTTCAAAAATACCCCAGTGTTTTACTTCAACATGTTAATATAAACAAAATGCTTGATTTTTAAATTCACATATACCAAGACAAGCCCTGCCAAGAACCCGTAACACAACTCCATGCAACTGCACTCCACAGAGTACGGAAGCTGAGGGAGATCCCTGCAGCTATGCAGGATCCTGTACTGCAGTGGGAGACAGTTGGTACCTTTGTACACATTGACTTCTTTCTGGTACTGCATCTTACTATATTTTGCCTAGTTACAATATTGATCCTTTTGCTCTAGAAATATCAAGGGTGGGGAGGGGAGGGAATCTGTTATGACCTTACAGGTTTTATTTTCCTCACCACATGACTATATGGATAGAAATCCCAGATTATTTTTGAGAGAGGATGTGTTTTTTGACATGAATATGAAAGCTTTATCATTACTGCTTTTGTTATTAAAACTCAAACACATAGATATCAATATCCTGGCAGCAAATCTACCTCCTTCTCTCTCATGCAATCTGCCTGGGCCGTTTCCAGACGGGCTCTAAAGTGTTCACAATCCATTCTCAGCTGCTCTATTTCCTCCTCCTTTTTCTCCAGGTCTGTGACAGGATAAATCAGACAAAAGAAAGAAGGAACACATTATGACCATCGAGCCTGCATTAAAGCAAAGAGAATCCACCAAGTGAGACTTTACTGAGGTGCTTCAGCCGTTTGCTTGTGCGAGATCACCTCCCCGTGGCCAAACGGGAATCTCACAATTTGCTGTGTGGCAATAGCTCTGAGAAAGCAATCCAAGATGTTTCTGATCTACAAGAATCACATCTAGCTGTTAAACACTGAAGGTTGAGAAGACTTTTAAAAATTTACTCAGTTTTCTACTTTGTTTTCACGTTGGTTTTCATGAAAACTCCGTGAGTGAAATTTCACCCAAGTCCGTGAGCGTATTAAAAACGTAAGAAAAATACCAACATTAGTCAAAAGTGAGTATTTCAATCTACAATTTACAACTTATACGGACTATTCCAAATACTTTAAAATAGTATTTATAAAGTGGTATAAGCAACCCGGACTAGTGGAAGTTGTCCCTGCCCATGGCAATGGGGTTAGAACTGGATGATCTTTAAGATCCCTTCCAACTCAAACCATTCTGTGATTCTATGATTACAAACAATTTAAACATTATGTCAGTTACAAGCAAATTTTATGATTCCCTTATAAAATTAATTTGTGATGTTATCAGAAATTCATTCTAATTTAGACCTTTTATTTTAGTGAACAGAAATCAAGTTATAAGTATTCTATTTGACCAGCATGATGCCTGTTTTAAAAAATTCCCTTTGAAGGACAGTTTTAACAATAACTGTCCAGTGTATTTTACTTTTAAAAAACCACACTTCTGGATGCTTAGTATTTACACTGAAAAAAGGAAACATGTTTAAGTAGTCTCAAAAAGTAAAATCCAAATAGCATCTATTGTAACCCTATCTGGTTTAAAAAAAACAAATTACACTCCACTTTAAACACCATACCCTTGGACATGACAGTTTGGTCTATGGCTTAACACACTTTAAATACTTCCCCTAACATGTGACAGTATTTTTTAATGTAATTACCAAAAATCATATCAAATTCTATCATAAAAAGACAACATCATTAAAAATTATCTGAATATGTTCTTATTAACCAAAGGACTTGGCTTCTGGCATTCTATTTAGTAATTCTACATGGTTTGAAAATAAATTCCTTTCTGTTTTGGTCCCAATTGACAAGTTTATCATCTTAAATATACATACATTGCTTTGAGTAGCCTGTATAAAAGGAGAAAAGCTGTTTGTGGCTGATTTATCTGAAGAGGTGGAACATATTTCCACTCAGCCCTTGTGTGATTCTAAGCCAGCAACACTTTTGCAGCAGAAAGCAGAAGCAAAGCAAGGGTTCACTGCTGGGAAACATCTCTGTGCCATGACATGCTCTCTGAGCTACTCATTTCTTTTCAACCTGCAATCCGAAGGAAGAGAATGAAGGGGGGAATGGATTAACTGAATTTTTGAGGATAACTCTGGTCAGTGTCAAGAAACTTCCCTTCTGTCACGTGAAGAAAATTCAGTCCCATGCACTTCTGACTATGTGGGTGTGAGTCCTAAGCAGCTGACAGCGAGATGTCTTGAGCAGGAGTAGAACATGCCCTGCTTATCTACAGCAGGCCAAGAACCTGTTTATCCTGGCCAGGTAAGTTCATCCAGTGAAAATCTCTGTCCCTGCAAGGACACAAGCTCTCCAGAAAGAGAAGAATCACTTCCAGACTTGGAGGGAATAGATCCAACCTGAATCCAGCCAGCAGACACATCAAGATGCCACATCCTTCACCATCAGACTTCAGAGGTCCTGGAACCAAACCTGAGCCAGAAGGGGAATAATATTGACTACTGAGTGGTGACACAAGGCAACCTGTACATTTTTAAAGGGCTTCAGGTAAAAGAAGGATGTGTCAATGTCCTCTAAGTTATCACAATGTTTTATGACTGCACTGAGAATTGCCAGCTCAGATCTCAGACATCACCCCTGGGAAGCCATAGGAAATGGGTGTCCTATTGACCTACACACACCAGTGAAATGTGCAAAGATCTCAAGGTTTCCCAATGCTGTTCAAGACTCCATCAGTCTCACAACCGAATGGGCCAGAGGTGTTGAAAGTTTCTGACTATAACCTGTACTTCTTGAGGAGCAGGAGACTCTACTCCTCAAGCACACTTCATAGTACCCACAAAAATGCAACGGCTGCTGAAGTCTGGAGATGTACAAATCACGCATTAGGCTTCTGTAAGAACAACAGGGAAAAACATCTCTAGGAGCTGCCAGGACTCCTGTAAGCTTCACATGCCACACCAAGAGGCTGTATGCAGCAAGAAGCACCGCTCTGAGAGTGAGGGCTGCTTGTGTCCCTGTGATGTCCAGCCTTTAGTGATCTGTATGCTCCAAAGCCTCCTTTCAGTCTGCCTTATTTCATGCTGCAGAGGTAGGAGAAGACTGGAGCAGCAAAAATCTCCATTTGACTTGTCCAGCTGTAAGGGCACACGATGGCTAGAGCTTGAATAAATATTCAAATGACCTCATCACCTGCAAGAGAAATCTCCACTGTGGACATAGACTCAAGAGAATTCAAAGGCTGACTCAGCTTCAGGTCCTGCCGTAGAGGACCCAGGGAATGCTGGGCAGCCAGCAGAACATTTCAAGGAGTCTTAAAATCCCCATGTTGATGCCACCAGCCTGCTCTGGATGGCCCTGACGGTGTCTCCCTGATGCCTGGCACAAGGAATGTAAGAAGGATCAGTGAGAGGAGTCTCAGGACTGGACATGGATGTAACTAGGTAAAAACTAACTGAGGATCTTGAACACTTAATGCAACTGGAAATAGTCTCTGATGCCTTGCAACAGCACAAAGAGAACACGTCCAGATCCTATCCACTGCTTGTGACATGGAAGAATCTTCCCAAAGAGTGGATCACCGAGGCAGCTGGAAACTCTGCCCCACTATATTACATCGTCAGACACAGGCATGAGGCCCCATCTGGGTCTTTCTTAGCTGGCTGTTGCAAATTAATTTCCCATTTATCACTTGATATTCTAGAAGAGACACACTCTCTGTAATCTGTCTCAGTGCTTGTTTCATGTCTTTTCAGGCAAACCCAAATGTAAATTGTACAGCTGCAGGTAAGCTACAGGCTAGGGATGGAGCTGACTCCTATCTGGCCCTGATGGCATGCTGGGAGTGGGGTAATTTTTGAAAAAATCATGCACAGAGAAACCCAACATTGAAAAACTGGACTTTGGGGACAGCAGTAAAAAGACTTTTATTACAGAACCTTTTTTTTAATTATTATTAGTTTAGCACACAAACTAAAAAACAAGACAGGCCAAACACATGATTAACTCACTCTTCCTTCAAATTTTTATCCACTGCTATTCACCATTATTTTGTTGGGGGTTTTTTCTGTGCAAAGCGACTTTTTGAAAAACAAAATGCTTTTGCCTTTTCTCAAAGGGAAAACACTTTTTTTCCTCATACAGCTTCCCTTACTGCCTGAACGATATATGTTTTTATCCACAGAAAAATATTTTTAAAGATTAATTTGACATGCCTGATTATTCCTACGGCAGCCTGTAATTTTCTTCACTCCAAACACATTAATTTACTGAAGCAGTCACTGAACAACACAGTTGAATCTGGAATAGCTCCACAAACTCTACAACTATTTCTGGGGCACAACAGTTTGTTCTAAGCAGTTCTGGCAGAAACTGTAAGAGCTTGTAAGATGGTGCTACTCACTTGATTCAATAGCATCCAGCTTCTGGAACGTCCCCAGGATATCTCCATTTACTATTTTGGGTAAGAAATCCCGCAGTTGCATAACTTCAGTTGTCAGCCTTTCCAAATCCCTCCTTCTAACTTTTACAAATTCCTCCTTGGTCTCAGCCTTCTGAGATAAAACAACAAAGCAAAACAAAAACAAACAAATCAACAACCAACCAAAGACACTGTTACAGCCTTGTAGTGCTTTTCTGCTTGAATTTCTTTTCTTGGACAAAAATATTCCTCTCTATGACATCAATTCAGAAATTTGTAGATCCAGCAATCAAACCCAAAAGTCTGTGAGGTCGAGCCTTTGACTGTAATCTTCATTTTTGCCACTCTGGCCTAAAGTAAATAATACTACCTCTCTGCATGTGTTTCTTCAGCCAAAATGTGTGCAACGCATCTGAGAACGCTGCAAAAATTAACACATTTTCAAATGTGAGCAGCATACACCAAGCTGTTGTTTCATGACTGTCGTAAAGGATACGACTACTCAGCTTTTTAATTAATTCAAACATTTGCAAGATCCTCAGTCCTAACTTAAAACAACTCTTTTGGAAGAAACTATACTTTTTTCAAACCAATTTATCTTTTGTGAAGAGCAAAAATTATTTGCAGCCATCTGCAACCCAATCTCACGTACATTATTTAATCCCTAGGTAAGACAGAAATGTTTATTAGCTTCCTCTCCTGTCAAACTATAGCTATAAAATAATTTTCATTCCATATTCCAGTAGAATGTGCGTTAATTTTAAAATTACAGACCAATTTTTGTTCAAAAAACCCCATAAATTCCAATTTCTGATGTACAAACGTGCACTCTGCTGGATCTTTAAAAGGCTGATACACACACACCCCCACAAAAAGAAGGTTTTAACATGTTTTGACTAAAACATCAATCACTTAATATGCTTTCAGAAAGCAAAGTTATATCTCAGTACTGCTTTGCACTGCGTTGAAAGCAGTGCTGACAAAATGAGATCTTTTATGTACCACATCTTATTCCACAGGGAAGAGGGTAACAAACCAAAACCTCATCTCCTACAGGTGCAAGATGTACCATACCCACAGTCCTCTCAAGACCAGACACACAAGACAAACGGAGGTCATCCTCTCCAACCATTCCCTACAATTCTTTCTGCTTCCCTACTTCCTCAGATTGAACATTTTCTTTCAGTTTTGCTTCCTACTCTATTTCTTTCCCAGCTATCTTTCAAATCCAGAGAGTTTTGGGACATGTCAGTCCCACCTCTGCAGGTTCAGAGCTGTAATGAAGGTATAAAGAAAGATTTTGCTTTAATTTGAACTATAAACTTTAAGTTGCACTTCGGAAGTGCTTATGGCAAGGTTCCTGAGGCCAAGCAGCACCACACAGCATGATTCTAGAAAAATTCAACTCATCTAGGTCTCAAAAAAGCATGGAATAAACACATGGGAACAGGAGTCTTTAGAGGAATGCCATCTGCATGTCAACTGCCATGAATGACAGGGATAATTCAGTATTGCTCAGACTTATGGAGCAAAATTTGGTACATAAAAATAGCTCTGTTCACTAGCAGAAGCTGGATTCAAATAAAATACACTGTGAATCACCGGTGTTGAGACACAAAATACACAGTAAGGAGAAAAATCTCATTTGTAGTTTCCACTGTAATTTGTAGTTTCCTTTGTTAACCATAGTAGGCAAGTTTTATTTTCTCTGTTTAAGCAGCTTCTCCACATCTCTCTGCACTACAGGAGTATGTTAAAGGCAAATACAGACGGGAGAACAGGAGTTTTCTGTCCAGAGCTTATAGCAACAGCAGGTACCTGGATGTTGGAAATTTGACTTCAGTCTTCACCGAGTTCTTTCACAAGGGCCAAGTCATCCAGTTACGCACCTGAGCTCATGGCCTGCCTGGTGCGACCCCAGTGACGGGAATTTCCCTTTCCTGCCCGGCGGAGGGGGCCAAACAGGGCACAGGTCCCAGCTGGAGATGAACCTCGACCATGGAATCACTGCCAGCCCTTTCCCCACTCACTCCCCACCAGCCCAGGGTGCCTCTGGCACCGCTCTACAGCCCCCACCACGCTCCCCTCTACCTGCGGACCCGCCATCGCCCCCTCAGGGCCCCACAGGGCCCAGGACCACCACACAACTCCTCCGCTCCTTCTGCTCCTCTGGACACTCAGGCCCGCATGGACCCCCATGTCTGCATGGACCCCCAGACCCAGCCCTGAGCCCCTCGGGCCGCTCTCGATACCTGCGTGTCGCCTGCGAGGCCGGCGCTGCGCCACATCGCGACAGCGGCGACAGCGGCGTCGTGCGAGGAAGCGGGGCTGGGGAGGGAAGGGCGTGAGGGCGGCAAAGGCCGCGCGATGGCCACGCCCCCTCTGGCCACACCCCCCTGCGGCCGCGGCCGCTCCGATTGGGTGGATGCGCTCGGGGGCGTGGTCTGAGCGCGGTCTGGGGTCAGGCTCCGCCCCCAGCCCCGCCCGGAGCAGTCCCAGGACAACCCCGGGACAACCCCGGGAGAACCCCGGGACAGTACCGAGCTGCCGAGGACGGCCAGAGCAGGGCAGGGTTGCGGGGAGCCGGAGCGCGGCCCTGCTGTGGTGCCGCTGGGGCTGAAGGCTCCAGGGAGTGACACCAAGTTGGGAGGGAGTGTTGATTTGCCGGAGGGCGAGAAGGCTCTGCAGAGGGATCTGCACAGGCTGGATCGAGGGACCGAGGCCAGTGGTGTGAGGTTCAACAAGGCCAACTGCTGGGTCGTGCACTTGGGTCACAACAAGCCCCTGCAGCTCCAGGCTGGGGGAAGAGTGTCTGAAAAGCTGCCCGGAGGAAAAGGACCTGGGAGTGCTGGTCGACAGCGGCTGAACATGAGCCAGGTGTGCCCAGGTGGCCGAGGAGGCCAATGGCACCTGGCTTGTGTCAGCAGTAGTGTGGCCAGCAGGACCAGGACAATGATTACGCCTCTGTACGGGGCACAGGTGAGGCCACACCTCAGGTGCTGTGTCCAGTTCTGGGCCCCTCGATTCGGGAAGGACGCGGCACTCAGTGCCACGGGCTGGCTGACAGGGTGGTTATCGGTCACAGACTGGACTCGATGATCTCAGAGGTCTTTTCCAACCTTAATGACTCTGTGATCTGTGGGGTGCCCGGGCCGGTGCAGAGCCCCGGGGGACCCGGGCCGGTGCCTCCCGTGGGTGCGCCCGCCCCGCCGGTGCCGATGAGCCCCGAACCCGCAGCGCGTTCCCGGCGCCCAGCCCGGCGCCCAGCCCGGCGCCCCGCCTTCCCTGCGGTGACGGCAGAGCCCGGCGTCGGTGACGGCATCAGGCGGAGCCCGGCGCGGTGCGGGCAGGAAGGGCCGGGCCGGGCTGGGCACAGGACAGGAGCGGGGCAGGGCCAGGCCGGGCCATGGCTCCCGCGGCCGTGCAGCCGCCCGAGGTGCAGTTCGCGCAGCGCTTGGCCGCCAACGAGAAGCGCATCCGAGACCGCGCCCTCAAAAAGCTGCGGGGCTACATCGGCCTGCGGACCCAGCGCCCCGGCGGTACGGACCGGGGCGGCCCGGGGGGGACCGGGACAAGGACAGGGACCGGGACAAGGAGAGAGACGGGGACAAGGACAGGGACGGGGACAGGGTCCCGGTGCCGTGGCGGAGGGCGCGGGGGCAGCGGCGGCGCGGGCGGACGGACGGCGTGGGGAGGGGAGCACCACGTGTGCGCCCAGAGCCCGGCACGCCTCCTCGGGGCTTCTTTTCGCCTTGGTTTTTTCTGGGTCTTTTTGTTTTTCTTATTTTATTGTTGTTGTTTTTGTTGGGTTTTTTAAAATTTATTTTTATTTTGTATTTTTTTTTTTTTTTAACTTTTACGCACGTACTGCCCTGGTGCTGCCGCAAGCGCAGCCGCAGCACCCGGGAGCAGAGGGACTCGTGGATCCTCGCCCGGGAAGCGTCTCCGGGCACTGGAGGGGCTCGGGAAGGATCAGCTTGGACCGGGGGAGGGTCTTGCTGGCAGCAGTAACAAATCTGGGATGGGAGCACATGGCTCATGTGCTCTCGTTCCCAAGGAACAGGGCGTAAATGCACTGAACTGATCCAGGCTGGAAACTGCCCTGTATGTGCAGCATTAAGTTTTATTTTCTGTTATTTCTGTGAGGTGATGTCTCTTTCCGTGACTGATACTCAGGAGCATTGGAGGAAATTGAGGAAAGTTCAGGAGTGTTTCAGCACTTGTGTAATTGAAGCTGATTCTGTTACCCATCTGGGTTATCTCCACATTCATGGTATCAAAAGTTTTTCTGCCAAATTTTTCTATAAATTCAACGTGGAGCTATATATTGGCACATTAGAACAAGAGTTCACTGGTGTTCCTGGGGACAGAGTCTGGTAATGCCAATCTGAAGCTTTCTGCACCTGAAAGTGCCTCATGTGCAAAAGTTCCACATGGATGTGTGTTACTCCTATACTTGATATAATATATGATGTAATATTTAATTAACAATTTGTGTTATTTATATAAAATACGTCTTTTATGAGTGATTTTATACATTATTTTAATATATTTAAATTATATATTATTGTATATTGCATCGATATTTTATATATTAGTAATATATTATATATATGGCTTTGGGGAACCAGCCTAGACCTGACCCCAAGAACTAAACTGCATCTGGAGTGCTGGTTGGACCTGAGTCAATTCCTTGAGAACACTGTAGAACAGATAATGTTTCTTGCCTTTCCAATTAGTTTTTGACCCATTAGCCATGTCTGACAGAAGGAAGGGCACCTAGAACAGCCTTACAGGGTCAGGCCAGGGAGCCAACAATCATTATCCCATTCCTGACAGTTAACATAGATCTAGAGATTGCCTGGGGACTAGGACGGTGTACATCATGTACTTCCCAAGTACTTTCAGAGCCTCCAGCTATTTTTAGCTCTGGAGACTTTCTAATGGGGAATCTGTGTTCAGCGGTGCTCTGTGCATCCCACTGCTAAGTGCAGATTCCTTGGAGTTTGTGGAAGCAGCTACAGGATGGACAGGAGTGCCTCTAACTGAGGGAAAAGGCTGCAGGTTCAGCTACTGCCTTAAGACATCGTGAAACCGTCACAGGGAATTTGCTCCGTTGGGCTGTGAACCTTTTGCACGTTCAAATCAGCACACCATGGAATGCAAATGAATAGGAAATAAGGGTGACTAATTTCCAGAGCTCTTAGATTTGCTTGCTGTTAGGTACTATTCAAACTGGTAGTATTGAAACAAAGGGTGATTTCTTTGGGCTTGGAGAAAAAGCATGTTCAGGAGAGAAGGGGTTTTTTTAAGTTACTTATTAATTAGCAGCCTTATATCCATCCGGTGTTCTGAGAGGGATGAGGCTCTCACAGCAGGCAACCCAGGTAAGACGCCCTAACCTGAGGATTTGAGAATGTGCTGACTTTTGGAAGGAGTGCTGGAGTTCACCTGATGTTCAGGGCTGTCAGGTATTTCATTGGTAGACAGGACTGCTCAGTGTGGTCTGTGCTAAGGCTGGGGGAGCTCTTTCAGAGAGCCAGAGCTCTTAATTTTCAGCAAGAAATTAAACGGTGGAAGGCATAGAACTACCAAATGAATTGATGGAAGAACAGTAAACAAAAATAACTTCAAGAAAAAGAGGGAAGATTGCTGGGGGGTTTCCTGTCTGACAGAGCTGCACTTACTTGGGCCCAGATCTAGAAAGGATTTATGTAATTTCTACTGAAATGTGCCTGTGTGGATCTGGTCCATTGCAATTATCTAGAATAGGAAAAATTGTAACAAATTCAATGATAGCAGTGTGAAAGCAGCCCAACTCCCAAACAGAAATGCCGACAAGGCTTTCATTAAAGTAGCTGTGAGTGGTTGTAAATGTTAATCCCAGCTCCCACAATACACAGGAACAGAATTACAGTACACAGGAACAGAATTACAGTACACAGGGACAGTTACAATTCAAGCCCTAAAACCAAAATCTTTCTCAGGATAGGTGTAAGGTATAGAAGGCCTTCAGTTCTGTGCACTGTGGTTGCTAATACAATGCATTCAGGTTTTAAAATAACCTTACTTGAATGATTATTATTTACCAGCTGTGGCTGGGGTTGGCACGTAAAGTTTAAAAACAGAAAAAACAATCTTGAAACGATTCTTTTGAGCCACTAGGATAAGAAACTTGCTGTAAAACCTTTTGGTCAGAGTCCTATGTCAAATGGACACAGGACTGCCTGGGGCACTTTAAAAAGCCCTGTATGTGTGAAAAGCAACCCCATGGAAGTCTGTGTTTTCTTCCCTGAAGTGTTCTCAAGCACTGGAACAGGCTGTCCAGGGCAGCAGTGGAGTCACTGTCCCTGGAGGGATTTAAAAGATGTGTAGGTGTGGCACGTGGGGACATGGTTTAGTGGTGGCCTTGGCAGTGATTATCTGAGAGGTCTTTTCCAGCCTGAGTAATTCTGTGATTCAATTCTGTGAACTCCTGAGCCACATTTATAGGTAGCAGGTGATGCCTCTGTCTGATGCCTCTGTAGGGTTAATGCTGCCTGTGAGGTTAAACCCGTCTCTTATCTCTCAGTATGTCACATTTAATTCCCTTAAGAAATCTTATTAATTTTAATATTTCAATGAATATTAAATCAGTGAATCAAATTGTTTCATATTTTATCTTAACATTACTGTCAAATCTAAGTTAAATTTGTAATTAATGCTTAATATTACTGGACACATTGCTTCCTACATAGCATTTTGCATATTTCCTCACTTCTTTTCTTTTTAACCAAGCAGGACTGCAGATGATTCCACTAACGTGTTTGCAGGTGTTTTTGTCTGAGTGATAATCGCTTTCAAAGGACTTGGTCCAAGGAAAAGGTGCACAGTTTAGATCTAGCACTGGTCTCAGGCTTTTTGACTGGCAAACCCCTGAGACAGTGATCATTTTGAAAAAACTTTGAGCTTACTGAAGATGATGACCTTTTCAAAGTGATTTTTCATGAAATTGCTTGGGAGTACTTAATAGGCCATCGTTTGAAAATAGCTGTAGTAGGTCATTGTAGCTGCCTTGTAATGATACACTGTTATAATTTACTTCACAGAAATGTAGTTGATGTAGTGAAAAATCCAGTTCTTGAGCAGCTATTGTGACTTCCATGTAGTACTTTACTTCTGGAATGTGAAAATACTGTTTTGCTGTTCAAATTCAGGTGTTACTACACTTCAAGACTAACTGCATTGGAAATATTTTCATTACAGTTTCTCAGGCTCTTTGATTATACAGTTTAATATAGAAATAAGTGTGTTGATTGGTAGAAGTTTATTCTATCAAAACAAACCCCTAGTAAGGAGTAAAACTATTGGTAAAGTGAGACATTAGTTAAAAACAACAAAACAAAAAATATCACGTCTCTTGTAAAACTAGTTCTGATGCCCTCATTAAAAACTTTTTTCAGACTTAGTGTTAAAAATATGCCATAGAGATTTATTAGAATAATCTTGGTATTCATCTTACCTGTGATTGCTTTGAAATCTTTGTTGTTTCAGTACTAGGTAGAAGCTTACAGTCATGGAATCACTGTTCTATGCCAAATTGTCTTCCAGTTAGTGTGATTACAGTAGGAACTAAGAGAAAATAAAAACAAAGAAGAAAGCAGGGAGTAGAGGGAACTTCCTGAAAATATTTTGGTGGAAATGTGTGGTTTTTCCTTACACTCTGACTTGTTCTGTACCGTAGGTGGCTTCAGCCAGGAAGAACTGCTAAAAATATGGAAGGGCCTGTTCTATTGTATGTGGATGCAGGATAAACCTCTGCTTCAGGTATGGTAACAGGGTTTGTATTTGCTTGAAGGAGTCCCTCCAAAATACACTCTAGGGACATACTAATTTAGAATGGGGAAAATTATCTTTTTTTTTTTTTTTTTTTTTTTCCCCTCCCCCCCTTT
>VZTE01000648.1:0-20584 GCA_013397775.1 Eulacestoma nigropectus | reverse complement strand
TTTTTTTTCCTTCCCCTGCAGCCCATTTGTGGCACATGCAGGAGAAGAGGTGACTGTAACTCGGTGATGTGAACATGAACAGATCATGTTTGGAGTCACCTTCTGAGGGGCAGGTGTAGCTGTTTACCTTTCAAAAGGAGAGCTGAAATAGATGCCTCATGAAATGTTGATTTGGGGTAACTAAAGCAGTAACAGCAGGTTGCCCTGAACTGCAGCTGCAACATTTGTGCAGATTTTAGTGTGAAAGTTTCACACTTCCTTTTCCTTTGTTAGTTCAGTAGCACTTCATCTACTACCAGCTTTGTCCCTGCTATGTATTTTGGTCAACTTCTACTAGTTTGTCTCCTTGCCTTCAAATGATACGGGTTTTGGAGTACAAGCTCTCAGTAACCTCACTTTTCAACTCACTTGTCTGCACAAACAAGGTTTATCTCACACATGGCCCAGACAGCTCCACAGAGACCTGTATGACAGCAGTGCCTCGTAACTTTTACATCATTTGTTAATTTAAATACATGGGATTCTTCTCCTCCTAATTTAATTTTGTCTGCTGTCAGAAAGATGATTTGTGCAGAGATCTGGTGAAATGAACAGGTTTTGATACCCTTGAAAATTCTCTTCCAGCTGACCTCCTCCCAGTGCAAGGATAGCTGCAGTACTAAAGCAGCTGTTGAGAGAATGTTTTTCATTTTGAGAGATGTTTCATGAAATTAATACTTCTTACTGTTTGCTGATTGTTTGTTTAGTGAGGAGACCAAACTCCAAAACATGCTTCAGTAACTATATTTATTTACTTTTAGGAGGAACTTGCAGCCAATATCTCACAGCTTATCCACGTGTTTCAGAATACAGAGGCTCGTAAGTACTTTTTAGTTACCTAATGCTTTGTAAGGTGCTTCCCTCTTTGGTGATTTTTAGGCAACTATCACAATGCCAGAGTAAAGACAGACAGATGGGGTGCTGCTTTGGTGGTTTTTTCTTTCCTTTTTGTCCAGCTGGTGTGTGTGATTGCACTAAGAGAGGCATGAGGTGCAGTTTTTTTCCGGCTGTTGCGTGGGAAGAGTTGTGTCTTCAGTGTGATACAGGTGGGAGTTTGCAGGACAGGTAGCAAAACAAACTTGTCCCCTTACTTTTCCATTCTGCATAGACTGCTCTGCGAATTTCCTGCTCAAAACCGGCCTTATTTCATGAGCTGTTAAGTCCCTGGTATTCAAAATGCTCATGAAATAGAGTAGTCAGTCAATGCCAAAACTTGCATGGGTAGAAATGAGTGCAGAATGGATATTTTGCTCAAATGTGTGTGTATATAACACAAAATAGACACAAATCTGTCCCTGTAATTGTTTTTAAAAGTAGCCGTGTGCCTTTTCTTCTATTGTTGTCAAGTTTAATTGATTCTTGTACCAGTCTCAAGCCTGTCTTCCCATAGCTCTGTCTCTGTCACTAGGAAAATCCTAGAGAACTGCATCCCTTTCTTGAGATTCTTTCAGGTTAGCAAAGTAGCCCACTGTGCCAGAGGTGCAGGTGTTTTTCCTTGCTCCCTTGCAGGACACCTGTTCATCCAGACATTTTGGCAAACGATGAACCGGGAATGGAACGGGATTGACAACCTGCGTCTGGACAAGTACTACATGGTAATAATACATCTCTGGGGGGTGTTTTCTCCTAGAAAACATGGGGTGCTGGTGTGCTGGAAGGCAGCTTTGTCTGCACATGCTTTGGTGTGTATTGTAAGAGACGACAAGGGATCATCTTCTTGACCCATTGAAGGGATGTTTGTTTTAAAGGCTTTCACTCGCCACTGTGTGAATCTAAAAGCCGGTACAGTTTATATCGTGCTCAAGTGCTTTACCTTCTAACACAGTGATTTTTCTCATTGATTTCTATAGTGGAATATAAATACTGTCTCAAAGGACACTGTATCAACATCAGTTATTTAGACCAGACTGCTTAAAGACTCATTTATGACTCTGCACTACAACCCCAACTTCCCACCAGTAGAGTATCCACTGTAGTACATTCAGTAGTCAGAATTCTTTCTATAGGAAACAGAATATTAAAACAAGTACTAAAATCTTAAAAAGTATACCTTTGTAAAGGACAAAATCCCAATATCTTCTTCTTTGGAAGAAGTTAATTGCAGGCACAGTCACTGGTGGTTTTTCTTTCCCAATATTAGCAGGTACAAGTTATTTCAGTAAGTGAAGTGTTTTGAGCCAGGTGAGTGTAGCTGTTTTACATACCACTGTCGCTTAGTACAAGTTTCAAGTAAATTAAATTATTATTGTTATCATCTGCCTCGTATTGTTGAGCCAGTTTACTGTGGCTTTTCTTAGATTAAGGCAGCACTTAATGAAGAAATCAGGGGTGTGAATCAAGAGAAAGCTGGAGAATAGAAATTATCATGGATTTTTCTGTGCTTGGTATATGTAAACAGTTGGTTGCCTTTTTTTGCTTCACAGCACCCTTCTGTTGCATTACATGATAGACAGTCTGACAAAAAGTTCCTATGAGGCAGCTTCCACCTTGTGCTTAAGAGGTTTACCAAGAAAGCTGTTCCTGTTAGAGTCACAGTGACTCCTTTACCTGTTTTCATAAACACCATGTGTAACATTTTGTGCTTTGCAGCTGATGCGTCTGATTTTGAGGCAATCCTTTGAAGTGCTGAAAAGAAATGAATGGGATGAGGGGTAAGCAGATTTTTGCATGTTGTTGGATCACAAACAAGTCACCCAATATACCTATATTCAAATATATTTTCATTTAATAGATCCTTTTTTTCCCATAGATGCCACTGTCATGAAGTCTTAACATTAAGGCTTATTTGTTCTTCATATCACTTACTTAGTTCAGTAACATAGTCAGGTGTTACACTTCATTAAATGGAATACAGTATTTAATGTATTTAATTTTCTGATTTAGCCAGAAGAGGTATCAATGAAACATCACCTGCAGAGAGACTAGACAGGGAACCTGCATCCCAGAAAATACAGAAAAGAAATTTTTTTGTTTGTTTATGTTGATTTTCTGATTGACTCTGACTTTTTTTTTTAATATTTATTTTACTGTGATTAATCATGGTGACTTCTCTTCTGATAAGACAAAACCCCTTAATTGTAAACTAGGCTTCTATTTGTTGTAAACATCTGTGGTTTTGGTTGTATTTCTTCCATATTCTATTAAAAGGCAAATAATTATTTGCTCTGTCTAGATCTCTTGTGCCACTTGTAAGCTTGTTGTCTTTAAATTGATGAAGAGATTTAAATCTTTTAATTGAAAGTGCTCGATAACCCGGTGTTAAGGTTATCCTTTCTCTCTCTTAGCCTCTGAAATGTGGGATGCATACAGGCATGTTTTTGTGGAAACAGAGAGGAATGCAGAGCTAAAGAACACCCCATCCCTCCTGTTCCACCTTAATTTTGCACTGGCTAAATGCCCTCAGGTTGAAGAGATGAAATTGTTCCTTGACAGGAGCAGAAGGTGTGGGAGGAGGTTTGATAAAGCTGAAGCCCTTCCTCCCACACACATGGTCACCCAAACTGATCTCTGACAAGGTTTCTTATGGCTTTGGCCTCCATCTTTTACTGGAAGGAGGCAGTGTGGGAAGCGAGCATCATGATTCCTTTATTTGCAGAGTGAGGGAGCTCAAGAACTGCCTTTCCCTCCCAAGTGGAGCCGTGAAGCTGCCTAGCATGACTTTCTTTCCTCTTGCCTTTTAAAATGCTTTTGAAGAAAAGTGTATTAAAGTAAAACTGAAAGAATGTTTATGGGTTTTCAATGTTTTGAATTCTCTTTGGGACTGGAAACGTTTGTTCTGGGCAAAATTGCAGGATGTCCCAAAAAACGCCAGGAGAGAAAGCTTGGAATATACAAAACTTGACTCTCCTGAAAGATAGCAATGATAGGCCTCAGGGTAAAAAAAAAAGGAAAAAAATGCAAATTGGATAGCTGTCCATAACTGTAAAGAAGTGGAGTTTGTTTTCAAGGCAAATAAGACATGAGCAATTGAATACGAATATCTTGCTCTTTTTTTTCCTCTTTATTTTTTTTTTTCAGTCTAGTTGAACCATTGCTGCAGCTATTAATAAAAGAAGTTATGGACCCAGACAGCAATTCTCCCACTGGGATAAAGTTCCATTTCGTTGATATCTATCTGGATGAATTGGCTAAAGTTGGTGCAAAGGAGGTTAGAAAATACTTTGTCATTTTTCTTCCTGATTGATGTTAACTGTGGCATGAAGCATCTTAGAAGAAATGTAATTTTTAGATTATGCAATTTTTAATTGTTTTAAATTAAATTAGCATAGCAAGACTGAGTAAGCATGAAGAAAGTGACTTACTACAAGTTATGCTTTTACTTTTATTCATGTCTTTGACAGTGAGAATATGGTAGTTTGTCTCAAGTTCCTGAGTACTGCTATGCTTCTCCAGATTGAGGTTGGAAAAATAGCGATAGAAAAGTTAGACCTTTTCTCATTTGTTTATTTCAGAAGGGACTCGTAATTTCGCTTGTGTGAACATGTTTTCCAGTCTTTGCTTTTGCAAAGGCTGACATAAAGCCTGCTCTTGGCTCGTTGTGTAACACCTAAATAGAGGAGGAAAGTGAGCTTTCACAGTTGTCTAATATTTGCTTATTGTTGTCTGTGCATTGTGCAGTTTACCCTCCACATCCAGATGTTTGTTTTGCTGGTGACATCTGTGTTGCCCTGCTGCATGTTGCTGTGACAGTTAATTTGTGACCCTTAATTTTGGCTGCTGTTCCAGTGGAGCAGAGTTTTGCAGCAACAAAGCCAAAGAGCATTTCCTGTCCCTCCACCCTTCTTGCTGCCCCACGCTCATCCCACGCTCCTCCTCAGTTACTTCCCTTTGTCTCTGGCCTCTGATACTTCTCCTTGCAATGGACAAAGCTGTCAGCAGTTTTCCATTCCTGTTCCTTGCAGTCAGTATTCAAACCAATCCTGCCTGCAGTTTTAAGGTTGTGGATTGTGGAGCAAGAGAGAGAAGATGTCTGCACCAGAGAAGTGCCAGCACTTGGAGCCCAAATCATTTCTGCAGCTCCACAGTCACACAGCTGTAGCTAAGGCACTCACTGGAAGCCTGGAGAGGGGAGTGAGTCCCCCCAGACTATTTGCAATCACTGATGATGCTCATAAATTGAATTTTGAAGGGAAGGATCTTTATCTTTAGCTCTACTATAGCTGACAGTGTTTTGGTGCAAGCAGCCAAAATCTTACTCTTGTCTGCTACAGACCTTCTTTGGGAAAGTACACAAAATTGTTTAAGCTTTCTCTGCCTCATGTTTCCATATCTAAAGTAAGAAGCCTTGTTGTGTATCTGTACTCAGCAGAATAAAGTCTGCAACGCAGTCAGTGTTTTGATAATACTTCCAGGGAAATCTGGAAGTTAGTGGTAGCAGTGGTAACAAAAAGGCTCTGGATACCTTTGCCAGTTGGAATTGGATAATATGCTGAAAGACTGTTAAAGAAGATCCCCCAACACCAATTCCTGTACAAACACCAATATTCAAGGAATTTCAGTGTACACATACAGTATTTTCTGTACTCACAGGATTTTTCTTTCTAATCAAACAGCTCACAGCAGACCAGAATCTCAAGTTCATCGAACCTTTCTGCAAAATTGCTGCCAAATCAAAGGAGTAAGTTCAATGAAAGGATAAATATATTTTAAAAATTAAGAAACTCTGAATATGGTAATAAAGGGGTCAAAGAGTCATAATTTCAGAATTTAGAGAAAGAAGGGTATTTTACCAGCAATGTGCACAGTCATTTGAAGATAACTTGGGTTTATCAAAGCTATAGATAGTCTGCATGGATTTATAAGAACTATATCAACCTCTGTTGGTTCATTTGTCCAGTTACTTGAATTCTTTAATGCATAGAGCAGCTGAGCTGGTTGGCTTCTTTGCAGTGTAATATAGGTCAGCATATAAACAATGAAATTTAAGAGGGGCACATTAGCAGGACACTGCTTGGATTAAAGGACTTTTGTTTAGGGAGTAACAGGTTCACTTTCATCATCTGAAGAGCTCGGTGTTCTTCCACTTTCTTTCTTATCCATTTCCCCTCAAATTCCCACTTTTTTAACGTGAGAGGAGAAGGTGTTCATGATCTGCCTTTGGGCTCACCCTGCTCTCCTGTGACACAGTCGCTGCGTGCTCCATGCTGTGGCCACCGGCATCTTCGAGATGATCGTGGATCAGTCCCCCTTCGCCATCGAGGACCTGATGAAAGAGCTGGGTACCCACAGTGATGAAGAGAATGCTTCTGAAGAAGGCAAACAGGAAAATGAAGAGATGCTTAAAACCAAAGGTGAGGAGGAAGCTCTAAATTGCCCTGGTAAGAGTTACTAGGATGGAAAAATTTGTTTCCTGAAAATTCTGCTCTGAACCAATCAAACACACGTTCAGGGTGTTGTAAGGATAATTGTGTTTTCCCGTCTTCCCTTCAGATGGGCTTAATAAAGCTTGTTCTTTTGGAGTCACTATCTCAAAGCATTAATATTCAGTCTTTTTTCTACAATAGTAGACAGAGGTCTTTCAGGAAAATCAGCACAGAGCTCTGAAAAAACAGAGGCTATCAATGAAAATGCTGATGATGGGATCGGGACTGTTCTTCAGGTTTGTGGCTTATTTACTCTGTTATTGATACTTCCTTTGTCCCTGTCCCTTTCAAGAGGTGCAGAAGTAAAAGGTGTTAAAGGATAAAGACGTTGCAAACTTTTAATCTTCTGATTTAATGTAAGGTGGTTTATGTAACGTGTATTCTGTGAGTGGTGGTAAAATAAATCCATGTCTAAATTCTAAATTCCTTTCCTCTGTCCCATACCTTCTGTTTTCTGCTCATCCCTTCCTGTTTCAAGAATTAAAAAACGTGTGTGCTAAAAGTCAAGTCAGTGTGGGTGGGGAAGCAATCAGCCTAAGTTTCATTGAAAATGGATCATGGGATACATAGGAGAGAGGGTAATATGTTACAATTTGGGTTTTCTAGACCCAGGGCCAGTGCAGTGTAGTGATTTTGACAGATCCTCCCATCAAACACACATGCAGGTGGATACACTTCATGCATCTGTGGCTTTTTAGCAAGAATTAGGACATGACACACTTTAAATCTAATATTTAGCTAAATTTTTATGGAAGTTTTGAAGTAGGTTGGCTTCTCTCTTGAGTAAGAATTAAGGTTAGGACTGTTTGAGAAGGTGATACCGAGTTCAGCTGTTCTGTTAATGAAGCAGCCATCTGTACAAGTCAGTGTGTGAAGGGGGTGTAAATTTCAACAGAGGAAAACATTTGGGGTTTAAAGGAAGTGTCTGTTTCAAGATGTTTATCTGTACAATTTACCTATTGAACTTAATACTTGATGTACTGGTAACACGAGTTGCACTGAGTTATCTTGCATGGATAAACTAAGAAAAGCTGTGTTGTACTTCCCTCCAACAGTTTGATTACAAGGCTGTTGCTGACAAAATCTTCGAATTTGCAAGCAAGAAAAATACACCTTCCCTGAACAGAAAGCGGCTGTACAAGCTGGTCAAAAAGTGAGTTCTGTTGAAGTTCACCTTGTCCTAAACAACTTTCATTTGCCTTCTGTCCTGCCTCTCTTGTCCTGGTGACAGTGTCATGCTGTTCCTCACTGGACAGACAACTGCAGCCCACTGGGGTTTATCTGCACAGGTTTATCTGCACAGGGTGGGTTTGTTCTGCAGGTTGTGACATCA
The DNA here is from genome assembly GCA_013397775.1 of Eulacestoma nigropectus. Taxonomy (NCBI): domain Eukaryota; kingdom Metazoa; phylum Chordata; class Aves; order Passeriformes; genus Eulacestoma; species Eulacestoma nigropectus. Next base: position 12,850 of record VZTE01000648.1, on the reverse strand, counting down.
GGTTGTGTGTGATGCAAGGAACAGATGTAGGGAAAGTGTTAAACTGCTGTTTTTTCAATACTTTCAGTGATTTGGTTTGAATTTGGGGGTTTCTCTCTTCTGGAGTGAGCTCTTTGTAGCTTCCTATGCAAAATATGTTGTTCCTATTTTGACAGAACCATAGTAAGTACAGTGGTGCTGTTCTGCTAGTGTTATTATTGGTACTAAATGAGTAATAATGTTTTGGTTTTTCTTTCTCCCTTCCTCTCACCTCCAGGTTCCAGGACTTAGCAGAAGGTAAGGACTCAGCAGCAGACAGAGACAGCAGTTATTTTCAATTAAATGATATATAATGCTCCCATAAAATGTGTACTGGAATTTTTTTTTCTCTTTTTTAATGTGTATTTCAAGAATATTGGGAGTTTTGTGGGTTTTTTAAAGCTCATTAAGACACATTACATGTTTTTGGTGAGATGGCCAAATTCCTTTCACAGTTTGAGCAACCCTGTACTTTGTCCTTAAATGAAAGATGATTATTTTTGCTTAAACAAATAGGAATCAGTCATATGTTTTTCTTTAAGGTTGAGTGGGGAAAAAGGAGTTGTTATTTCTTTCTGTGGGAGTTACACTGTATATGAACAGCATAAGTGTTCATAGAAGTAGGACTCTTAGTTTTCTGGTACCTTATTCTTCCTCAACAGGAATCTTCCCCCAAGATATTCCCGAAGATGTTTCTACAGATGAGGACGATGATGAATTCGGCAGGCGAAAGCGAAAGAAAAAAGCTGTCAAGCCTTGGCAGCAAAATGAGCTGGAAAAAGTAAAAGGTAAGGCAAGATCAACCTGTGGACAAGAGACAATTTGCAGTGACTTGTGCAGTTTGGCAAAATGTCAGATACAGGCTGTTCTGAGGAAGGCAACACTATTGTTCAGGATGTGCTGATTTGTATCCTGTTGTGATGAGGGTTAAATGTGAAATTAAGTTCTCTTTGAAAGTGGGAGGAGTTCTCTTACCAATTCTGAGGCAAGCTTCACCTCAAAAATTTCAGTCAAAAGCAGAACTGGAATCAGCTGTTTGCATTGCTCCTTTGAGCAGGTGAATTTACTGTAGGAAAGCAGAAACATGTCAGTCTTAAAACAGGATGAGTGTTAGAATATAAGAATTTGGGGATGTTGGAATACTGAACCCCTGAGTTGTCCTTCCAATGGGCTTAACAGGTGGGTAATAACTCTTTCTAGGGATGTTATGAAAAATAAGGTTGCCACAGGGAATGGTTTAGATCTTAGCTGTGACAAGGCAAAATTAGCAAAGTGTTAATTGGGCCAGACGTCAGCAGACTGCAGTGTCCTGAGCAGCTGTAAGAGTGAAACTTGTGCAGGCTGGTAACAGGAAAATGGTATACCTATTTGAAAAGAAAAGAACAAAAATAGAATAGAATTCAGTTGTTTTAAGTACCTTTGTGTTTCATATCTGTGTTATGGCATTCTTTTTGGGATGGATTTAGAGGATAAAGAAGAGCTTTCAAGTGTGAAGGTGTCATCAGTTTCCCAGAGGAAGAGGAAAAAAAGGAAGAAGAGGGACAGCCTAACTGCTGATTCTGGAACAGCTGATGGAAATTGTGAGGAGGGAAAAGTTGAAACATCTGGATCTAATGCTTCTAGCCAGGAAAAGGTGCCAGAAAATAACAAGGAGAGAAAGAAAAAGAAATTGCTAGTAAATGAGGCCAGTGAGACCACAAATGTAGCAACTGACACCAGAGAAAATCACAGTATCTCTGTGCAGAACAGTCTGACTGACGCAGAACAGAGTAAAAAGAGTCAGTTGAAGAGCATGAATCCAAAAGTGCAGAATGTTCCTGCAAAACCAGCGTGTCAGAATGGACCAGCCACTGCCAGTGCAGCAGAGGATGTCAGCCCATCTGTCATGCCATTACCTCCTAAGGCTGTGAAAAAGAAGCAGAAAGCGGGGGCTGTCCTGGTGAACGGGGATCCCCCTGTGCAGCAAACTGATCTGAAACCCAGCAAGGAAAGCGTTCTGGTGACCTTTCCAAGAAAGGCAGGGGCTGAATCTGTGCCCTCCAGAAAGGTCACAGTGAAGACAAAGTTAGTTGGTTTGGAAGGGATGAAAGTCTCCAGTCAGAATGCAGCAACCCTGAAAAAGAAGAGAAAAGTGAAAGAGGTGCTAAACTCAGTTGAAGCCAACGGAGTTCTGGAGACTGCATGCAAGAAAAGCAGGAAGGTGGTATGTACATCTCATTCTTTTCTCTGCCTGCTTCAGGAACTGCCAGGCTCATTTTCAAATTTGGCTTTAGCTTTCTGAGCATGGGGCTGCATGCTGATGTCATCATGCATTGTCACCAAAAAGAATCCACGCCCTGCTAGTGTCACACCCTGCTGTACAATGACACTAAATCCACTAAATCCTGTGCCAGCCTCTCAGCTGGAAGAACCCTTCTAGCTGAAAAATGGGATGTTAGGGGCAAGATGGGGTTGTCTTTTTTTTTTGTCTTTTTTTTTGTCTTTTTTTGGTCTTTTTTTGTCTTTTTTGGTTTTTTTTTTTTTTTTCCTTTGGTCCCTGGGTTAGTTATTCTTTTGCGTTGGGTTTCTGGTTGAGCTTTACAGCATGCTCACAAAGCGCATCATATTTTGGCAAAACAATGGGAAATGGGAGGGTGGAATGTCCCCTCTGCAGCAGCAGCAGCAGCAGCACACAAGATTAGGATAAGCTCCTTGTGAAACTGCCCACAGCAATTCCAGCAGTGGCTTCTTTTGCTTACTCACTGCTCCATCTTAAAAAAATGGATAGGACTGGCTGGGGAAAGTATTTGGGGAAAGAGAATAGGCACACTGGAACACTGGAATAGAGAATATGACACTGTGACTTCTAATGTGATCACATTTATGAATGGTCCAGTTTTTTATAAAGACAATACTGTGGTTTTTTACTAGGAAGGTCTGATTGTAGTCGTCTTCTTCAAAAATGTATGCCTTCAGTTTGGGAACAACCTATTTTTTTACCCTCTCTACCTTCCACCCCCATTTTCTTCTTTGTAATAGGTAGAATAGGGTTGGTTTTTTTCAGTGACTTCAGTGTCAAAAAGCACTTTGCACTGTATATTTTTGATAGTGTGGGTAAGAGAGAGTTCCCTCTCCTGCTCCTGAAATTCTTTTTAACTGCTCATTTCCCGTGTGCATATTCACCCTAACAGGTTCAGTGGTTTAGTTACATTCTTGGAAGTCTTGCTGACAATCTCACCTTGGTGGAAAAAAAATTCGTAAAGCACAAATGAGATTATGAGCACATAAAAGAGTTAAAAGTGCATGTTATGAGCCTATGAGCTCACCTCTGTTTGACTTAAGTTTAAAACTGTAGGATTAGTTAAGTAGTGCAGAATTGTATATGAAGATAAAACTATTCAGTCCTTCACAGGAGAAAAAATTCATATTGAAACGTTGCTTAAGTAGCAATAAAATAACTGACATTTATTTTTTGATGATGAACTCCTGAGAGGGACTATTCAAACTGCATTTCTCTCACTGCAGGGCTTTCCAAGTAAGAGCCATTGGCTTTGTCTCCTGTTGCCTCAAGTATTCCATGTTTCACACCTGGTTTTTCTTTGTCTATAAAAGTTTCGTTTCTAAGAAAATACGATTATGACACCCCCATCTCTTTCTGTAAGACTTTGCTGTAACTGACCAAGAGGTTCCAAGACCTGTGATAGATTCAAGATAAGAAGTTCCTGCAGACTTCATGGAAATGAATTCTTGGCACAAATGAGTGTAGGCACTGAGGGAAAGGCAGCAGCAGAGCCCCAGCACTGGCCTGTTGGCTGTCAGGGCATGGGCTAGTGGATCACTCTTCACATGTAGAATTCCAAAGAAATTACGGCATTTGCTTTTTCTTGCCCAGTTCACATAGTTGTGTGTGTGTTGAAAGGGAGGAGAGGGATGCAGACAAGGAAAGATACATGGAAGTTGAGTCAGGAGGAGAGGGAGAATACTGATGACAGAAAGAAGGGGCCAGGGTAAAGCTAAAATGCACAAATGCAGAGGAAGTTATGCTTTGCTAATTTTGTTTTCGTTGCTTGAGAAATAACATGTTTTATTTCCTGATTTTAGTTATGTAATCCTGGCCCTGTGCCCAGAAATAAGGGGCATGTTTTGATTCTTGATTTCAAGGACAACAGACACCTCCAGAGAATTAGCTTCATATATTCAGAGGAAAGAGGAGGAGGAGGAGAAGGGGAAAAAAGCAGACAAGATCAGCATTATTTCAGAGTTGTCTCCACAATTCAGAAAGTTAAAAGTCTTGTGGTTTTTCCCTTTTATTTAAAGCATAAGTGATTTTCAAATCAAAAGAGGCCATATCCTCTGGACATTTTCCACAGCTTTCAGTGAATGCCTTCAGAGTTCCATGTCTGTAGGTTGATGAGAAGCATAACTGAACTTCCCCTCACCACAGTCCACAGGTATCTGACTAGTCCACAGTCCACAGACAGCAGGTTAGAAAGCTCTGCCAGTGCAGGTCCTAAGAATTGCCTTGTGCTGGAGGCAAGAATTGCTTTAAATGCCATAAAAGTATGAATTTCAGGCAGCAAACCAGTAGCACTACACAATAGCTGGGTTTCTGAGAGTATAGTCAGATTTCATACTCCACTCCGTTTTTCTCTCCGAAGTCTGCATCTTAGCCCACAGCTGTGTTTGTTTATCAGTTATTTATCTTATTCACCCAGAGGTACCACAGAAGAGTTTTTGCTAATGGTGAAGGAAATTAAAAGATCACTTGTGTGCAAGAGAGCTGGATCAATTGCAAAGTATCCTCATGCACATGGAGAAAACGTGTTTGTTTGCACTCTGATGGGCTTGGCAAATCTATTACAAATTCTTGCTTTTGTGCTTTGCAATGACTTTCCTATTTCTGCACAGGGCTTGCCTTAAACTTCTGCTTTCAGTCATGCTAATTGCAAAATTACCTGCTGAGAGTTAAACATTATGATTAACTGATGTGAGTGTGTGGTCAGCACTGATCGCTGCACCAGGGATTAGTTAACCACAGTACTTTGTACTGAAGCATTTTTCCCTTTCCCCCCTTCTCAGGAAAGCAGTGCTGCTCTGTCACCATTAAAGAAAAAGAAAGTGAAACTAGGAAGTGATTTTGTAAAATTTGAAAAATCAACTGTACCAAAGGCAGTGTTCTTCAGGAAAGCCAGAAGCACCATCTCTTCCACCAGGACGTCCATGCAGGTGAGGTGATCTCACAGAGGGCAGCTGAGTCTGGGGTCAAATGTCTTCCCAAGCAGCCTCCCCAGCAAAGGGTGTGACCTCAGTTGTGCTGTCTTTTCCACTCCATGTTCGTCTCCTAACATGAGCAGATAAAACTGGAAATGCTGATGCATTTCCCTGTAGACTGAGTCACACATGGCTCCAGAGTTTCAGAAAATGAGTTGTACATGTCTCTGAAATCTCTTCTTCCTTCCGCTCTGCTTTCAACTTTTTTGTTGAACACACACCATTCTGAATCTGCTCATTTCACAAGAAAGCAAAAGCAAAAACTGACTTTCAGTCTTGCAAAGGGACTTTCAGCCCCCATTTCTTCTCATTTGTGGAGAGTGACAACAGTACAGGGCTTCAAAGACTGCCTTCTTTAGACCTTTTTAACATACAAGGCTTTTCAGTCCTCTTAGCAGTTTGAGGCCTGAATGCCATGGGGCCAGTCTGTTTAACACACAAATATCTTCTTGTTTGTTGTTGAATTACATAATGACATTAAGGAGAGTGTGTGATTTCTGCACAAATGGAATATGTTTGCTTTTGGCTAGAAAAAACAGTGCTGTCTTAGCAAGGGTCAGTGCCAGAGGATTGGGGCAGTTCTAAACCAAGCGAAGGAAGTAGGCTGCTTTACATCAGTGAGATGCAGGTGAAGGAACTCACAGCATTGCCTCAGAAATCTTATTTTACTCCATGTCTTTATTTTGCTTTATAGCTGAACAAGCTGCAGTCCCCCAGCTCGAAAAAAGTCACGTTTGGCTTGAATAAAAACATGACTGCAGGTGAGTCTGATACGTGTGTGTGTCCACGGTCTCTCTGGTAGCTGAGGGAGGGGGAAGCTGTACACACTCACACACCTGTAGAACACCTCTGGAACAGATAATTCTGATCCTTTTTTTGTCTCAGTATTTGTATTTAGTTTACAAACCCTCCTCAGGTTCCTTTCCAGAGGAGGTGGTAAAGGTCAGGACATTCAGCCCTGCAGCTAGACTTGAGCAATTCCAGGGTGCTGCATTAGTGACCTGCAGAAGGAGCCTCATGGATGGAAAACTGCAGCAGGATGATGGACTTGCCTTCCTGAGCTGCCTGTTTGCAGGGCACCTCTGAGGGAAACACGTGCACCTCAGAGTCTTCATTGCTCTCTTCTGTTTCCCAAGGCAAAGGTGCTGATGTGCTGATAAAATCAGACTTTGTAGTAGCAAAGTTTGCTTTTTATCTTGGCTGCCTGTGGTTTATTAATGGTCATGAGTCGATAAAGGTCACTTCCCTTCTGTAAGCAGACTGTTTTCCCTATTAATGTCTTGCTCCATAGCACAGAATTATACTCCATGTATTCATTTAGGTGTTTTTTAACACTCTGAGGTGTGCAATAAGTCAAGTTCTAATTGCGAACAGTGTATTTAGGTAAATGTCTTCATGTTAATATAACACAGCTGAACAGAATGAAAAATAAATGCCTCTCTGCTGGCTGAAGGGATAGCCAGGAGTCTCTAGACTCAGTTCAGCAGTCAGAGACACTTCCTTACCCATTGTGATCTTTTAAACTCCAGCGTGGTGTTCTTCAGGATAGCTGGAGCACTTGTGTCTGAGGAAAAAGCCCAGAGTCTCTGGTGGTCTGTGGAACCACGGGGAGGGTTCACAGTGGATTGCAGCAGACCCTGTTCCCCAAGGGACTCTGCTGAGATGTGCTTCACCACCAGCTATTTTCTCTGCCAAGTCTTAGGCTTCTGATGCTTGCTGGGCTTGAGGATCTAATTCAGGCTTCCAGGGCTGGGAAATTCCACAGTTGATTGACAGGCCCAGTTATTCCAGGGGTTGCATTTCTTTTAACTTGTTGGCTCGTTTTTCAACAGAATTTAAAAAGACTGACAAAAGTATATTAGTGAGCCCAGAAGGACCCTCCCGTGTGGCTTTCAATCCTGAACAGAAACCTCGTCATGGGGTGCTGAAGTCTCCCACAGTGACCCCAGCAAAAGATCCCCAAATGAAGAGACCATTTACTATGTCAGCTAAGAAGAGACCAGCCGCTGTGGACTTCTTTTAAACCAACAAATGTGGCCTACTTTTGTACAGGACATTTTGCTAACCTAGAATGTTCTCTGAGGTATTTTGAACTTCTTTATTTTTTTAAGTTAATACAAATTGTATATACAAAATTCTGATTATGACCTGGGTCATTGCTATTTTGAAACCACTTCAGCTCTACCTTGAAATACTTGTTTTGTCTATTTACAGAAAAGAAACAAAATCCAATCTCTGCTCAGGTTTGGTCTACAAAAAGTATGGTCTCTGCCCATATCATTCCCAAGAGACTTGTCCATTTAATTAGGGAATGTTCAGGGTTTGATTGTTCCAATGATTTTTTTTTTTTGAGCCAGTGTAAGACAACTTGCACTTCATGCTGTTAAACTGTCTTTCGTTGGACAGAGTTTAAATTGGAAAAAGGCAATGCAGATTTTAAGCCTACCTGTTCATGTATTTTAAAATTCTACTCTGTCATTTTTCATGTGTTGTCCCTGGCATCCTGTTAATTCTTCTGGAAATAATGATTACCTCATGTCTCTGTTTAATAACAGCTGGACTCGGGTAGTTTTGCAGCTAGCAAGCGAGCTTTCCCTGGGATAAGAAACTCCTAGCTGCTGCTCAAGTGGTCACTGGTGCAAATAAACTTTCACAGCTGGTTGCCTGCTGAGCTGGGGACAAGTCACCACATTATTTTCAGTAACACAAGTGCCAAAGCTGGCTTGAGCCTGTCTGATTGTGAGCTGGCTCCTTCTCTTCACTGAACTGAAATTCATGCTCTTGCACAGGAGAAATCTTTGGTATTTCCAGGTCTTCCCCCAGCCCCCACTGCTGCCTTTCCTGAAGGTCTGACAAGACTCCTGGTTTTCTGATTTAGCAGCTGCTGTCACCACTTTGTGCCAGAACTCAGCTCTCGTTCAGTGCATGAACCTCTGACTGAACTGAAGTGAGCTAGGTGGGTGTAGTGCATCTTTGGGTAGGACACACATCTCCCTGAACACTTTGGTGCCTCTCAGTACAGGGTGAAACTTTACAGCCCAGGCAGCTTGGTTTTGGTTTTGATGTAGAATCAGATGTCCACTTGGCATTTCTTGGAGTTCAGTTTTTATTTGGATATTTTATTACTACTCTGCGTGTTTTGTTTTGAATTTGCTTATTTGGTAAAGATTGAGGTGCATTGCTGCAAGAGATCATTTATGTATTCTGAAGGAACAGTGAGGAGGGGGAGAGCAAATTAAAATGAAACAATTGGAAGATTTGAAATCTTTCTTTGGAAATTTTCCTTACATGAATGAGGGAAAGGCTTTGCAGCAGATCTCTACATTAGAGCTCAGCTTGGAAGCACAGCCTGCTGCCAGAGCAAAGCTGTTGATGAAGCTTCACACCAGTTATTTCTGTGATCCTGTAAGAGAAAGGGTGAACTTGCTTCATTACCTTGTCTTAGGATAACTGGATTATCAGTTAAATAAACTGATAAATGTTTATTTAGCTACTTCAGCCAACAGAGTTACATTTTGTGACATATTTGCATACTTCAATGCTGTTTTTTACCAGTCCTTGATGTTGACTGTCCTCTGCCAGATTACTCCTCATAAGCAACTGTATTGAAACTGTTCTTTTGTAGCTCATCTACAATTGCTTCAAAATACTGGGGTCATTCCAGATTGCTGGTTGGTCTCAACTACTCAATTCTAATCCGTCCCAGCTCTTGCACTAAATTTGTGACAATCCATGGTTTGTGGTACTGCCAGAAATTAATTTTGCTCGTCTTTTCTCATTTACAGTGAAGGACTGAATTTCATTTGGTTTTGGTATTGGTCTAGGCTGTATCTGTTTCTTGATCAATAAAGAACTCTGGAGAACACATTGATAAATTAATTATACTTGTTTATGCAAGTTTTGTTCATCTATGTTTTAAAAAGCTCATTGTATATTAGCATAATGGATTTTGTTGACAAGCTGATGGTAAGTAGGGTGTAACAGCCTGTTCAGTAATGTACTGTTACTTTGTCCTGTGGGTGAAAAGTCTCCTGTGGAATATGCATAAAACCATTTGTATGTGCATGGTTGTCATTGCCTCGCGTTGGAGATGCCACATTCCTCCAAGGATAGAGATGCAGTCACTCGGTGGATCTGGTATGCACAGAAAAATTCAGGATCAAGACACATTGGGGTTTGGTTTGGGTTTGGTTTGGTTTGAATACATATAACTTATTATGGAAATGTATGGGTTGTCTGGATCTGTTTCTGTTGATTGTAGATCCTGAACCTGTTGCTTGTCCAAATATTTTGTTGCCCACTGTGTTGAATGGAGAGGGCAGAAATGGCAGTCAGGTTTTTACCTAAAATTTCAGTGATGTGATTGCTTGTTGCGAGGCATCCATAATCCATCTGTGCCATGGAACTGGTGCAATGTTTTGTAAATATACCTATGAGGTGGGTATTGTCTGGAATTTCATTTGGGACAACTTTACAAACAAAACCCCGACCACTGTCAATGCAGTTTATTCGGCATTGTTGGGTTACGTTTGAATACATTACCGAAATTATTTGGATAGTGACAATTCCAACAAACATCGAAGACAAAAAAAGAAAGAAATGTAACATGCGATATCCACCACACAGACACCACAGTACTGTGAGAAGAGATGTATTGGTAAGAAAAGAGAAAGGAAAACTCATCTGACCTGTTTGATGTCACTTTATAGGTTTTTTTCAGTGTTATTCCAGCTCCCCAGCTGCCAGCCATGCTCTGAGTCAAAAGTAATGTGGCCTAACTTTTAAAGGACAGTGTTTTTTAATTATTGTCTTTGCATTTCTGTTACAAATCTGATCAACTTTGTATTTGTCAAGCTCTCATAGTTTGTAATTCTTCATAGCTTCAAGAGAACTCAAAAGCACAAAATGAATTCAGCAAGGCAATTGGATATGCAAGGTCTCTTATAGTCTATCAAAGCTGTGTGACTTGGAAAGCTTCCAGTGCCCTTTGTCATGAATTACCTGCATTGAGATTTCATTAGAGACGGGGGAAAAAAAGTATGATTTTATTTTCTTCTGCAAAAGCATTGTTAATACAAATACAGTGTCTAAGCATTATATCATTTAATCTAGTCCAATAAACCATATTTTTTGTGGACATTGTATTTTGGGTAAATCTGTGAATTAGGGAAATTTGGAGAGGGTAACATCTGGGGGGGCCACTTGAAAGCACAAAGGGAGTTGTTCTTGCTGGTGTGCACCTGCTGTCTGTCTTTTCCTTTTATTTGATAGTATAAAGAGCCCAAACTGCTGAAGGCTCAGACACCTTTGGAGTAGGCTTGGGATGGAACATAGCTGTTCCTAAACCTTGAACTTCTTACCTTTGTAACTGGGTCAGAGACAGCAACACCTAAAAGATTGCTCAGGAGAAACTAGTAGATCACACACTGTCACTGCTTGGTGATGAAAATTGATAACTGAAGTGATAATGTGGCAAGAAGTGCACTGGAGAGTGCCAAGATAGCTGAGAGATGGACACTTCAAAAGCTGGTGGCCTGCTTGTTACCAGCAGCACATCTGAAAGAGTTCTGTATATAGAGAAATCCTGCGCAGGGCGCTGCATCCCCACCTCTGGTAGTGGCAGGCCCTGCACCTGCTCAGGATCAATTAAAATTAATCAAGGTGTCTTGACAGGCACAGAATTTTCAGGAATGCAAAAGTAATTATTCAGACAAAGAAAACTGATCTATCCCTACCAGTAAAGTTAAACCAGTTTACTTCGATCCTCAGGTAAAACAGGACCAGATGTCCTTCAGAGTAAAGCTGTGTGAAAGAGCCTGGCCCAGAGCCTGTGCAGCATCCTGAGGGAGTGACACAGGGTGGGTTCAGTATGGATATATTAATAAAAGATGCTGCTTTTCCACCTGTGCCTGGTCCATCTCAGGAGCCAGATGGGGCCAGGGAAAGGAGCAGAGATCGGAAATTCTGAAACTGAAACAGCTGCAGTCTGCGGCCAAGTCTATGTCCTTGGGGAAGCCATTCAAGAGCCCCGGGGCCAAGGCAGAGCCCTGAGGGACACCCCTCGTCCCCAGCCTGCAGCTGGACATGGAGCCAGTGCCCACAGCTCCCTGGCTGTGTCCATCTGGCCAGTGGCTCGTGCCCCGAACAGCCCAGCCCCCAAAGCCAGGGCTCTGCAGGGTGGGGCTCGGGCTGTCCTGTGGGACCGTGTCCAAAGCCTCACAGGGGCCTGGGCACATCAGGGGCTACAAGTACCCAAGTCTGGGGCTGCTCCTGCCACTTCCAGTGGGGTCGGCTGTTGAAGAGATGCCGGGTATGGCCCTTTGTGACACAGGCGCGTGGTGTCAGGGCCCTTGGTGATGCGGGACATTGTGATGCCCAGAGGCCCTTGTGACATGGCAGAGCCCCGCCCTGCTGCAGGGGTATCTAAGGGGTGCAGAGCCCTGAGGTGCCCAGTCCCAGGAGAGCCGCTCTGTCACGAGGAAGCAGCTCCCCTGAGAGCCTCTGTGGCAGAGCACGATGGAGATGCTCATGGAAGAGGTGAACCCCAACTCCACCCCTGACACGGAGCAGCCGGGCCTGTGCATGAGGCCCCAGGTGATGGCCAGCCCCGGAGAGAGAGGGGATGGAGGGAGCTGGGATGGGGCCGGAGGGCAGCTGCCTGGGGGCCAGGGCCTTGTGGCCCCTGATGTGCCGAGGCAGTCGCCTCCTTCCCCCACAGCCGGGGCACAGAGCCAGGGCCCTGCCCCGCACAGCCCCTGCTGCCCCCCAGACCTCTCCCCTGGGTGGCTGGAAGCCCTCGGGGAGCAGTGGGAGGGGGCAGTGGGGGGGGCAGAGCCGCCCGGGCCACAGGCTGGGGAGCGGGACTTGGCCAGGGAGGAGAGAGAGTGGGAGCCCTACAAGGGCCAGGAACTGCCCCAGTGGGGAAATGAGAGTGTCCAAGAGCTGGACCAGTGCGAATACAAGAGCCACCAGGAGCCTTCCCAGTGGGGAAATGAGAGTGTCCAAGAGCTGGACCAGTGCGAATACGAGAGACACCAGGAGCCTTCCCAGTGGGGAAATGAGAGTGTCCAAGAGCTGGACCAGTGCGAATACAAGAAATACCAGGAGACTTCTCAACGGGGAAATGAGAGTGTCCAAGAGCTGGACCAGCAGGAAGATGAGAAATACCAGGAGACTTCCCAATGGGGAAATGAGAGTGTCCAAGAGCTGGACCAGCGGGAAGATGAGAAATACCAAGATCTGTCCCAATGGGAATTGGAGAGAGACCAAGAGCTGTCCCATGGGAGAGATGTGAGATGCCAGGAGCCTTCCCAAAGGGGAGATGTGAACATCCAAGAGCTGTACAAACAGGAAGACAAAAGAGACCAAGAGCTGTCCCGATCAGAAGGTGAGATAGACCCAGAGCTGTACCACCGGGAATTTGAGAGACACCAAGAGTTATTCAAGTGGCTGGACATGGGAATCCAAGAGCTATCCCAAGAAGAAAATGACAGTGACAAAGTGCTTCCCCAATGGGAACACTCCATCGACCATGAGTTGTCTGAAGGGGAAGTCAGACAGGACCCAGAGCTGTCCCAAAGGG
>VZTE01000644.1:1075916-1141440 GCA_013397775.1 Eulacestoma nigropectus | reverse complement strand
GCCTTCTGTGATGAAACAACTGCGTGGATGGATGAGGGGAGAGCAGCGGATATTATCTACCTTGACTTCAGCAAGGCTTTTGACACTATCTCTCACAACATCCTCACAGGCAAACTCAGGAAGCATGGACTGGGTGAGTGGAGAGAGAGGTGGTTTGAGAACTGGCTGAAGAGCAGATCCCTGCTGTAATCANTCAATAACTTGGATGAAGGGGCAGAGGCCTCCTCAGCAAGTTCCCCAACAACACAAAGCTGGGAGGAGCGGCCGATACCCCAGAGTGCTGTGCAGCCCTTCAGAAGGACCTCGACAGGCTGGAGAGATGGGCAGAGACGAACCATCTGAAATTCAACAAAGGCAAGTAGAGAGTCCTGTACCTGAGTGGGGAATAATCTGGGCACCAGTACAGGCTGGGGGTGACCTGCTGGAAAACAGCTTTGCAGAGAAGGACCTGGGGGTCCTGGTGGGCAACAAGCTGTCCATGAGCCAGCAGTGCCCTTGTGGCCAAGAAGGACAAAGGTATCCTGGGGTGCACTAGGAAGAGCATTGCCAGCAGGTCGAGGGAGGGGATCTGGTCCCTCTACTCAGCCCTGGTGAGGCCTCAGTGTCTATCAGTCTCTGAAGGGAGGGTGTCAGAGGATGGAGCCAGGCTCTTCTCAGTGGTGCCAAACGATAGGACAAGAGACAATGGGCAGAAACTGATGCACAGGAATTTTGACTTGAATATGAGAAAGAACTTCTTTATTATGTGGGTGACCACGCACTGGAACAGGCTGCCGAAAGGGGCTGTGGAGTCTCCCTCACTGGAAATATTCAAGAACTATCTGGACACAATCCTGTGCCATGTGCTTTAGGATGATCCTGCATGAACAGGGAGGTTGGACCAGATGACCCAAAGTGGTCCCTTCCAACCTGGATTGATTTTGTAATTCTTCTCATGTCTTTGATTCTGCAAACTACAGCGACCTTGTTTAGGAAAGTGATGACTTAACAGGGATATGACTGAGAGACATACAATTACAAGTAATATGGTGATGAAGAATGGAGAATGTTTATTCAATATTTCCCAAAATATTCTTATTATTTTCAAAGAGAATCAAACAAAATTTCCAGGCAGCAGATTTAAAGCAAGTAAATTAAATACTTCTCCCTACATGCTGCAGAATTTGTCTGTGAAATTTGTTACCATATTGGAAGGAAAATACAGGCATACCCACACAGAGTACAGTTTTCCCATGGAAAGCTTGCTGTTTAGTTCCACATACAAATCCAAAGTTAAGTAGTATTATTCTGCTTATGCAAATCAAATGCAACTCATTTTCTCACCTAACTCCTGGTAAAGTAGAAAAACAGGGAAGAAAGCTACTGCTTTACCTTTCTTGTCTCCACTCTGGGTTAAGTGGAATCTCTGGAGCAAAGAAGAGACTTTCCCTTACTATACAGCAACCAAATACTGCCCAAGCAGGAAAATTTTGAAATATGACATAGGACAGGCAAACTGAGTTTAGACTGGAGCTAAAACACAAACAGTTTTAAAGGTGGTGGAAAGAAAGCAACTTCTCCAAAGGACTCATAAAATATTTTCTAGAATTTGTTGTGACGGAAACTCCCATAAAATTGCTGGATTAAGGGAAATGAATGGCATGCAAGGAACAAAGAACAGAGCAGAAACAGTTGTTTCCAAATCCATTTGTTTCAATTCAGTTTTCCCCAGCACATCTGGATTTTTGACTGTAAAAAATGTGTACTCTTAAGAGATCTTCACTTTTCAGATACAAATTCCTTTTGGTCCTTCTGTAGAGTTCCTTAAAGGAAAAGATATTAGCAGATGTACCTCTGAGTTTTGGCTTTTGAGATCATGTCACATCCGTGACAGATAAAGTGTTTAGTTTCTACAGCCATTGGAGAGTGACAGCTATTGTCAGAAAGTGACTCATACCTAACTTAGGAGACAAATGACCCTTTGGGGGCAGCTTTTTCTCCAGTGACTACATGAGGAGCCTGATGTTTAAATCAGACACTTGACTTTCAGGTGTCTACATTAATGTAATAAAAGATTCATGTCTTTTTCTTTTTGAAAAAGAAACTTTTAGAAGTTCTTGCTATTACAACCACTCAACCTGTGCCTACATGAGTGAACTGGTGGATGCAATACTGTATGGTAGCTCACCAGTAACCCTTGCAAGAGTCACATCTCTAAAGAAGCACCTTGGAAGCACAAAATGCCCTGTTTACGTTCAGCTACATAACAAATCAGTCCAATCTTTTATTTCAGTCACTCTTCCAAAAGTGGCATTGGCTTTTCTGACAGAAGAGAGCGCTTCATCATCTCCAAGAACATCATTTAACAGTAGGCTAACAGGCTCAGAATGTGATCTGAAGTTGTGAAACAATTGCTTTGATGGCCTTCTTCAGCTTGGTTACAAGAAACTTTGCTTGACAATTCATTTTGAACATCTGGTCTACTATTACTGAGCATCTATTTATAAAGCTGGCCTCAACATAATTCTCATAGAAGTGTCTGTCTTCAATCAGTTTGTATGTGTCTTGTGGCAGCAGAATATTTTACAGACATTAGTTCCTAATTGTCCAGGGTTTTCTTAATACAAATCAGCATTCCTTTCTGGAGCTACTTTATTTATATATGGTTTTTATTAACGTAGCTGTTTCTGTATACAACATAAATGAAAACAACTCTATCAGAGAAGCTGTGAGTCATTGCCATGATTTTATTAAATATATTATTTCAAGATCTCAGACAAGGCATGAAAAGGCTTTAACAAACAGCTAGCAATGGCTTAAAATACATACAAAACACTTTTTTTTCTGCATTTGTATTAAGTTAATTTTAAAATCCTCTGGTTTTACCAAAGGTAGATAAGTAATTGTAAGCAAACACATTTGGAGATGTTTAATGATATCTGAGAGGAGGGAAGAAAGAGAAAGCATGATTCTCATTCAAGAAAAAAGATGGGACAGTTTGATTACTACTGTTATTACATGGGGAAATCATATATCAAGTGAAGGCATATTGGGGAGTGATTACAGGTCTGTGTCTATCACAATTTCCTCATCATAATATCTTCACAGAATGATTTGGGTTGGAAAGGATCTTAAATAGCCCTCCATGGGCAGGGACATGTCCAGCTTTGCATTCACCAGCATCCCCAAGTCCTTCTTGGCAGTGCTGCTCTCAATCTCTGCATCCTGAACCTGTATTGATACTGGGGGTTGCCCTGATCCAGGTGCACCTGGCCTTGTTCAGCCTCATGAGATTCCCATGGGACCACTTCTTGAGCTTGTGCAGGTCCCTCTGGATGGCATTCTGTCTCCCAGCTTGGTGTCATCTGCAAATTTGCTGAGGCTGCATTCGATCCCACTCTCTATGTCATTGATGAGAATGTTAAACTGTACCAGTCCCAGTAGGGAACCCTGTGGGACACCACTCATCGAGCTCCATCTGGACATTGAGTCCTTGACCACTACCATCTGCATGTGACTGTACAACCAATTCTTCATCTGCCAGACAGTTCACCCATCAAACTCATACCTCTCCAAACTAGAGACAAGGATGTTGTAAGGGATCATGTCAAAAGCCTTACAGAAGTCCATATAGAGGACATCCATATTTCTTCCCTTGCCAGTGATGTAGTTAATCCATCAACAAAGTCCACTAAGTTGATCAGGCAACACAGTTTCATGAAATTCCTACCTACAATAATGATAGCAGATTAAAATATAAAAAAAGTAATCCTCTCTTTTATCTTTTTTTCCAGTTCCAGCATTGGTTACCAATAGATGAATATTATGCTCAAATAAATTCAAAATGACTCAGTCAAACTTGTAGTCAGACCTTAGGAAAAAAATCTTCAACATTTTCCTTGGCTTCAATGCTACAAAAATTTATTTCTAAATTCTTTCCTATTCAAACCCTCCTTTTTCTAGTTTGCATACTCTAGATGGTGCAAGGACAAAATGAAATACAGATATCCAGCCTGGATGATGGATATGATGAATGATGATGAGAGGACAAAGAGTTTTGTCACATGTAGCAGAGCAAGAAAATGTTCCTAAAGAGATGTATCTTTCTCACTCAACAGCATCAAACTTCAGTGATCTCTGGAAGACAGTAAGAGGAATTGGCACATGTTGCCTAAAGAAGTGGTAGATGCCCCATTCCTGGAAATGTTCAAGTTTAGGTTGGAAGGGGCTTTGAGCAACCTGATCTAGTTAATGATGTCCTTGTTTATTGCAGGGGGGTTATACTAGATGATATTTAAATGTCCCTTCCAACCCAAACTGTTCTATGATTCTGTGATATTATGCAACATTAAATTATATACACATTTGTAGTAATTTGGGTGCCTCAGTTTTGGATGATCCCTGGAAGTGCCTTAAAATTGAGACTGCTAAGTGATCCATAGAGCTGCAGGATACCCTGCACCCAAGAAAATGTTTTGAGTAACCTTTTACATATGCTTTAACCATTTTGAGGTACAAATTACTTTTAGAGTACAAATTACTTCTATTTGCATTAGCTTGTCATCTTTTGCACATATATAGATATATTTATATACACATAAAGAAACAAAAAGAAAAGTCAAAATGCTGCTCCTATAGGACCAAAACACTGCTATTGGTATAATGTAGCTTTAAGATATAGTAGCTTTAAGATATTGTATTGGAAAGCATTTTTAGCAGAGTGTAGTATTTCTGCATGAAATTCATTGTCTGCAAGTGGGCCTCTATAATTATGCTACATATTGCTCTGTCCATCATTAGTCTCATAAGGAATGAGAAAGATAAATTGAAGGAGAATATTTCAGTATCACACTTCCAGGTGTGTAACAGCTGGTCAAGGCTGAGGGACATCGGCACTAAAGGCAATAAATTCTACTGGAACTCAGGCCATTTTCAATCATTCTGGCTTTCTCACATTAATAATCACTGCAATTGAAACCGCGGGAGCTCAGATGTGCACTGTCAGTCTCCTTGCAATCATCCCTACACACTGACCTGTCCTGGAGTCTCACTGGGGCCTTGAGTGGTAGTGACAGGCAGAAAGCTGTAATTTATGCAGTGCTGTGCTAATTATGGCAGTGCTGCCAGAATTTGGGCCATGTCTGTGTAGTGGGTTGACCCTGGCTGGATTCCAGACACCCACCAAAGCCTCTCTATCACTCCCCTCAGCAGCTGGACTGGGGAGAGAAAGTATAACAAAAGATTCATGAGTTGAGATAAGGACTGGGAGAGATCACTCACCAAATACCAGCACAGGCAAAATGGGCTGGAATTAGAGATATTTATTGATTTTATTACTAACAAAATTAGAGCAGGATAACGAGAGGTAAAATAAGACCTTAAAAACATCTTCCCGCCACCCCTGCCTCCTTCCCAGCTCTGTCTCCTCCCCTCAGCAGTGCAGAGAGACAGGGAATAGGGGTTATGGTCAGTTCATCACCTGTGGTTTCTCCTGCTGCTCAGGGAGAGGAGCCCTTCCCCTGCTGCACTGTGGGGTCTCTGCCATGGGAGACAGTTCTCCATGAGCTTCCCCAGTATGAGTCCAGGCAACAGATCTCCACAGATTTCTGCAACGTGTGTCACTCTTCCACAGAGTGCAGTTCTTCAAGCACAGCCTGCTCCAATGTGGGTCCTCTGTGGGGTCACAAAGCTGTTCCAGCATGGGTTCCTTTCTCCATGAGTCCGCAGGTCCCTGCCAGGAGCCTGCTCCAGCACAGGCCTCCCACAGGGTCACAGCCTCCTCCAGGCATCCACCCGCTCTGGTGTGGGTCTTCTCCATGGGTTGCAAGTGGATCTCTGCATCCTCGTAGTTCTCCATGGGCTGCAGGGGCACAGCTTCACCGTGATCTGCACCAGGCACTGCAGGGGAATCCCAGCTCCAGTACCTGGAGCATCTCCTCCCCCTCCTTCTTCACTTACACTGGTGTCTGCAGTGTTACTTCTCTCAGATGTTCTCAACTCACTCTTCTCTGGCCTCAATTGCAACTGCGCAATAACTTTTTTTCCTTCTTAAATATGTTTTCACAGAGGTGCTACCACCATCTCTGATTGGCCCAGTCTTGGCCAGTGGCACATCAGTCCTGGATCCGGCTGGCATTGGCTCTGCTGGACATGGAAGAGGCTTCTGGCAGCTTCTCCCAGAAGCAACCCCTGTAGCCCCCCACACTACCAAACCTGGCCATGCAAACCCAATACAGTCCGTGTTTCCAGTAGAAACGTGTTTAACAGCTTAAAAATGTGACCCTTAAATGCCACTCCAGGCTGCAAGTTGTCATACAAGTTGTCTGTGCCAGAGAAAATCCTACAATGAAGTACAAAATGTCCTCGGTACTTTTGAACTAACTTGGGTACGTACTCATGTGCACGCACACAAGCATCTGCCCATCAGCACAAGTTTGGAACAGGAAATCTGTAACTTAAATTATATACATTGTTCAACCCATAAGTTTCATAAAGGCAACTCTCTTCTCCTGACTGCTCCTCACTTCAAGGATGACAACAGAACCCCTCTCCGCTTTGTAGCTTTCACACCACTACTGGGAGAAATACCACCAGCTTTACTCTGCAAGAGCTGAAGTGGGAGTCCCTTCAATTTCTGATGCCCACTCAGCCTCCTTTAGACACACCTTGAGATCTGGTAGAGACATGTTGTGGGGTTGGGAGCAGGCTGAGCTGTTCTTGTGCTCAGCGGACCTGGTCTCAACAGCACTGGTCTCAACTGGCTCTTCCTGGCCCACATCCCATATTTCTCCCATTCCTGGGCTAGAGCCATGCTCAATCCTATCCCCCAGTCCTTCTCCCTGGTCACATCTGAAACTGTGCAGGGCCTGGGACTGCTGGAGGATCATCTGTCACAGAGTAGTTGGTTGGGGCTAAGGGCAAGGTACCTAATCTGCCTGTTTGCTCAATGCAGGGATGAACGCGTGCCTTCTTCTCGGGGCTGCTGAAATCCCAGTGATGAGTGCCACAGATACACCTGTAAATAACTGCATAGATCTAAGAGCACACCGACAAATGAAAAAATTCACTGAGTATTTCAAGAAAGCAAACTGAGAGAATGAGGAAGGAGGAAGCAAATTCATGCCTTTGAATCACACTACTTTTTGGTAACATTTGCTGTGTTCCTAGTATAACATGTAACAAACCCATCTGAAAGTCACAAGCAGAATAAATGATGTGTATGCAACATTTCAGAATAGTAACCTCCAGACTTTAAGCAGATTGCATACTAATTACTTCTAGAAAACTTACTTCCTTCTATAAGCTTCCCTCCCTCCCTTAGCGTGGAGAAATATCCCGTTGATGTAGCTGTGAAGAAAGGAGTGCAGGAGCCAATAGATCACAAAATATGAGGTATGAAGAAGTGCCCATTTCAATCAAACTGTCAGCATGAGCATTCTTATTTATGATATGTTATAAAAGGTTTATTGCCTGTTTTACAACTCTAGCTGCCCAAAGTTTGATTTAATCAGAAAACATGCCAGCAATGTGCATTGACGCCAGGCCTAGATTTTTACGTCCTGGAAGTTGTGAAAACTTAGCCCAGACTTTTCCCAAGCTATTTGTTAGTGGACATGAATCCATCAGGTATTTGAGAGAAAGTCTGCACTGTGACTTGTAAATCTCTCAGGAGCTGAGGACAAAATCTACACCCTGAATATCTACCGGTGAATAGAAACACCACCCGTGTTGTTATTAACTGGATATGTCCCTTTTTTTTACTGCCCAGCACTAGAAACCATAATCTAAACTGCTGGGTAGTTTCTAAGTCATCACTGGTGTGTTTTGCCATTAGAAGTACTGAAGTCTCACCTGAATCAGTGTGGGACCTCAGTTGGCCTTACTGGCTACAGGGAATATTGTCTCCTTCACTGGGACAGACCATATATTGCTGGAGGGTTTTCCTTTGCCTCAAGCTGTAGGTAGAAATATTCCTAAAGAATGGGAGGAGGAATAAAACAGATCTCTCCTCCTCCCAAAGTAGGGCTGAGGATAGAACTTGCTTTCCTGGGCCTTTTTTGCCTTTTGCAGTTGTCCTGGCACAAGGGGAGGTCACTGGATGTTTGCTGCTGTATCCCTCCCTGGCACAGCAGGATTTGCCAAGTGTTGCCTTCGATCCACTGTGGCTCTCCTGCACCCATATGAGACATGTTGCTCCTCATTTGGGCCAGAGTGGGGTGTGCAGGTGGGAGACTTCACTGGCTGACTGGATGGTATTGTCCTGATCTGGATTTAGATGAGCAAAGGCCATTATTTATATTGGGAAATGCAAAGTAATTTTTTTTTAAATGAGCTCCTCGTGACTTGGACAGTGGGCTGAAAGAAAGCAGGAGTAAGAAATGTACCATTGCACCAACAGATTTAGAGATCTCTCATGTGTCTCTGTTTTGTTCCCCCAAAAGAGACAGAGAAGAAGACATGGCAGCAAGCTGTAGGCAGTCAGCTTTCTTTATTCACTATGCTGGTTCAGACCATATAGCTTCTCATCAATTCCTTCAATTGAACAGTTGCGGGAAGGAGGAGGAAGTCTAGAGAAGCAGCTAATATTCTCAATTAAATTTAACTAACTTTCTTCAGCTACTTAAAATTCCATGTAAGCCTTCGATATGCACATATGCCCTGATCAGCTTTCTGATTTTGGTCACATGCCCTCATACACAGAAACGCAGCCCCGTCCTGCAGACATCAAAGCTTCACACAGGTCTCAGAGGAGGACACCAGTGAAATGATGCATCAGAGATGGAGCCCTCCCTGCATGTCATCTGCATTACCCTCAATTCAAAACTTATGCTCAACCAGGGCAACATGGGGACATAGCAGCAACACAAACACACACAATCTAGCAGCAGTCAGTGCAGAGGGCCTGGCCAGCAACCGGTTGTCCCAAGATCCCAGAAAACTTACCAGGAGATTAACTACTTCAGAAGCATCGGCACACAGAAGTGCCTTTTATACCCTAATTATTTTATAGTATACGAAGCAATATCTTGTGCTATTAAGCTGTTTGTTTACCAAGCATCAAAAGTTGCTGGCTGCAGAAAAGCCGCGCTAGCATATTGTGTATGGATTTTAAGCCAAGGTGCCTTATGGTACTGAACTGCTAAATTATATGAGCTTTCTGCATTCAGTGGTGTTACGTGAGGATAAAAGACCTCAAACTTTGGTCCTGTACCTTCTAGTGGATGGATTTGTGTTTAATATCAAAGACAAAAAAAAAAAATGAAAGTAATGAAAAAAGTGTAATGCAGCTCATTTATTTGTGTTCTTTCCTTTGTTTTTCAAATTCATCAGGAAAAAAGCCCAAAAAACTGTGAAAAGAGTGAGACTAATCTTGAAAATAGAATAAGAATATATTTAACTTCACCTGCTCAATGGATGAAGGTTTTATCACTTTGAAAATCTTTTGGACTGCTAGGAGGGAAGTGATGAGAAAATATAAAGCCTTTTTGCAATAAACAAGAATGTAAATCATTCTGAGTTCAGACAGTGCTCAGCTCAAGAATGCATCAGTTTCAGAAAAGATTAATAAACCACTATTTCCTTCTTGTGCTCTTCTTTGGAGAAAACAGTTGGCTTTGATTAAGTAAATGAAGATCAAAAGAACAGAGACAGAAACGTATTGAATACCTGATCCAGGTTAGGTGTAACTGTTAAAAGGGAAGTTGAATCCTCCATGTCCTTAGCTGTGGGACGGATATTTTTATTAAGCATATAGCATTATTTATAGTGATTCCATATGGTAGAGAGCCAAAGCATATTTAAATGATGTTTCTCCTATTGTAACTGACCCAATAATTGGTCTGGAAAGACCATCTGTGTATAATAGAAATACAAGTGTATAAGGTGATTGATGCTGTAAATTAATTTAAAGGCAGGGTACCAGTGGACACTCAGCTATCCTGGCTATACTGTCGTATGCTGGATCAGCTTAGGGAACTGTAAAGCCAGATAATGCTCTTTGTCTTGCCAATGTGTTTTAAATCTTGAGAGTGAAAAATGGGGTGGAGCTACAGGACAAGAAATGTAGCTTGCCTTTATGCTGTGGTCAATGAGGTTTAAAACACAAGCAGAGACACAGTAGGTGAGAAGTACGACAGAAAGATTGACTTTAACAAGCCAGAAAAATTTATAACAGAAACTATCAACCTCGGAAAAGCCAGGCTATTCCCTTGTAGTATGTTTCGTAAGTTTATTTTTATTTAATACAGATATTTCTTCTAAAATGCAGTCTTACACAGTGATGAAAGACTGCCTGTCCATCCTTACATCAACATTTTAGATTATTTTTCATGGACAGCTGATGACATTTTTTTGTCTCAGTAACCCCACTAACTTGCAAGTACTATTGCTGGTGACTTCTCTTGTCCCCCTGATTTTGGATAATGAGCCTTCATAAGAGACATGCTGCTCTCTGCATGAGACAAAATGTTCTCACCACTTAGCAGATATTTCTATTGTAAGCTTGGCTCACGTGATCAGGGGTGAATAAGCTGCTGAAGAATATTATGCCATCTACTTGTGACTCACCTGCCACATTTTGTTTTTAAAATAATGTCAAATGAAGAAGGAAACAAATGAAACAAAACAGAAATCTCAAGTTTTGAGCTGCAGGGGGAGAAAAGGAAACCTGAAGTACATCGGGTTTTTATCTTTGGTTTCATTTAATTCTGCATTTCCTAGGTCTAAAATTAATCCTGTAAACTTTCCTGTGCAGCTGCAATTTAACTACAGGGATAGTTGAAGTAAATTAAAAGAAACTAATCCTATGATTTATTTTAAGCCCAAGATTAAGTATTAATAAGGTGAGGGCCTCCGTAAGGATCATCAAAAAAAGAATGGTATTGCTACAAAAGGCATATGAGCTCAAGAATTTCTTTTCTGCTAAAGAAAGACCTGACATTTTTGAAGCAGTTACTTGTTCTCTAACAGGGAACATGGGAACTGTGTTGGATTACTGTCTTACTTCAGAAAAACATGGAAAATGTAATCTGTAGTGATGGAAGGACTGTAAGAGTATCATATGATTATTTTTTGCCAGATTGAGACTTAGCCCCAAACCCGAAACTTTCTCAGAACTCAGACAATCAGATCCACCAATGCTTCTAAAAATCCACTTCAAAAATCTTTCAGATCACACCTGCTAGAAATCAGGAAAACTGTTTGACTCTAGACCTCATGCTGTAAATCTATCCCAAAAAACTTCACAATTATACAAAGTGGGTGGAGCCATGGGATCGGGAATACATTTAAAAGGAAGGGCCAAGCTCTCAGGATGCACTGTCTGCCATTGTGGGCCAGGTTGAGCTACTGCATGGGGGTTGCACAGGAAGAAATTGCTTTTTTCTAATTTGCATTGCTGAAGATTACAGAAGTCCTGCTTATGGTCCAATATCCCACTGAACTAGAAAATTTAGGAAAAAAATCTCAGTCTTTGGGACAAATGTTGAAAAGCTAGTGTTCTTCTCATGCAGCACAGCAATAGCTGAACTGATTCTAACCAGACTGCTTCAGAGAATGAGAGCATTTGAGGCAGCTCTGAACTTGGTGGGGGATGTTTCAACCACTTGAAAAACATTTTTAAACCAAACCAAATTTTAAAACTAAGCAAAGAAGCACTAACCTGAATATTATATGAGCATATTAAAGACAGCACCAGAACATGGCCGATTCTGCTTTGCAACTTTAATTTAAATCAAATATCATTTTTCATTTAAATTAATGATGAAGTCTCTTTTAACCTTACTGGATGGGAAAATTTATGTATTTTTAAATAGTTGGACATAATATACTTGGTTAACATTTCAAATAAGCTTAGTTTCTTCTAGGTGATCAATATTCGTCAATATTAGGAAATGCACATTTCTCATTTGGAATATTACCAACACAGTTGTGTAACATACGATTTCTGATTTCTTTGAGTTCATATTGTTTCTCATACTGCATATGATTTCAAATTATGTTTTATAATAAAACTTCAAGGATTTTATTTCTTCCAAAACAAAGATAGGTGTTCAGATCTAAAAATTATCACTGTTTACAACACCAGTTGCCCAAATGAATTAAAATTTAGTGTTAACAGAGACTGGCTCTGTTTAACTTAAGCTTTAAGAATAAAGTCCTGGAGGAGCAAAACCCAGTAGTGGCAAACTGTATGTTTGTGTGTAAGGAATTTGTAGTGTTAACTTACATACAGTAAGATTCACACAATTTTTAATATCCAAATGTTTGCCTCCTTTATGATTAATCATAGAAGTTTGGGGCCAAAATGAACACACTCAGTGTAAGGATATTTGAGAAAACATCCTCAGAGATATCCTGGTTTACGTGAGAAGCTTCCTAATTCCTTCAGCAGCTTAGAGCACAGGTGCCATAAAGCCAGTCTTGTTCTTCCTCTTGTGTGGTGCTTCCTGAAGGAGAAGATAAAATCATTTCCATACATAGTAAATCAGTATGCCTGCATGTATAG
Source organism: Eulacestoma nigropectus (assembly GCA_013397775.1). NCBI lineage: Eukaryota > Metazoa > Chordata > Aves > Passeriformes > Eulacestoma > Eulacestoma nigropectus. The sequence continues at coordinate 1,128,956 of VZTE01000644.1, read as the reverse complement.
GATCAGCTTTGCAAAATCATACTGAAGTTCACAGACAAAATGTGTTAATCTAACACAGAGATTAATATGTAGTATTTCTCTGTGTAAAAAGCTTCCTTCAATCCCTGCACTAATCCTCAGATATTTTCATCTAGAAACTAACCTGTGTTGGCCAGTCTGAGCCTTTGTGAGTCCATCCTGTGGTGACACAAATGCAGACCAAGAGCAATATTTGTTTCCCAGTAGCTTTTGCAATTTCTTTTTTTTTTTTACCAGACATCAAAAGCATTTCTTTATTGATCTGTGTGAGTGCTATGGTTTTAACAGGAGGAAGGCACTGGGTGACATTAGCAACCAACAAATCTTCACTGGGTACATTCAAATTCGTGCTGTTACAGGGGGTGTTGGGAAAAAGGGAGTGTGAGAAGTATTTTAGTGGAAAGCTCATTCAATTTGCTTTACTCCATTTTTCCAGGCAATGACTCACTTCAGAAACTAGTGAATATGGACTTATTTGAGTAGCTTTTTCCAAGAACTGTTCATTGTGAGTGGACTGTAGATATCAAAAGTTCGTTAGGTGTTGAGTGTAGAGGGAGTACAAGACTAGATGGCTCCATGAAGACTGCATCAGATGCTGTGTCTTTTCTAGCTGTTTTGATTATCACGATGCATGGACTAGGTAAATCTTAAATCTGCAAGTGGCAATATCAGGGATGATTGATTGAGATTTAGAATCATAGAATGGCTTGGGTTGGAAGGAACCTTAAAGATCATCTAGTTCCAACCTCACTGTTATGAGCACAACACCTTTCACTAGACCAGGTTGCTCAGAGCCCCACCCAACCCAGCCTTGAACACTTGTCCAGGGTCGGGACATCCACAGCCTCTCTGGGTAACCCGTGCCAGTGTCTCACTACTCTCACAGTTAAGAATTTCTCCTAAATATCTAATTTAAGTCTATATTCTTACAGTTTAAAGCCATTAAAATCACCTCTTCATTACTCTATGATTCTATCTTTAACACAAACTAGATAATGTACAGCCAACTGTAGGATGTAAATGTTCTGTTCACTTGCCCATTCCTTCTGCCAAAACTTCCTTGGGTTATTACTGAGGTCTTAATTTTGTTGATGATTTTATGGAAGAAGCTGGTACACCAAGTCAGGAAGAGAAGTACCACAAAGATTTTTGTGTGCCATTACCCTCTCTCCAAGCAGCCTTGATGAGCATTGGATGGGACGGGAGCTAATGGGAGCCCTCTGCTACACCATTTCTGTGATTACCACTGCTCAATGACTGCTGCAACACCATAAAGTGATTGCTATAATAAAGCAGTGCTTCACATGCATGGTGATCAATGGTGGGAAACGCTTCCATGTGGCTTGCTGAGGTCCATGCTGCCTTTCAACTACCTGCACTCAGTCCCTGCCAGACCAGAGCGTCACTGAAGCCACAGAAGGTCCCGTCATGGGTTGGGTTGTGCTTCAGTCCCAGCTATGCCCCAGCACAGAGATAATGCTGACTATCTCATCTGACTGATGAGTACAAAAAATTATGCTCTGTTGATGCTTCATTGCAGTAGATTTTGACATAATTAACTCTCAGTTTTTGATGTTTTGTTTGTTTTTTTGTGTTTTGGGGGAGTTTGTTTGGGGTTTTTTGTTGAGACAAATTGATTTGGATGTGTATTTGTTCCATCCTATACAGTCTTTGAAGACACTGAGTGGGATGGATTAATTCTTCCCGTTCCTGAGTACTCTTTATAAAGATTATTCAGGACTGTGTCTTGCCACCTTCAAACACAGTGCACGTCTCCTGGAGATGTGCCAGAGAAGCTAAGAAGAGTGCTGCATCACAAGGATGTTTAAAACCAGAGAACTTGACAGCATGTAGATCCAGACATGGACACAGGGCCCAGACAGAGCAGCCTGGCAACTTTCCGGCAGTTCTCAGTGAGACACATGGGTCTATCACAAATCCAAAACACATTATGCTCAGAAGAAATCTTTGATTTCATACAGTTGGTATAAAATAAAACACTGCGCTGCTGCACAGGATGGCTCACAGAGCACACACGAACTGTGCTCCCTGAAGGGTCTGTGATGGCTGGGCATCATGCAGGTTGAGGCAAGATTAATAAAACAAGAGGAAAGGTAATAAAAATTATTTTTTTGACCTATTTCAATTAGTCTTTGTGTGCAGAAGTGCAAAGATTCATGTGATCTCCTGTCCAAAAATTACGGCCTATTTATTCAATTGCATGCTTCAGATTTAGAGCAACATCCTCACAGCAAGGGGGTATCAAGCAGCTCCCGTTTGAAACTCTGCAGACAATACCTCTGAAAATGTCCCCCATTCACAAAAATGCTACAATGACAGCTAAGATTGCCTAAAAGTCCTTCCCCAATCACAGATGCTGTATGCAGTTTTTCAAAACTGTATCTCCAATCCAGGGTAATTAAATAACCTGAACATTCTAAATCCAGAAAAATAATTATCTCCTCTCTGACAAGTCTCTTCAATGAAAGTGACCAATTAAAAAGACTCTATTTTAGGCACTTTCTGTTTAGTCACTAAAAAAAAAAAAAACTGAAATAAAACTTCTAGACAAGGTCTAAAAAAAATGTATCACTCGTTTTAATTCTTCCTAAGGCATGATGGCCTCCAGTAATTCTGAGATTTTTACACAGTGATTTGGGTAGCCACAGTATTTGAGAGAAGCTGAATTATGTGTGCATTTGCCTGAATAACGAAGGAGGCAGTGGCAAGAAACCCTACAGAATCCTGGCGTAGCAACAGAGGAAAATGAATGAGAAGAAAGGACTGAAAAAAATTGTGCTAGGTCTGCTAACACGTTCTTGGGAATTCAGCAGGTGCAACCCAGGTCAACTTTTCAAAAACCAAACAAGGAATACAACTTTCCCTTCTCTCAATGTGGATTTCTTCAGCAATATGCCAGAAACTTTTTCTGACACGAGTAAGATAGAAAGTTTTATGATTTCTTTAGAAACTTTACTTCTTCAAACACCCTTAACCCCCTTCCTCACTCTTCCCAATTGCATTTTGAGCCATATCAGATAGGAAAATGTTAAGGCAACTTAAGAGTGACAACTATTGGGGGTTTTGTCTGTGTTCTTAATTGAAAGTTTGTACAGTAACACTAAAAAGATGAATGCACTATGAAAGTGAATACATGTGATATATTTAGAGCAGTTGGGTAATCTTATTTAAAAATAACTTATGACTTAGTTGAGGCTGCAGAATTTTTAATCTATGCTGCGTAATTCTAGTAATATCATTTATTAACCAAGACCCATCATATGCAAAAGTATGTCATTTTTGTTTGGAACTGACATCATACTAAGAAAACATATTTGCTTCTATTTGCTTCTTTGTGTTCTCTTTTTCTTCTAGCTCAGCAACTTTCTTCCATTGCTTGGGTCTTTCTTGTATTTCAGATATACTGAAAAACATGCTTAATGATTCAAAAGATTCCTAGACTAACTCATCTAAATGCTAGTATGCAAATGGATTGTGTTTGTCATTGTTGAAAAATCTACCTTTAATAACTGCTGGTTAGTATTTTCTTTATTTTTTTTTTCTTCACATTTTCATTGGAACGTAAGCCATTTTACTGTCAGCATATGTTATGACTACTTTTTTAGTAACTACAAGGCAGAATTATGTCCACTGAGCTTCAATACTGGGATTTTCCCTACTTCCAACAGCTTTTGTGCACTTTTTCAGATTCTAATGTATGTAAAATGCCGCTGTATCGTCTTATCAACTGACCCTAGACAACTGCTTATGTTCTTTTGTCTCACTTATCCTTTTTTTGTTATTCATAACTTCTAATTTACATTAATCACTATGAACACCCTTCTTTTTTCTGAACTGTTTTATATTGTTGTCCTATTAATTATTGGGGTATTTACATTCCCTCTAAATCAAGTTGATTGGTTTTGGGTTTTTTTTCCCCATGTGGTTCTTTCCTAAAACTGAAAGATTGTGACCAGACAATATTTTAAAAGCAGTTTGCAATTTGCATTTGCAATTTTTTGTTTAAATTCTTTTATTCCATCTGATCTGATTCAACTGCTTTTGAGATGCCAGTAACTGGGAAGCAAGTTTTGCCATACAGAGCCTTTCTCTTCCTCATTTGTCCATTTTGCCTAAATAGGTTAAAATCAATTTTTTAACATCTCCGTTATACAGATTTTCCTATAGGAATACCACTGAAGTGAATTTTCCTTCTTCTAAATGAGAAGTTCTGCATTAAAACAAGAGCAGATGCTCTCCTTCTCTTCAGTTAGCAAAAGGTTTGGGTCTACCATCTACAGCTGCCTATTCACTGCCAAAGCCTGTGGCTGAATCAAAGCTCCCTGGAAGCACAGCCACAGCAAGCAATTGTGGTTCCCTCCAGAGCTGCCCAGGTGGAAATTCACCATCACCATATTGTTTCCCTTCCCATTTGGTATGTGGAAGCACAGGCCAATTTCTTAAACCTGGATGCCAGCTCAACTTAGTAAATTCAAATTTCAGAAGCAGGAGCAAAGCTGAATCTAAATTAAATCTTGTGAATCAATAGAAATATTCAAATATGATTCTGCCAATGTTAACATTTCAGTTATTACTGCAAGTATAGAACCACCTTCAACAGCCAGCGGTTAGCTACGGGTAGGTTTAAATTATCTTCATGAGGGTCTGCATACCTACTGGAAAGTGCTTAAGGACTTGAAAATCAAAGGCAGTTGAAAATGATAACCATGATAATACATGAGTACTCCAAAGTATTTAGAAATAACTGTTTCTGTCTATTCCTTTCTTGTGGGCTGTATAAAACAACTTGATTAGCTTTAGCTTGATTGTGTGAAGGGTATATTTATTATTGGAAAAGAACTGCTTTTGAAGAAAGGAATTTTAACTTCAATTTTGAAAGGTCATTTTAAATGGTCATTATAGTTGTACTGAATTCACCTGAGACTAGTGTTTGGGACCTCTTCCACTTCAGCTATGGTAGGTGTTTCAAAAAACCCAAGCACAAGAGATTTTGGGTATTGATTTCTGAACAATAAGAATTTGTCATCGAAATGACAAAAATATCTGCTCTTCCCCACTAGTGCAATTTATCTGAGCTGACAATAATCTCCACAGAGCATCTCCAATCCTGGCTTCAGTGCATCCTCCACCTCCCATTCTCTCCTCTCTTGCTCTTGATCCAGGCAAACAGTTCTTCCACTTTTCTTTATTTAGTCAATAGCTGGTCTTTTTCTTAGCCACTGAAATTTCTAACAAGCTGTATATTACTTGCCAGAGAAAGTTTTCTGTTTCAATTTATTTTCCTCCATCTCATAAAGGAATAATGTAGTATTGCTCTTCTTAAATTGGAAATGGAATTTCTTTTGTTTAGCCTAATGTCCCCTCTGTACTTTGGAGCTCTCATGAGCAGTCTTTTTCTATTTTTGTGGGTTTCTAAGCATTTTTTTATTATTAAAATTTTCTAAAAATTTACTTCTGCTTTTAAAAGGGAATTTGGAGTGACATTTTGTCATGCAACTGTACACTGATCATCAATGTTTAATTAAAACCTGTCATTGAGAGGTAATGTCCTTCCTTAGGAACGAATTTACTTTAGCAGTGAAAGTCTAGAGGGGCAGTTCTCTTGCTGTCACAGATCGACTTAAAAGACCAGAGAGACATGCAGGAAGACAACTAACAGTTCTGTGCATATTTATGGACTTGTTGTGCATGTGGTAAGTACTCTCCTGACAGCTAGTGTTAAATCCAATCAATCATCACTTAAATACATCACTGTGTATATTCACCTCACTCCTTCATTAGCATTCATTAGCAATTAATCAACACAGCAGTAGTCTCTGGAAAGATCAACAATCCATAAGGTACATTTACATTAAAGATGAGCAAGTGAACATTTGTTCCACTTCAGCTAAGTCTTGTGTATTGTCATTTCTTCAAGGAGTGAAAGACATTGATCAAGCAAATGACTGATTGACTGATAGATAGAACATGCCATCTATTGCCTCTGAAGACCATTTTTCTTCAAATCAGAGGACAGTAGTTTTGCTCAGGAAAAAACTTTCAGTCTTCAGTTTCACAGGATGTTTCACCATACTGGTTGAAAACGTCTTCCTTCCTTAAATCCACTGGCCTTGGAGACAAACTCTGTTGCTGAATGTCTTCCAGTTTCTAAAATAAGGCCACATTCTAGGGTACAGGGGTCCAGACATTTCCTTTTAGCATCAGATATAGAATTACGTTTGTTTTGCTGATTTATTTCTTCAGCCAAAACAATTATGTAGCAGCATTTCTGAGGCAAAATGGAAGAAAAAAAAAATATTCAGGCATATAAAAAATACAGCCTTACTTTTTTGTTCTATTACATTGAGAAATAATAAATCTTAATACTTTCAGAGTCCTTTACAACCCCGTAGAAAATTAACTAAACTAAGATTAATTGAAGTAGTTGTTCAGGTCCACTTATTACATAAATATATACTGATAATGATATCTTTAGTGTTTATCTTAAGTACTCTTCAGACTTTATAGCAGTGAAATGATATAATCAGGTTTTAATTTGATTTCTATCTTTTGTGATAGAAAATATGTATTTCAAAATAAAGCTTTTTCTAACCTTAGATGCCAAAATTAATTTAAAATAGAATTTATCACCTTATATTCAATGAAATTGAAACATTTGCATTACTAAAAATATTAAGTTGTTGAGACACTAAGTAAACATGTATTTCTTCTGCAATTCCTTTGCTTTCATGGAGATGCATTAAGTTACTATCATCGTGTTGTTAATGTGATAAAATAACCAGTATCTAATAAACATTCAGTTCTTTGTGAATATTGAAATCTTCCTTTTAATGCACCAGTTATGGATTTGGATTGCTAGTTTATCTTCTTCAATGTACTTGTTTCATGATTTCTTTTTAATTACCTTTGCAGACAAATGCTATCTCTCTTATCTATGACTTGATATACCTTTGGACAGATATAATTGGGCATATGAACTCGCTGTGTCATACCTCAGAACTACTAAGACATTTCACAGGACAACTCACTTCTAATTCTCTCTGTGGCCACTCTGTTCCCTCTAAACATTTTTTGTTTGTTTGTTCATTTGTTTTAACATGAATCTTTGTTCTATGAAATATCTTTTCTTTCTTGTACCAATATTTCAATGAAAAAGTTTGTTAAGGTTAGGATAACCCCAAAATGGAGTACTGTGAATGCTTAAATAGCAATTTATGTCTTCCAGGTGAAGTGTGGTGGTGGGAAGAGAAGGAGTTGATTTCCATATTGCAGAAATAGAGAAAGTTGCATGGTCATTCCATTTAATGACGGATTTTGACATTCTGTTTCACTATGATATGAGATGAACCCTTCCCTGTTCGAAAGTCTTCACCTCCTTGGTAGGACTGTTTGGACTTTTAGACCCTGAAAGTTCACATCAGGGAAAAATCATGTGTTATGGGAAAACTGGTAGGTCATATCTGTGTCTGGATACCTGCACAATTCTGCCAGAAATAAAGGCTTCTCTGCAAAAACACACTGATAGTCAAAATTCATCATTCAAACACAATGAAATATTGAGCACAATTATTCCAAGGAATTTTAAGTATAACTAAGACTACTCACCCCCATCCTTCCTCTCTGCTTGATTAGCTTCTCAGAGATGCCTTGGCAGGATTCACAGAGGTCAGGGCACCAGCAACCTTGGCTAGAGAGATAGTAAACAAAACAATAGTGTGGATTCTATTATGAGTTTATCTGCCCACTCCTATGCTACCATCCTTATCAAAAAGCTCTGACCTAGCACAAAGATAAGCTTTGCTCCTCTCTTTCCCCAAGCAGCCTGTCTTCTGTGTAGGAAAGGCAGCATTTTACCTTTATATTCACAAAACGGTTCTTTAAACTGCATTTTTTGGTACGACTTTGATTCAAAGTTTTCTCCCATTTGAGAACAATCCCCCAAATGCACATCTTATTTTACACATAAGCACTGAAATTTGTTAAATTTAATCTTTATTTTGCAGAGGGAAACCCAACAGAGATTTTTACTTTTTAAACTCCTTTTCTATTTCTAGGAAACTTCAATGAAGCATTTTATGGTATGATGATAGTGCAATGGGAAGAACTTGTATTCAAGACAATTAGACAACCACTAACATAAGGCACTACTGAATTTCTCAACCCTACGGGCAACAGAAATGGCAGAGCAGATTTTAGGGAAATTTTACACGTTAGTACATAAACAGTCTGTCAAGAAATCACACCCTTCAGATGTCTGCCTCTGACAGTCTTCAAGACATTAAAAAAATCATAAATGTGATTTGCAATAGAGACATTTACTAGCCTTAATATACAGAGACTGTCATCACTAGGCAAATCCAGGAATGTCAAGTGAAGATTATTAGAGTCTGAAATACCCATGCAGCAGAATGGTATGTGTGGATGTATGTAACCCAAAAAGTCATGAACTTCTCTTCTCAATGACCTGTTTGATCTTTAGCCCACAATCCCGTCTAGTATGTCCCTACACACTTTGACAATGTGTAGACATAACTGTAAAAAGGAAAAGCAGGGGTCTATGAAAAGGGTCAGTAAAAAAAGAAAACTGGAGCTTTGTGGAATTTAACATGTAATATTAAAAGGAAGGAAGCACTGGCACAGAGAAGAAACTGAACTGAAAGAAGGAGTGAGGGAAGGAGAGAAACATGACCAAAATAAAAGATCTGAAGATGAACAAAGAGTCTGGACCACACTTGGAAGGAAAAGAGAGTTTGTCTTCACTGCATTCTTTGACTGATACGTGATTCCACAGCTTGTTTTATTTGGGTTGGTATGTCCAGGCAGTAGCTATCAAAAAGTGTGCAGAGGTTTGGTGAACTGACAGTCTCAGTCCAAATGTCTGCAGACTGACATTTAAATTACAAGAGTTCCAGGGTGAAACAAGAAACACCCTGGAGATGGACCCTAAATCACACTCCCAGATGTAGAGATGCTCTGTCTTTTGCCTATGCAGCTGCACTGGCTGCCTTGGAATCAGCACATCTGGGGCTGACTGTAAGGTCTCAGGAGCCAGTGTTATCAAACTCGTACCTTTCAGGTCATTACAGTCAATAATTCCTTTTCAAGTATCAAAAAGAAAAGAAAACAAAGTGAGATGATTAAAAAGCCAATTAGCAGATCAAAGTAAGAGAAGCTAAGTCCTGGAGGGGAAAAGGAATGCATGTATGGTAATTTAGGCAGTAAGGAAGATAATTAGAACAGGGTAGTGATAATGGGATAAACTTGGGATCAAAAACCATAGAGTTTATTGGGAAAAAAAAAAAAAAAAAGAAGAAAATTAAGGGAAATTCTAATGACTCTTTGAATAAAACAATTAACCATATAAATATTAGAATGCAAGCTTGTCTAGAAACTGCCTTGACCTCTTTGTAATCAGGACAGTGATCCACAATTCTCAAAAAAGTATAGTTTTGATTCTTCTCCCTGAGAAGAATTTCAATGTCTCTGATTCAAATATCTTCTGGGATAGTGAGCTGGACATGGAGGACATAAATTGAGCAGCCAATAGAGATTAGAGACATAAAGGCAGACCTCGCTATCTCATCCTTCCTCCTTATCTTTTTCATAATTTTAACTCCCTTTTTCAACAAAGATGTAGAGTTTTGGTGTCGAAGTCCCAGTTCACTTTCTAAACTTTGTTTTACTTGACTTCCTTCCAAATTCTTTTTTTTGTCTACAGTTCTCACAGCTCTAGCTTTCTGATGAGGTTTGTTCTTGGCCAAATTTTCTGTCAGCCTTTTCTCCCCGTGTTGTGAGCACACATCCCCTCTCCTCGGCCCCGTGCCTGCCTGAACTCCTGATCCTACCCCTGCTGTTGTCCATTTGATCAAAACATGCTACTCAGGGACTTACTACAGATGCAGCAAAGAATGAGGGGAAACAGAAAACCTTCTTTTTTTGTGAGGTTTCCAAAGACCACCCTTGAGCTTTGGCTCCAAATGCCTCACAGCACTGTGAGTCCACAGATTCCTGTGTTCTCCTTTACAAAGTCCTGTGAGTCTTTAAACAGAAAGGCCCCTAACAGTTTGCACCCCATGGTTCTGTCAAAGCAACAACATGCTTGCATAAATATTGTTTGGCTCTAACCCTTTCCATGTGGCTTATACCACAGGAAGTTCACTTTCTTCTAAAGAGCCTGAACATGAGTGGGGGTAAGGATGAGTTTCAGTCTGTGAAGTATGAATTAGACTTTTAGAGACAGCTGGGACTCAAGAGAGAATGAAGGGTTTGCAACTTAACAAGTAAGAACAGGAAGGAACAGAGCTGTGAAGAAAAAGAAATAAATCAGAGGCATAAGTAGAAAAATAAACATCTCCTTTATATTACCTAAGGAGCTTCTGAAGTAATTTCAGCAAAGGAATGTCACAGTCACAGGACAAAGAACATGGTCATTAATGCCAGCACTCTATCTTGTCAGCAATACAGAAAAAGAAAGGATCTTCTCTGAAGAGCAACTGGTAAAGATCAAAAAATATTCAACAGGAGATTCCCCTGAGTGAATAATGTCAAGCAGTACATCTCTTGAATGTTCACCTACTGCATTGGTGATAAATAGATAAAAAATAAAGATGCTGTACCTCTGTGACCTGAAGAAGCTTTGGGTAGCAACTCCCTATTTCTTTGCAAGTAGAGAGCATGAAGAAAAGGAACTACAAAGTAATACTTGCTATTTTATTTAGAGTATCTAGTTCTCTGATTAGTAACTCACTTCAGGGAATGGAAAGATGCAGTTGGACCAGAAGGTGATAAATGCCTAGCTTCAGGTCAAATCCTTCCTGTCTTCTCAAGCCACAGTAGCTGTACTTGAGAAGACTGTGTCACTGACACATATCTTTCTTTTCTCTCTGGAGGCAATTCTCTTGTCAGCTTTTCTCCTTGTGGAGAGAAGAAGAGACATATTTCTAACAGAAGGGAAGAAAAGAAAAGAAAAGAAAAGAAAAGAAAAGAAAAGAAAAGAAAAGAAAAGAAAAGAAAAGAAAAGAAAAGAAAAGAAAAGAAAAGATGAGAAAAGAAAAGAAAAAAGAAAAGATCATGTGTAATCTCCCTCACAACTTTCCCATTTACTCCAGATTAAAAACCATTGTACTGCTCTTAAATAGTGATTAATGATAATCATAGCAACTCAGTTGGTTGCTATGATGAGTCTGAAAAATAACAATAAGAGAACTAGCAAACACTAGAGGAGAGAGTTTTGGAGGTGGAAAGAGGAAGAAGGAAGGAGGATATAGTTGGATGCTTCAGGGTTTTGTGTTGCTCTGCTTAAGTGTTTCTGTAGAAGATATGTGGTTTCAGATCTTGGACTTCATTCTCGTTTTACACTCCAACAAACATGAGACATTCTGCCATTGCACGACACCACACGTCCCATAACAAATTTGCTTAACGTATATTAGGGTTGCTTATAAGACCTTACGTTATTTCTGTTCTTTTCCAATTAGTTTGGATTTATCTCAGTTTTAGCCATCTTTAGCATCTAGTCTAACACACTTATCTAGCCCCTTGTTATAATGAGAGAAGAGAGCAAAGCATGTCCAAGGGTGATTCATCCTACCTGTCTTATATATCTGTCTTGTCAGAAGTAGTTGCATGGAAAATCATGTACTTGGTACTTGTATCCTATAGCAGTGAGGTTTTTGGGGAATGGAAGAAAGTATGGAAACAACATGACAGTTTTCTACTTCACACAAACAGTTCCTTGCCAGAGTTTTTCTTGGGCAAATTTACATGTGACTCAACACTTGATCTTTATCCTTTTCTTTGGTCTGCATTTTTTACAAATTTCAGAATTATTCTCTGTGATATTTATATTTTTGCTCTTTCCTTTTTCCTCTTTATCTTCAGCTCTATTTTCTTTTTATCTAAAGTTTTATTTTATATTAGCATGGGTTTCTACTGTATTCTGGAAACTCAGTTATAATTAGTACCCCATATGTTTCCCACCCCTTAAAAATATTTTCTTTCCTGAAATAATTACCACCTTTGTTTACATGGATTTCGGTACATTTTCCCCTCTTCCTTCACCTGGGCATGTGGAAAAGTACAACAGACTTTTGTCCCTGTGAGATCAAGATGACCAGAATTTCTATAGCTTTCTCAATGTGGTCCATGAAGAGAAAATTGGGATCTTCCTCTCACAGCTGCAATTAATCAAATAGAGCTTCCTTTTGGCAATTTGCAATGCTAACTTTCTTGCTTAAATTTTTCTTTTGAAAAATCTTGAAACCCACTAATAATGCATAAAAACTACCAGATATTTTCCAGAAAGTTCTGGGGTTTGACTCATCCCCTCCATAAGATTATATTTCCTTCGTGCAGATTCTTCAGTCCTGAGTCATTCCCTCTCAAAACTCTCAGAGAAAAGGAGTTGTGGTAGATGTTGACTCTCCCCCACTCTTATTTGTCTAAAGCAGCAGTTTGCATGCACTCATCAAAAAGCAGAGAACTACAGCACTCAGAAAACAGGAGATACAGAGTTAAGCTGAAAGCCTAACTTTAAGATTTTTTCCTGCTGTGAAGGGGCTTTATTTCATTACTTTGTTTGTTTGTGCATTTATTTTTGGAGAATGATGAACTGTCCATTGTTTTACTTCATTATGAAAACTGAACTATTGTTGACGAGCCCTAGAGTGTGGGATGGGCTCTTATTTGGTTTCCTAAAAGAAAACAAAATTAATTAAACTATAACTCTTTCTCCTTGGTTTATGGCTTAAAAGATAGGGCCTTTTTATTGTTATGCATTCTCTAGTAATTATTACCACTTGTAGTATACTGCAGATGAGAAACCGTGCCTTTAATAGAGCAGAGATTTCAGTTCCTATCCCCTAGTTACATCTTCCTATTGTAGCGAGGCTGTGATCTAAGTGCCCCTGGCATAATTGACAAACACATCACGAAGAATGCCTTAGAAGTGGAATAGTATAATTCAGCTTTGCTTAACGGCAGCAGGACACACATGATCATTTGCTTCATTTTGCAGCCCTAGATGCATTAGGCTGTGTTAAAATCCACATTGTTCAGATGAACCAAGCTCACTAACTGCTCTGGGTCAGTCTATACATCTGATTACTGAATTGAAAGATCCTGTAGAAACTGTGTTAGAGGCTGAGAAAAAGCGTTACATTTTCTTTATTGGGCCTGATGGCATAGAAAATGATTGATTTTCCCAGGACCTTTTGGGCTGTGGTACTGGAAGTCACAGCTGTGAGGGCTGGCTCTGGCTCTGCCCACCAGTATGGTTCAACCAAATGAACCTCGTTTTCTGAAGTGCTTAATGTTTACCTGGCTTAAGTTTTCATCTAAGTTTCAGCTAATACTGTTTTTCTGTGCAGTTATTCTTAGTTCTTAAGTCTTGTAGAGAAACATATTGAGAACAATTCCTTATGCAAAGTCCTTAAATTCATACTTGAAAATCTGATTGAGCAGATTTAGCATCAAAAGACAAAACCTGACTGCACTTAGAATTGCACAAGTTTAGAGTTAATCTCAAAAGTAAGGAATCGCCAAATGGGCTTTGAACAACTTGAAGCTACCTATTTGTCTAGCTCATCCTTGGAATCAGGAGAATGATGATACAATGTAGAATGGGCTTCTCAGGTGTGAAGCCATAGAGATTAATTCTCTTTATTCTGTCCACTGCCAACAGCACAGAAAAAAAAAGAAAGAAAAAACTTTGCGTCAAAAAACAGCTGGAAGAAAAAGATACTGCCTTTCAAAAATAAATTTGTCGTAACTTCAGGATATAAGTACATAAATAATTAGACAAATAATTTGCAATTATAATGTTAAAACTGCATGTGCATTTGAAGGCAATTGCAGATGAAAGTGAAATAGTCTTATTCAATGCAGCCAACCCCCCAGAGAGACACAAAACTTTAAAATTTATGATTTAGGCTCTGTACTCACTATGAAATGACTAAAACTTATATGAGATCAAATTCATTGCTTCTGTATCTAATATTACTCCTGTGAGCTGTAATATAGAATGGCATGCAACCGCTCATATACTGAAATACATGCTACCTTTTTATAAAATCAGTTCTTAGGAAAGATTTCATTCATTCATTCATTCATTCATTCATTCATTCATTCACAGTTAAAAAAATAATGCAAGTACGTTAAATTTTACAAATATTAAAATGTCTTTGTATTGGGAATTTTTTTTAAGAATTGCTATTACATTAATAAATTTTTATTAAACTCCTAGTTTAATATGACATTTTCCTTATTTTTTACCAGATGATAAATACCTGCTGTTTTTCTTTACTTTTCTTGAGTATATTGCTTTTCTCTTCATAGTGTAAAAAATTTTAATTTCAGATATGAAATAGATGTTTAAGATGTCATGTAAGATTTGCTTACACTTTTCAAGTTACTCTTCAAAGGTCTAATAATTGTGAGATAACATGAGAAGTAAATTATTACAGATGTGTTAAAAATTCTTATTTGGGACATCTTTATAAAATGGATCTTTCATAAAAAAAATCTTAGTAGACTTATTCTAGCATATTTAACAAAGCTACATAAATTATTTAATTGTTTTGGTGAAGATAGCAGACAATAAGTTACCAGTAAGTCCACAAATACAAATTTAAAATGCAAAAATCCATCTAAAGATGTATAGAAATTTACTTTCCTCAAAAAAGAGAGCATGGACACCACCCAGGACATAGCAGATGGGGTTTCATAATAATTTTTACTTAACTTTGCTTTTTGATGCGAAAGAACTGTATTTCCTTAGTTCTGAACTGTCACTGAAGAATGTCCATGGGTACTCTGTGAAAGTCTTACATAATGTGTTTTGGGGGGGGCAGTCTTTAGTAATTTAGATGTCTGAAGCTATTCCTTAATGCTTCAGTTAACTAATTCTTCTAAATTCATGAGAACTACACTGGATCACTCAAAGGCTCCAGCAACCTTTTATCAGGCTTGTGCATGACATCGTACTTAAAACACTCTATATTTTACTGAAATAATCTGTTATAATTACAGTGGCAAGTTTGTTTCATAAAGATGTTAAATTTTCAGAAGTCTTAAGCACCCTCTTTTTCTTTTTTCTTTTGAATTACCTTGAAAGAGGGATTCTGAAATGTCTGATATCTTTTTAACTTGCTTAATGTTATGCCATACTCTTCTGTGCAGTTATGGCTGACCTCTGTATTTGTAAGAAATCTCTTAGAATCAATTTGTTTTACTCTATAGCCATTGTACAAGTTGTAGCAATTTAATTGCTTAAGGTCTAAATTATGCCTGATTTATGCCATTTAGTCTCCTAGTTTTCTGATATTTTTGCTTTATTATCAAAACATTACCTGTTTCATCTAGTCTCATTCTAATGACCTTTGCATATTTTCTCAGGTAAAGATGAAGTTAAGCCTCCTCCTTGTATTGAAATGTATCTTGCATTTAGAAAACACTTTAATGGCCTTCCTGCTACTTTTATGACTTACTTCTTTAAGAAGAGAATTGAGATGTTATTATTGATGTTTTCATTTTTTTCACTCTGAAAAATTGATTTTAATGTGGAGTCCTACTTAAAAATCAATGACAAAACCTGACTCAGGGTTTGACACTTAAGATCTATACTATTCTCAGGGGACTTGAGTTTCATAAGCCTAGAATTTGAAGACATATAATACAAAAGGCAAAAATTCTCCCCTGGGGTAAAATGTCAACTGAGATACCGTGCATCTTAACAAAGCAGTCTAATTGCCTCTGCTCCAATACAGAAGGAGCTTATATCCAGGCAAAAAGTGTACGTCTCTGTGTGTGTGTGTGTGTGCTTGCACATTTGGAAATAATGTCTATCAAATCCTCCAAAAGTTAGTTTATGAGTGACTTCTATGCTTGTTTACACTTTGGAGTCAGTTAATCTGTGACACATCACTCCCTAGCATTGTCTCATGGTGATACTAGAAATATTTGGAAGTCCACAAAAGAAGACAGATAAGCTATGATTAATTAAAAACAGGTTTTAATTAAGAATCTAGAGAAGATTGAATAGGTGGCCTGATATGGAAATTTCAAGGACAGGTTTTCAGTTCCCTGAGATCCTGGATCCATCTTCAGATAGGAGTAGCTGGAGTAGGAAAGAATGAGAAAAAGGGAAATAACCTAACAAGGTTTATTATGACCTTTAATGAGTTTATGGAAAATATCACGTGTTAACTCTGAAAGTTCCTTTTCATTTCACATTTCCATATCTCCCTCCAACTTCTGCACAAGACCAATGACATTTAAAGGTATCTCAGTGATATTTAAAGGTATGAAATTCAAAAGCAGTAAAAGCTAATATTTTTCTATCTTGTGCATATTTGGCTTCAAGGAACTGTTGCCAAAGTTTTGCCAAAAGAAGCTTTTATGCCAAAAATGTACTTGCTCTGGAACAGAAGCTGGCTGTTGGGAGTCACCGAAAAAAAGTTTTCTTACATCTTGTAGCAGATATTACACCTTGCATGTCAGAGTTTAAATCAGTATTGTGGTTTTCATAGTTTCTTTGAGGTATCTTTGTTGAGGCCATCCCTAAAATAAAGTATTTGACTGTAATGATTTTGGATCTTACCTGCAGTGGTCAGGCGTTCTTCTTAGCTACGAAACAATTGTTCACAATCATACATTCTTGTTGGAAAGCCTCACAGGTTTGTGGGTAGTACTGGTCCCTCATTAAATTATCAATTTAAAGTACAATTCAAAGTTAATACTAAGGAAATTGATTTATGAATGTGAAGAATTGAATATACTGATGAAGACTGAGTTTGGGAGACAAGAGTTTGAACAGATAGCTGCCATCTAGATGGCATAGATCACCCAGAAAACAGATACTTTTCCATAATTAGCAAACTTGAATTGGTCCCCTGTGATAAAACCAGCTTCTACATTGGATCTTTGATGTTCTGTGTGTTTTTGAGAGAGCTTTCAAAGACAAGACAATAACCAGATTAGGAGGGTCCAATACCTCCCGGCTCCCATGGTTTATTGTGAAAACAACTGTATTCCTAAGGAGACAACAATAATGAACATAGAGAGCAACTAAAGCTGATACTACTGTTTATCTGCAACGCAGACAATGGAGAGTCCGGGATCGTGTGTCCTTTCCCGGAACCCAGCTGATAGCTAGGTCACATCAGGGTGACTTTTACAATTTGCTCTTCTTATAAAGTAGGGATATTTTTATTTTTTTCCTTCAACAAGCATTTTGAGATTGAATCAAATTATGCTTCTGAAGTGATTTGTAATATTCAAGTGAAAGTTATAACATGATAATGCATGATGTATTTAAGCAAGATGTGATAAATAGATGTCAAGTCAAAAATAGGGCTCTGCTAATATTTTTATTATTTTAATCAGTGTTTTGAAAATATTATTTAAAGTATTTATGGGATACAAGAAATGTCATTCTCTGGACAAAAAAAAAAAAAAAAGAAGACAATGAAAAGTTAGTACAAATGGCAGAACCATGATGACAAATGAGGAAAAATACAAGGACTTACAGAAAAGCATCATTCATGAGTTAACAGAAGACTGAATCACTGTAGTGTGTATAAATATGATGCAACAATGATTTTGATGACTCTTTATCACAGCTCTGTGATATGAAGTATGAAATAAAATAAAAAAGGACATGAGGCCAAAGATAACCCAGTCTACATTATGCTATTAATGAAGAATAAGGAACAGCATGGAAATTGATAAATCTTGCAGGATAGGAAAATGACAACTTTGGGCTCATCTGTAATAACCTGAAGGATTTATCACTCTCTTTCCCTGCTGAAGCTGTATGCAATTTTTCTGTTGTCTGTCTGGTACCTCAAGTTATTATACAAAGAAAAGGCATCTTATATGCAGCAAAGATGGAACTGGGGAGAAGAATGAAGATAAAATATCCCAGAGGTGACCACTGTGACCATGCTAGTTCTAATGTGCCAGTCCTAATATTTGTGGCATTCCTTTAATCAAAACCTGTTTGGTCTTAACTAAAATAGACACTTGGATTTTCAAACATTCATAATTTTGTTCCCTGAACAAAAACTCATTCTCAAGAGAGAGTCTGGTAACACATTTTTCTGGTGAATAATGGTCAGTGCATTCCTTGTTACTGTACAAGGCAGTACCCATTTTCCTGAGTTTTAGCAGTGATTTTGGATGATATGTGGGACTAAGGCTGGATGCGCAAACACAAATCGCTGTCATGGGAGCATTTCTCCAAAGTGTGTCTATCAGAGTGTCTTCTTTTCATTTCTCTCATGATTTTTTTTTTTTAAATTTCCTTTTGATGATGACCTGAAAGGGATCAGTAGTCAGATGCCATACAGGACAAAATTTACTCAAAATGGCAATACTCTTTTTCCTAATCTCTTCTGCCATTTCAACTGATATAAGCTTGGCAGTTCTCCACTACCAGTCTCAGCACAGCTTTTCACTCTTTGTATCCATCAGGAAAAAAAATCAGATTTTTTCCCCAAATTTCTGTTTCCTCACAGTTTAATCTACCACCCTTCTAAATTTTTTTTTTTTACCCAAAGGTTCAAAATGCTTGTGGAGGCTTTTGGGCAGATATCTCCAGCTCCAGAATAGGCACTTGATTGCACCTTTCAGATCACCTTCCTTAACTGTGAACTTCATAGAGATGTGTGCCCACCTATGGACATCGTGCTCACAGTTCCAAACATCTTCTCTCATGGATTGTTCCTTTTTATTTTGAAGTCAATTCTGCTGTCTATGTCAATATATGAGTGCACATACAATGTCCACAGATGCCCAGTCACCAGGTGCTCAAAATTAGTCTTCAGACTACAATTTCTGAGGTACATTCCCAGACAGGATATGAAGAAAAAATTAGAACATATAGAATACTGAATTATCCTGACTCCACAGCAATCTCCATATATTACTTCAGATGGGGAAGGCCTACAAAATAAAAGGGTCCTGAATCCCTGACCTAACCATCCAGATATTTAGCCATCATAATGCTGAGTAGATGGGATGATGTGATCAGAGGATCATCAGTAGTTTCTATCACTTGGTATAAATATCTGTTGAAACAAAACCTTTTGTACTCCTGGATGAATTGGTGTGTCCCAATCTGGGTAGAAGAACCTCCTCTACACAGGACTGTGTGGTACTGAGGCTCCATTTACCATCTCTGAATTGGGAAATTCTTCAATTAGACAGGGTTAGAGAGAAGGTGAATATGGACTGGCTTCTCAGAAAGTCTGTGAAATCCCTATTACTGGAGAAGTTAAACTATGACTGAATAAGGCCCTGGGCAACCATATGCAGCCGTGATGCCAGCCCTACTATGAGCAGGAAGTACCACATGGTAACCTCCAGAGGTGGCCACAGATTTTTTGTTCTTTTGAATACTGGCAAACAGCTGCTCCCACTGCTGCCTCTGTGATCAGCTGTGACCATCCTACAAATGCTGTGTCAGTGCTGTGTGTCACATTAGCAGGGTGCCACTCTGTCTTCTTGCAGAGATCAATCACTGACCCATTCACCCAAGCTGAAAAGCATGAAGCTGTGCAGAAATCCAGTGCCAGAACACAACACTGAATGACTATTTTTGTCTCCCACTGGAAGCAAATCTGAGCTATCCTGCTGAATTTTTTTGTGATGGGAACTCAAACTGAGATGGAATGATTTTGGGCCCAGTTAAACAGCTGGTTTCAGTCCCTGTCTTCAGGGCTGAAAAGACCTAAAGACTTCCAGAACAGTTAGAGATGAAAGGTTATTGGATGTGTCCTCTCTCAAATGCTTCCTCAGTAATCCATGCATGGATGAAGAGAGGTTTGTGGGGGTCACTACGAGAGTAATTTGATTTGATAACTTTTCTCACTTAAAAAAACCCCTCATGCTACTTTGTGAAGATCTTCCTTTGCACAGCTTACCTACTGAAATTCACATTTTCACAGACAGCATAAAGGTGCTCATATTCAATGTATCCTTCCATTCTCATCCACTCCTTCCCTTGCTCTGCGGCTCCCTTTTAAAACTGCTAGTAGAATCATTTCCTTTACTCTAAGATAAAATTATTTATAATCAATTAATAAGCATTGCTGAGGCTTTTGTTTGCCTGAAGCATCATTTCCTATTCAGTTTTTGCATCTGAACTATTCAGCATTGCCTTTTGGTTCTCTCTGAAAATACTCTTGAGAAGCCAGGCTTATCAGCCAAGAAGCATCCAACAGCGAAGCATGTGCATTTATAAAAAGACTATCACTTTTATGCTAACTTTGATTGCCAGTTTCTACACTTAAAATGAAAATGAAGCTGGTGGTAAAGCCACATATCTGAATTCATTACACTGAATTATATGAATTTCCTTTCTTTCCTTCAATTCCCTCAAGTGGCATAGATTAATTTATAGAGTGGATGTGTATTTAACATCTGCAAAGTTCTCATGTGGATTGATGTACTGAGAATAAAACTTAAAGCAGCCATTTTGAGGGTAATACAAACATTATTCCTCTTAATGATTTTTGCGCACCTGTATATTTGAATGTCATTTTGGGAAGTGGTAGTGGTATAAGGGTAATTAAAGAGGTTACTGACAGGCTAGGAGACATATAATTGCACAGGCCACAAAGCATAAGAAGCTGCATTTAATGTGAGGACTGATTTTCCAAAGAGATTTGTGGGGAGACATTTTGAATCCACAAAATTTGCGTCCCACAATAAATTACTCAAAACACTTCTTCCTCTGAGCACTTGATTTACATTAGCAACTGGTTACTTAGAGGCACAAGCACTGTGATTTGTGTCCAAAAGCTGCTTATGTGCACAGATTTTCCTCATTAAAGTAGGAATTACTTGTTTTGAAATTTTTGTCCTGAAATGCCTATAACCAAAATCCAGTGTTTTTGAAAACAAATTTAATACATCCCAGTCTGGTCACTCCATCATTTCTTTGTGTCTTTAAACAAACTGGGAGCAAGGTAGTAGTTTATTCTTTTACCTCTTTGATCACCTGTCAAAATGACAGCAACACCAACCTGTCTAATGATTTCTGGTTATCACCGACTTAACCAGAAGCAAACACCATGCTCTGTAGATCACATTGTGATTTAACTTCACATTCTTCAAATTCCCCAATCTATTTTTCAGATGGTTAAAATTAGAGAGAAAGAGCTTGTTCTCCATAGAAGATATTTCTGTAGACTTCAAAGAGAAGCATTTAAAAAATTGGTAGTGAATCACAGTTCAATTCAGGTTGGAAGAGACCTCTGAAGGTCACTTTGTCCCATCTCCTCAAAGGAGGACTGACATGAAAGTTGGGTCAGGTTGCCTGGGATACTTTCCAGTCAATTTTGAAAATCTCCAAGGACATCTTCACCATCTCTCTAGACAGCCTGTTGCTTTGCTTAACCACTGTTATAATGGAAAGCATTTTTCTTTTTTTTCTTTTTTTAATATCCAGATGTAATTTCTCTGCCAAAAAGTGCAACTGTTGCTTCCTGCCTTTCACTGTGCACCCCTGAAAAAAGTCTGACTTCATCTTCTCTGTAAACACCCATTACATGGTGGAAGACGATAATTAGATCCATCCTTCTCCTTGTCTTCCCTAGACCAAACAAATCCGCATTCTCTCCTCATACACTGTGTGCTCCAGCCTCCAGACATCTTAGTGACACTCTGCTTGACTCCAGCTT
The DNA here is from genome assembly GCA_013397775.1 of Eulacestoma nigropectus. Lineage (NCBI taxonomy): Eukaryota > Metazoa > Chordata > Aves > Passeriformes > Eulacestoma > Eulacestoma nigropectus. The sequence continues at coordinate 1,107,234 of VZTE01000644.1, read as the reverse complement.
ACTGATGATTCTTGGACTAAGAAGTTCAAAACTGACACAGTGCTCCTCGCAAGTGTTGAGCAGAGGAGAATGATCATTCCTCTGGCACCAGAAAGGACTAATGCAGCCCTGGATGCCCCTGTCTCAAGGCCTCGTTGCCGACTTAATATTCAACTTGCTGCCCCACCAAGACCAGCAGATCTTTCTCTGCAAAGTTAATGCCTAACCATGCCTCAGCCGAAGTGGGGTGCTGCATGGGGTTATTCCATCCTGGGAGGATGGCTTTGCCTTTGGCTTTGTTGAAGCTGGGTTCCCCATCACCCACTGCCTCAGTGTATTGTTAACTCTTGCCCAATTTGAGGTCATACACAAACTTGATTGATATCTGACAAAGCACTGGAAAAGGTGCTGAAACAGTATCAGCTCCTGTATCAAATTCCATTGCAAAAGTTTGCATGTCAGGCTCCAAACCGCTGGCAAAAAAAATTCTTGACTGACTTTTTCACATATCTCCCCCGCAATCTTTACCCCTTGAAGAGAATCTGTTGGAAAGACAATGTAAAGTCTTGCTGTTACACCCGGAATGCAGCTGGGTGCTGATCCACAGGTTCCTTTTATTCCTGCCCGGGTATTTCCCTTTAACTGACATGACTGTTCAGGTCCTTGCTCCTGCTTCCTTCTCTTTTCTAGAGATCTGTGGTCAAAAAAGTGCTTCCATTGGCATTTCTGAATCCCTTAGATCCAATCATTTTGACCTCACTGAAAAGTCAGACATTCCAGTTTATATCAGATTTTATCAATGACAGGAAAACGCATGTAATCTGTAATGTTTATCCCATTAACAACAGCACACAGATGCTGTCTTAAGAGAAACCAGTATAATATTTGCTGTGCAGCTCAATAAGGTGCAAAATGTATATTCTTCTATCAAGACCCATTTGTCTTCTATTAGTTCTGACTACTGTGTATTTAACTCATAGTTCAATAATATCAGTAGTGACTTGAATGAGTAATTAGATAAAGGAATATTTCATTATAACTGTAGGATGAGGCAAATTTCTTTTCATGATCAGAAGTCTCATGTGAAAAAGAAATCACTGGGTTGTAGGGTGGACTCCTGAGTTTAAATCCAGACAAGCCCTGATTGCTCTGCTGGTCTGAGGAGCACACTCAAAGGACCAGCCCTGCCCTGAGAGAAGAAACAGACCTTTGCTGATATGTGCATTTCTCTTTGTTGCTGTGGGATTATTTATGGACAAAGTAGATCCCTCAGATGTATTCCACCTGTAAATTCCCAAAGCCATGAAACAGGCATTTAGTTTTGAGAAAAGTACTTTGCGTATCACTAAATTTGCCAAGGGCTGCAAAAATTGCCTATAGCTCTGCTCTTTCTGAAAGAATAGAGAGCAAACACTAGCAATGAAGTTTGCTGAGACTCATCCAGGCTGTGGTGGTTCAGGAAAGATTAAATTTTCCCATTCTTCCTGCAACACCAGATGCACAGGGACCCTGTGCTCCATGTGGTCATTTGATGTCCCAGGGGAACCCACTCCTTGCCCCAGGGGAACCAAAGGCTGGGGCTGGTGGTGGAAGGGTGACGCCAGCTCTGAAATGGTGCCTGTTGTGCCACACTGCAGGCAGGTGCTCCGTCTCTGCCTTTCTTCCTGCTCAGGGATTTTCACAGGGACAATTGCTTTTTCCAAAAAGCTATGGAAATTCTTGTGGGGAAATGTTCTATTTTTAATCAGACTTGGTCCTTCCTTACCAACTCATTAGAGGGACAGTCAGCCACCTACACCTGTACCAAGGCAGATTAAAAGAATATGATTTTAATCTAATAGCACTTTTTCAATTACTTTCTGTAGCTATAAATGACAGTGAGACTACAGCATGTTCCTCTCTAGGGATCTGACTTAAATTACATTCATAGATCATATATCATCTCTTCAGTTTAGCTGGAGATTTAGAAACTACATCAGTAATCATGTCATTTTGACACAGCGCCTTTGCGACCACCTTTGTGGCTAGCTCCGGTGGTCAGGCAGCTGGTCCTTTTCTCCGCACGGGAGAAGCTGGTGGCTCCATTCGCGGTGCGGGAAGGTTGGCGAGGTCGGCGAAAGGGCTCGCCCAGCCCACCGATGTTAAAGGCACAAAACAAGACGAAGAGATCAGGAGGGGCTCTTTGCAAGGTAAACAGGACAGGTTTATTGGGGTGTGAGGGTAGAATAGCGCAAAGAGCAAGGGCTTGACATAGGGTTTATACTGCAACAAAATGGGAGGGGTAAACTGCAAAGGACCAATCGACATGGGGCAAAGGGGTCGTACATAGGCGGGGAAACATACAATGAACCAATGAGGTACAGGGTAGGTGGGGAAGGATAACGGGGAGCCAATGAGATCTCAAGGAACAAGGAACTTTCTGGAACATAACCATAAACGAGGGAAGAGGGGAGGAGAGATCGGGAGCCAGTGGTCGGGGACGGATCTGCATGTTCAGGCAAGGGCTTCTGGGCCCTCACCATGATCTTGAGGCTCCTGGCCTTCGGCCATGTCCCACCATTTAACCTGCTTGCGTCTGTGGTTTACCGGGTGTTGGCACTCTGACCACACCACAACATCATTTCACCAAATCTTCCCTAGATTTGGAGCAACAGACAGTTTTAAACTCATGCAAAATGAAAAACAACAAAAAAAAAAAATTAGATTTCAAATTTGGCTTTCGGTGCTTAAAATCAATTTTCTATACAATTTCAATAAATATATAACTAAGGGTCTGAATGAGTACCCAAGAAGCTATGCTGTCATACTCAGGATCTCAATTTTTCTCATTATTCAGAATCTAGGCCTTCTTAATGAGTTTTTAGAGGCTCATTTAGACTGTTCTCTTACAAATATTTTTTGCTCTTTCAAAGTCATCTGGCCTTCCCTTATCCTGTTTTTTATTGATTTAATATACCATAATTATTCCACTCTCAGTCTTTCAAGAATCAGTATGTATCAAATAACTGAGAGTCTTCATGCTGCCTTTAAAAATACTCACCCTTCCCATCTGGTACTAAGTGCTTTAATCACATTTTTCCTTGTTGTGGCTATTGCAGCCCTGCCAGTTTGTTTCATGGTACGTGGATATGGTTGGGCATGGGGTAATGCTGATTATGAGCTGAGATTGATATAATTACTCCTGCTACTTCTTTTACAAATACAAGCAATGAAACAATAGAAAACTTGTATATACACATATATCTCCTGTGTGAGGAGATATCTAGGCTATCTGAGATGGGTTGCTGGGGTACCATAAGGGATCTTGCCACAAGGCAGTGAACAGGGAAGAACTGGAACTCAACAGGATGAAATATTTTGTGCAGTCATATTGCACTGCTCTGAAAACAAATCAATCTTACTTAAATCTATGTAGAGCCTTTTTTTTCTATATTTTACTGGGATGCAGGTGCCCTTGAACCATGCAAAAATTGGAGTGACAAAAGCTTAGCATTGTTGCTTTTGCTTGGCCCTCATAGAGATTCTACTTCTAAAAACCCTCTACTTAAAAAGCTCTAGTAAAATTGAAAAAAATACATATTTATGGCAAATTGATCCTATTACAAGAGGTGGGTCCCCAGGGTTGGTCTATACCTTCAGACAGCAGAATGAAGACAGCTCATCTATGCAGTCCATCACATTATCTAACCACTACCTCCTCCTGCAGCAGAAACTGCTTTAGGATAGACAGTAGAGTTTCAAACAGGCTATGCTACCTTAGGGGAAGCCAGGTGTCATTACTGAGTGGAGAAAAAGAATACAAAGGACAAAAAAGCTGAAACACTACTTTTTGGCACAATGAGTGAAACCCTGGTTTCTCTGTCCTGTTCCCTTTCACTCGAGTGCCTATCTAGCAGACCCAAAAATATCCCACTTCTTCCTTTTTGCTTTTTTACCAGCCCACTGATCTTTTCTTTACTTCCTGCAAAGTAGGAGAGATGGTGTGTGTTTCTATTCACCACTGAACATCATCAGTGATGCTCATGTTGAAGCTGAACTCTCTCCTCTGTGCTTTCAGTTGAAGCCTTAAACAAATAGGAAGAAAAGGGATAACCCTTCCACCAAGGTGGTTGAGAGTCATATCTGCTGAGCACCCCTTGAGGATGACTCATTTCTACATCCAGTGGAAGCAGAACAGGGAGGAAGGCATGCGAGATTGTGTGGCTACTCAGTACCATTGATGGTCAAAAGCTCCAGTTTCTCTCGGGACAAGTTCAGATAAATTCAATGACAAACCACAGACTTCATAGAGGCTTTAGTCTTCCCAGGAATGAGAAGAAGCTGGGCAAAGGGTTTGAGGACCACATTTTTATCCTATTTAAGTGTTTAAATATGATGCGGTACTGCAACCTTCATGGATCTAACTCCAGATCCTTCTGGACAGAGTTTAAGCCAACAGTAGATCCATGCAGTCAAAGAAGTTAATTTTTGGAAAGGAAAATTATCCTGTGTATTCCTACAGTTAAAAGGCTCCCAGCACTCTGTTTTGACTTTTCTGTCATGATAAAAAGCTATCATTATGACATAACAATGTGGAACAGTTTCAGTGTGAGGAATTGAGACCTCATGTATCACAGGATGGTGCTGGACTAATCCAGACCACTGCTCTTAGATAGCTGCACTTAAGTAGAAGCTGTTGAACTTGGCCTTTGCTTTTATTCATAGAGACAACTGCAATGAAGAACAGACAGTAAAAAGCAGTGATTCATTCAAGCTAGACCAGGGATGTACATCTTTAGTGTTTCCTCATCTACACCCCTTTATGGACTATATATTTTCTGCCTTTCTCTTTCCACATTTGGTCTCCCACCATTTACATGCCACTGTAGGCAATGTGCTGGATTGCCACTTAAAACACGAAAAATCAGAAAAGAGGAAAGAGAGGCACAAATAAAAGGTAGGCCTGCAGCACTCACATGTCTGTGTCCTTTCCTGACAAGCAGCACTTCCATTTGTGTTGGGGTGCTGGTTTTATCAAACTTCTGACTTGTATCAATTTTTAGGAGCATGGATAATTTATTGCATCTAGGATGATAGAAAACCAGCTTTATACATCATTCAGCTTGCAAAAGATGTGTAGCTTCAGTTCCTTAATGGTGTCATTTTGGCTGAATGCTATTAACAGATTACCCCTGCCTAGGGCAGTGGAGCATGTGCAGCAGAAAGATAACCTTGTGTTCGTAATTTAATATTAACTGTTTTCTCCATAGTACCTCTTTCCAGTACATTAACAACAAACCAATATGGCCTTGTCCCCTGCGGTCGTATTCTTCAGCAAAAAAATGGATTACATGATAGCAAGTTCCTGAAGATTTCCAATGAAGTATTACAAATCACTCAACGTCTGCTCTGCAGAAATAAAAAATAAACAGGCTTAGATTCAATCAAATGTAATTCCTCCAATTTAGCTTTACCTCACTTCAAAGGGTGCTCTTATTAATGTCTTGGTGAAAAAAATGTAACAGTAATTTTTCCCTCTTATACTGAAAGCCTCCAGTTGTGTTCAACATACAGTGAGATCAAGAATTTTTTTTTTTTTTTGTGAATACTCTGACACAGTTTGATATAAAAGTGTAAGCCATTTACAGAAAACTCTTTATGGAATTTTTATCCTATTCCATTCCCGGGAGCTAAATTTATATCCTGCATTAGCTATCATAGCACTAGAGTATTAGTCTTCTTGCAAGCAGTTCAGGGCAGTCTGAGGGCCCTATCACTCTCTACCACTCACATACACAGGCATTATGGGTTTATCTCATCTTCTGCAGCAAGTACTAGGCCCAATTCATTCCTTTAGGCTACTTTACTAATAACTTATTCCTTATCAGGGCCTCTCCACCTCAGCTTGTGATCAAAGACCCAATTAATGGAATGGAGAAAGGTGAAGCATTCAAATAATGGAGACAGCTGTTTTTCTCTGTTAGAGAAAATCCATTTGTATTGTTATCACAAGCTCCAAGTTCTGCAGCTTCTGTTTAATTCAGTCTCCCTCTATTTCTGCTGATGATAAAAAGTCACAATGAACTCAGAAGAGAATGGCAGAAATATCACTATGTTTCAACTCAGCCTGGGTGTTATCAACTTGAAAGTGAAAATACAAGCAGATAAAGAGAGGAAATGTCCAACAAAGACCATATCAAATTTTCAAAAATTGTACTTTCATGCAGCATTCTTCAGTCACCTTTCTGAATGTTTTTGAGATCCCGATACATGCTCCCTATGTTGGCTGCTGAATCAGAGGAACAGAGTGTAATATCATGGGTCCCACCTCAACTGAAAAGTAATTAGAGGAAGAGGAATCATAACTTGCTGGCATGAACATTGCCAGTGACCTGCAGTTTGTTCTGAGCCTTGGTGTCCAGGACCCCACAGCTGCCCTGGGTGTTTATGTCACCACCACTGGTGAATGTGGTTAGTTTCTTTATCTGATAGTAAAGGGCTGTGCCATGCTCAAGCCTGATGCTAAACTTTCTCCTTAACAGTCTCCTAGGTGTAAATCTGCCCAGACTATTGCATATGAACCTACACACTCTATGCTACAGCAGTTCGTTTCATAGTCGTGTAGAGGCCACATTACCATTCTCTTCCTCACCCTCTTGTTATCATGTTGTCACACTGTCACATACAGGGTTATACTTGGGCAGAACACTGTGATTACACTTAATGGAACTACAGAAGACTTGCAAGTTTAAAGTACAATAGTGAATACCAATTATGCATTCTTAAAATTTACCCTACGCAAAAGGAAGCTGGAGGATGCACCTACTCCGCTCTGTGTGTGCGAGTGTGCAAGGACCATCCTGTTCCATTTCACAGTAGCTGTTATTGCTTTTCTTATATGCAAACCAAGCGTTAATTTAGAGATTGCTAGGCTATTCACATGCTGGGGGGGATGGTTTGGAGTTGTTTTGATTACTTGGGAAACCTTTGGATTTGGTGCTTCAGAAAGGAGGACTGAAAAATGCTACATTTCAGTTCTCCACTGTGTGTGGACAATGAGCACAATAAACAGGCACAAAACTGCAGTGCATGTGATGAGTTAAGACAGCGAAGCCTTTCCCAGGCTGATTGTTCACAGGGGATCACAGAATCTGTGTTAGGCTGAATAAGGAAAAATGCATTATGCATTTGCATGTATGATGAACATTTGAAAAAGGACTGTGTGGAAACAAAGAATGATTCATAATAAACATGGAATGGTGAACATTTCATACCCAGCTGTAGTTTTTGAATCTACGTAGACACCAAACATTACCATTTTAACATAAAAGTTTCACATTTTATATCGAGTAGGCCAGCTGATTAACACTATTTTTTTGCACATCAGGAGTTTCCTTATCCTCCCACCTTGTTATTAAACCCACATCCAACAAATAACAAAAATAAAAAGCTGCACTTAAAACAATATCATGCATAAAATCTACAACTATCACTAATTTTCCATTGGAATAGTAAAATGTATGAATTCAAACATAATTTTATGTATGTCTGTGGAATGGAAAACACAAAGAATGATGAAAACTGACATTAAGGTCAGTAATGTACCAAAAGGGAGTGCAACTATGAAGTCTCTTTTTCCCCCATACTTCAGCAGCTTCTGTACAATGAAACCAGTCTTGAGGAACTATTCAAGGGTCTGAGAAAAATCTTAATGAAAGTATATTTCTCATAAAGGCAAACCAGAATCATATGTATTGGGCAACCTTAGGGTGGTCTTGTAAGATGTGAAGTGACTTAAGGGTGGTCTCTCACATTGGTCTCCCTAGATAATAAAACACTAATGACAGCCCATGGCGCTGAATGGCACAATTGTAAATGAAAATATCGCAACCTGCTTCTAGGTCCCACCCCAGCTCCTGAAACTAAACAAGCAATAAGACTGCTAAAGGAGCAATCCTAGCAAGAAAGGTTCAGGGGAACCAAAAACCTGAAAAATTTTCCAATAGCCCACTACACTGGATTCTGAGGGGATTGAGAGGGATGATCTTATTCTAACCAAAGTTTAGAAGAAAAGTAAGTAAACACTCCTCCACTCTCAGATAAAGCACTGCACCTGTTAGCTTCTGAAAGAATTTTTCTCATGACTGTAGATGAGCTGTCAGGGTGAAATTTTCTCTCTGCCTTGAATATCTACAAATATTTACGTATTCTTAATACAGTTTTTCTGGTTTAGTCAAAAGACTTTACTATCTAGCCAATTTCTTTAAAGACATCTTAAGAGAGAAGAATAATTACATTTTTTGCTAGCTAGTGAACCTTCATGTACCCATCTTTATTCTGTGAAACAAGGTCTTTTTTTTGTCTGCACTGCTGCAGCATAGCTTGGCATTGAACTTTGGCTCAGGCAGTGAGTTGGTTTGCCCTGCTTAGGAGGAGGTCCAGTCTCCTCCTCCAGCATTGCTCAGACAGGCTGACCTGAAGGATTGCTGCTCTCAGATGTACCAGATAAACAAGGATGTTCTCTCTCCTCCAAGGGCATCTGGAAATAATGCAGCTAAGTTAATGGAGTTACATTAATATATAACTAATAGCAAGAAAAGACATAGGCTTGGGGTTATATACTCAGATTGGGCAACCTATCAGCTGAAGTAAAGCCTTCATGAAAACTTCTGATGGGAATTTATTTTCTGAACGCCCATTTGCAATTTTATAGCGACAACTTTGGCTGGCTTCTGCTATCATTTCCATTCCTGCAGCTGCAGCAGCCTCTGTGTATTTACAGCAGAGAGCACAATGTGACCTTTGTCTTTTCAAGAATTTGGCCGAGAAGGTTGTGCAGCTGCAAATGGATCCAGGTGCTGAGGCCGACAGCCAGGAGCGGCTGGGACATCAATGGAAGTGGCAGCCCTCACATCTGGTCACCTGAGCTCTCAGCGTCTCTGTGGCAAAGCAAACATGCATTGCCCCACCCTGCATCCCTCCTCCCACCCCTATGCTCAGCACTCTTAAGGCATTTTTTTTTCTAGAATTGCCTTCTCTTTGATTTTGCTTATTACCTTCAGTGATTTTTATGGGGAGAGTTAAAACACAAAGAGCTAGAGTAGAGCTTGTGTTGAAGAATGTTCTCCAGTAGCTTCGATATTATAAGATCCTGTTGTTCTCAAATCCAATTTTACTGTACTATTAGGAGAATCCTTGTGTGTAAATTGTGAAACACAGTAGCTGCCACAATAAAATCCCAACATTTGATAAACATTGCAATTTATCTTTGGCTAGCTGGTATTGCTATATTGGTTCTTCTGCAAGCAGCAAATTATTCAGGTGTTTGATACTGTACTTGGTTAATACTCTGAAGTTTTGAGCCCCCTTGTAATTCAACAAATGAAATTAAATCCCAAAATCCATCTCTGAAAAAATAGCATATCCGTAATATATGAACTTCCCTATGAACTTATGAACCATGCTCAGCTTTTTCTTTGGATTTCAAGAAGATGTAATCAGAAAGCCAAGACTGAGAAAAAAGGTCTGTTAATGGAAAGTCATAGATGTATTTAGACTTTTTAATGGGAATGTTGGGACTACCATAAGAATTATAGGCATGGGCCTGATAAATGAAGAGTGTTCAGGGGTTTATATCTGGATTTTTTCCTCTTTCTTTGCACTGCTGCTTACAGCTAGTCCATGAGGAATAAAAGTGAGGCAGACTAAGAAAATAAATATGAGCTTAAAATATCAAGTCTTGAAATAATCTTTAGTTTTGCTCTAGCTCTTCACAGTCTAATTTCCTACTTCAAAAATGCTAAATGTCTTTATGGTTGGATGTACAGTTGTGAAAATTCAAGTATTTGGGTGTTTGTTTGCTAGGTTTTATGGTAAAATATCATCCATCTTTCTTAACTTCACATAAAGACTCACTCCTGAAAGGCAGAAATCATCCTGGGGGAAGCAAGTGGCCTCAGCTCAAATTTAAGCAGTTAAGTGGAGGGCTGGATAGTCTCACATTGTTCTCCACTAAGGTCTTTGCCAAAGTCTCTAGAAACACCATACTTTTTCCAGTTCCACTGTCCTCCTGTAATCTTAGTCTAAGAGCTGGCTCATCCCATAAGAACCCAGTTTTATGGGTTTTCCTTGGGCTGAAAGCACCAGAAGCCTTAAGAGATTTTTACTTCCTGTCCACAAACGACAGACAAATGAGGTTAAACAGGAGCAAGACTCTGCCAGTCCAAGTGCTGCTTTCATATTCTTTCTTCCCCATAAGGGGTTGAAAAGATGAAGTCCAAGGGTGGGAAAGGACTCTACCTCAGATAAGGATTATACAGTGGGAATTCTGCCTTTATAAAACACCTGGCATGCAAAATTGATAATGTTTCAGTCTGGCGCTTAAATCCATCCCTATGCCTGTCTTCATTCATCAGCACCTCCTCATCAAGAAGTTTTATGAAATATTCCATTTTTTCCTTCTTTGGGTAATCTTTTTGACTTGTGCTTTTAATATTTAATAATTACCCACACATGATTTAACCCTGCTACAAATGAGATTTCAAGTCAGCATCTGCTCCAGCTTCATGTTACTCAGACTTCAAGTTACTGATGACATACATATGTGACTTGTTTTGCCAAGTCTGCATACTCCAATAGCACAGCTCAGAAGTAACTTCCTCCCTCCTCTCTCCTTCTCACATGTGTTTGTTCACAACATATTCAGTCCCTTCCCTAATTTTTTTTCTTCTTCAGGCATCAAAAATAGCTTTTATATCTTGATAACAAATTTTATATCCAGGCCAGCAGTTTTGAGATAGATTATGCTTTTCATTTATTATTATTATTGTTGTCTGAAGACCTGAAGAAAAGATGAAGGTTGCATTCATAGAAAATACTGGATAAAATGCTGCTCCCATTGAAATCATCGGAGTTTTCAGCACTGACTTCAGCTAGGACAGGCTTTCCTCACCATCTTTGTCACAAGCTGTGCAATACTGGATCCTGGTTTTCTGAAATGAACTTTGTTTATTTCCCTGTTTTCTCTCAATCAAAGCAAAGTGTTAAAACAATTCACCAGTGAGCCCTCAGTCACAGGGACAATGAAAGCTGAATCTGTCTTAAAGTGGCAAGAGGAATTTCCCTGATGTTGCCCATCCACTACATACAAAGGACAAGCCTTAGGTGAATGAGCCCTTCTCATACTTTGTTCGATGGTGATACAGGCCATAAAATCAATGAACTGAGATAATTTGGGGGGGAAATCCTCTTTTCTGTCTTCTTCCACAGAAAGGAAAAGCAGACTTGAGACTAAAAATTGTTATGGCTCTCCAGTTATCCAAAAATATCCCCCAAAACACAAGACGTGTCAAGTGGTTAATACCTTTTGAACTTTCTTTTGAGCTTTCGTCTGTGGTTAGGGCCCTCGGAGCCTGCGACATAGCAGCTGACAGTGATTAAGTTTCTGTATGCACACACAGTTCAAACTGCACTTAGAAAAGCCACATTTGGTCATTGTTTGCTTAAGTTTGCAGCAACAAATACAGATGCGAGTATTTGAATGTACACCTGGCATTAATCAGCTGCTGCTATTTCACAGCTGCCTCCAAGCAAGGCAAAATGCTGGAGTGGAAATATGGTTTCAGAATAACCAGAAATCTTTAAGGGATTCATATGGAGGAGGTGGTGCCTCCCTACAACATTTGCTTCCAGCTTGTTTCAGCCTTCAGAATAGTTTGTTTTTGTCCTGAGCTAAATCCCTCCTTATATGAAGAGCTCTACAGTTTTTCAGCTGAAGCGTGTGTATATACATGTATGTATGTGCATATACATGCTTCAAGAATCTGCACAGATCCTATCTGAAACTGAAAAGGGCCCACACTTGCTATAACCAGGGGCCAAGGAGACCTGCAAAGGCAAAGATCAGTAATACTGAAGTGGTGCCCACCTTTTCTAACACATTTTTCTAATACATATAGATTTCCAGTGCTGGAGGTGTAATACTACCTTCATCACTCAACCCCAGATACAACAGATCAGAGAGGGTTAAAAAAAGTTCTAATTCCTAAAACAATCTCATTTGATTGAATTGAATCTCATTTCTTCCTGTTGTTGGTGGACATGGAGGACAGCCGGTTCCAAGGACGGGAGGACAGGGTTGCTAGGAGAGCCAGCGCCAGCTGCCTCAGGGAGGCGAGCAGGTGCCTCAGCAGCCTAGGTGAGGCCATCCATCCATCCATCCATCCATCCATCCATCCATCCATCCATCCATCCATCCATCCATCCATCCATCCATCCCCTATCCCATGGCACTGTGGCAGCACCAACACAGCGGGCTGCAGACTAAGTGGGTCACTTGTTGCAGGCACGTGCTACCCGGGCTCATAGCATTTTCCCAGCCTGTCTGCTGCTGCCAGATGGAGTTTAGGATGTTCAGCTCTCAGCTGCGAGCCCCAGTGGGGATTTCCCACCTTTGCAATGTCTTTCTCTCTCAGTCATGAAATATTCCTGTGCTGAGTTCAGCAGAAGCACTCAGGCTAAGAAGGTCCTTCCTCCAGGACAGACCCTTCCTTCTAGAAAATCATTTTCTTCGGGTTTTATACAGCCAGTTTGTTTGGTTTTTAAACAGCCAGTTTGTTTGGTTTTTAAGTTTTCAAAGGTGTTGCAACACCAGGCGTATATGAGGGGGCAGTGCTGAAGATTCAGGCTCATTAGGCAGCAGCAGTTGTTGATCATCAGCTGCATAAGGTATTGGTAGCATGTAAGGGAGGGAAAACAGGCATTTGCCAGTGACAGTTTTCACTAACGAGGTCTGACATATATATTTATCTGTTCTCTAGTTAGATGGTGAACAATGTGTGAGTTTTGATGAATTTACAATATTTCTGACAAATAGCTAGGAAATGAAAACTGAATTTACAAAAACAGTAAAAATAAGAAACACAATTCAGTTCCTGAAGATCTTCAATCTGAGGTTGAAGAAGATAAATGCAAGTCAAGCCAGTTATATATATCTCAATTACTGGACATATTTATCTCATCCAAAAATAAGGATAATTTACCCAATTCTCTCTATCTAGATTATAGTCTGGATAGATCATATCTTCTAGATACATAAAAATAGATGCTGCTTCTTTGTCTTTCATTTTTTGATTATTCTATACTTTAATTTTTTTTGTGTACGCTAGAAAAACCTACAACTTTCAGAAATGAGAGCAATACAATATAATTACAATATAATTACTGCATAGATAATTTAACACAAAGGAAAATCCTCCATTCCTCTTTGCCTCTTGGAGAGTGCCTGCACTGCAAGCACCAAATGGACTCCAACATGGGTGGATAAACACAAATTCACAGAATCATGGAATCACAGAATGAGTCAGGTTGGAAGGGACCACAGTGGGTCATCGGGTCCAACCCCTCTGCTCAACCTCCCAGGGCACATGTCACAGAATTGCATGCAGACAGCTCTTGAATATCTCCAGAGATAGGGACTACACAACCTCTCTGGGCAATCTCTTCCTGTGCTCAGTCACCTGCACAGTAAAGAAGTTCTTCCTCATATTCAGGTGGAACTTCCTGTTCATCAGTTTCTGCCCATTTCTGCTTGTCCTATTGCTCGGCACTACTGAGCAGAGCCTGGCTCCATCCTCTTGACAACCTCCCTTTAGAGACTGATAGACACTGATGGGATCCCCTCTCAGTTGTCTCTTCTCAAGGCTGAACAGGACCAGCTCCCTCAGCCTGTCCTTGTAGGAAGGATGCTCCAGTCCCTTAAACATCTTTGTTGCCCTCCTCTGGATCCATTCCAGGACCTCCACCCATTTGGTACAGAATACCTTGCATGTTTTTAGATAGCAGATGATTGAACCATTTCCCTGCCATTTTCCAATTACCAACATGAAGAGAAATATATATGTGTGTCTGTGCACATATTTAATCTCTTTATGCGGGACTAAGACAGAGATAATGAGTATGAGAGGATATTGGTATGAGGAGAACCTAGCTCCATATGATGCTGTGGGACACTGCTTGTTTCATGACCTACATTTTGGAAACATAAATGTACAACAGATATGTGGCTATTTATCTTTGCAAAGACCTCTTTTCTGCAAGGTCTTTTCTGTATCAGTGGATGTGGGATTTTGCATTGCTGTCGCTGGAGGTCCGGTGCTGGTCAGCCACCGGTGTGCTGCTACCGTCCTAGAGAGAGCGTCCCGCAGGGAACAGCCCTTCCAGGGGCACTGGCAGGCCTCCCTGGGCAACGGGTGATTTCAGCAAGTGTAGCAATTTCTCAGCTACAAGTGATTCCAGCTCTTGTGATTCAGTTCGTTGTGAAATCACCCAAGGCAAACTCGGGGACAGAGAGACAGGAGCCGCGTATGGCAGCTCCACAGAAGTAGCCTTTGTTGTCCAGCCACCCTGCGAAGGGGAGGCCAGGGACGAGAACTCCCTGTTGTCAGGGGTATAAGCAGGGGGTTATATGGGAAAAACAGGGGGTGGGGTGGAAACCCATTAGCCAACAGGGTACAGGCTATTACCATGAAGAAACAAGGCATGTTGGGAGGTCACCATGACCCAGAGGAAGGTTGCTTATCTCTGGCTCCTCCCGGGGAGTCCAAAAGGCTCCTATCTTGAGGGCTCACAGCCCTCCATACATTGCCTAAGAAAAGCCCATCTTTCTATCTAAATCTAAGACATTTAAATTCTGTTAGTAACGTTTTAGGTTTTTTAATTATCCTTTTCTTACCAAAAGACACCTCCTTCCCTGCTTCATGGAGATAGAGGGTGTCCCTCACAAAGAGGCTAAATTTCTATCTGAGGGTCAGTGAAATGTTGTGCTTTACAGCTGAGACAAGCCTTGCATATCTTTACAAATCATTATCTATGTCCATCCATGTGTTGAAATGCTAGTTGGGATTTAAAGCTTGTTCAACATGTTAAGGGCCAATTGCAGTTCACGGATACGAAAGTCTATTAATTATTAGTATTTGTGACATTGGAATTTACAGACAAAACCAGATTAATAACTCCACAATTCTTTGCAAGCACAAAGGGAAACTCAGTGTTCATTTTAGTGAATACTTATCGATCTAGGCATCAATATTTTATTCAGATAAGATATTTATCTCAACATTCAGATGTTTTACAATAATGGAAACAAAATTGCAAAAAATAAGTAACTTTAAGCATGAACTTAAAAGAGTTTATCAGTTATCATAAATCATGGAACAAGTTAAAAAAAATAAAATGCAAAAGACTGAAGGAAAAAAATTAATATCAGTTTACTTCTGATATCTGGAATACAGGTACCTCCATCTGAACTAGTCACACCAAGAGCCCTTTATAGCTAATAGAGGGAAAGTTGGCCTTTTGAATGTAGAAATTGCTCTGATTTTCTTTAGATATTTACTAATGTGTCTTAGAAATGTATCTTTCTCTCTGCAGGCCGTAAAAGTCTAGACAACCAGCTCAAATATTGGCATTTCCACTTCAAATGTCTCCTTTTGGCCAGAGAAACATTACTCTTGGAGTTTACACCAGTAGTTAGTGATCTGAAATGGTTCGGAGTGTAATGGATAAGAAAGCATCTCTGTGGACCCTGACCATTTAGTTCTCTGGGCAGAAGCAAAGGAGTAATAACAGCTTTATTGCTGTTGATGTTTCTCTAAGTCACCTTTCCTGGTATAACTGTTAACGTGCATTTGGAGTACGTTATACCTTTGCCATCATTTTGAACTTTTTCTCAATGCTTGATGTTTATGCTTCATCTAAAGAATTTCAGGCTTCTAAGGGGGTCAGTTTCTCAGCTAGGGTCAGTGAATGCAGTGCATTTTTAAATGCACAGACTCCTATCAGTGTACTTAAGAGCTTCAGTACATTGTTTTGCAATCACGTATCTCAGAAATAATTTATACAATCAATTAAAGAGCATTATCAAGGGATGATTTGACAACTGTTGCCATGCCAACCAATGAAGCAGAAAGCTCCTCAGCGTTTAAAGGCTGCACCTGGTGATAGATATAGCAGATTTTGAGGACTCAGACAGAATCGCAGATGTCCAAAGGTGTGGAGGGAACGTGATTTAAAGCTTGATGTTTTTCCATTTTTACTGGCGAAAGGGTGTTGATGGCATGTTGTTCACTTTCTCATTAAAATTCTGTCATTTTTCACATAGTGTTCTGCATTCAGGGCTGAAAATTGAAGTGAGAATGCACTTTACAGACTGATAAAATATGATAGCAAAATGGATGATGTTCATTTGCAGGCTGAATTAATTAAAAAAAAAAGAGTTTGTGTCAGTGCATTTATGAAAAGCCCGTTAATCAAACACAACTTTACCAGCCTTAATGGACACATCTTAAACACTCCTGCATTAATATTTAAAATTCCAGTTAGCAAATGGCTCCTAGTGCATTGAGCTAAAAACTAATTAGAATAGGTCATTACAAGAATAAAACAGTACAAGCTGAGAGTACATTTTCTGTTGGCAACAACAGGTTAGTCATTGGCTGCTCAGTACTGACATTTGTGCTTACATCTTTACCTATACAGTAGCTCCACTTTTAATCAGAAAATGAATTCTGCAAAAGGAAAATTTTCTCTTGTCCTCCTATGCCATTTACATATTCTCACAGCTACAGGAATTAGGGTTAAAACTTCTGGTCCATGTCAGTCTGGAGGCTGGAGCAGCCTCTTTTCCATACTTACATTATTATAGCTATATCTCAGAATAGCAGTTTTGAGTGTGCAGTAGGATACTGCAGCTCGGGCTACTGTAACTTCTCTGAGATGATATCTTATGATGAACTTGTTGTGGTCTTGAAAAACTGAGGCATTTACCTTGGTTGAGATCCTTTGAAATGCGAATAAAATAATGTATGTGCAGAGACATCAAGGAATAGTTTCTCATGAGAATGGAAAACTTACATAATACCTAATTCTTGCTATACATTTTTTCACATACGGAGTCCAGAATTATCCCCGTGAAGTATTTCTGAGACATTCCTCTTGACCGCAATGTAATGAAAACTATTAGAGAAGGTTTTTGTGTCATAGGTAAACCTATTTCTTTGAATAGTTTTGCTATATAAACTGCTAAATCTTGCCTTAAAATCTGTTACACTCAACTGACTTGATAAAAGAAATAATTGGGTCTGTAAATTATTGGTCTTTTTCTACTTTTCTCTCTGATCAAAATTCTATATTGTCTCTATTTCTCCACTTAGTGAAGACATCAGTTTTGCAAAGTTAGCATCCTGCTTGCAAATCCAAACATGTAAAAAATGAGATTAAGAACATTCATCTAAATATACAAATACAAAAACGTGTGAAATGGATCTCCTGGGTCCCAAGTTGTCCCCTGCTGTCATAGACGTGCATCACCTGCCTCTTTTCACAGAGCTGTGGCAGCCTTGCTTTCAGGCTATCTGAGAACCAAATTCCCTTTTTGACTTTAAACAACTCTTAATTTCCCATCTTAACTTATTCACAGCTATGCTGTGAGATAGGCTATTACATGCATTTTCATGGTCCATCTCCTGCCATCATTGAACCACGCCCATCGTGTTCTATGATCTTAAAGACTGACCATGAAAACATATTGCTTGGTGGACTACACCTGCAGGGTATTCACTTGGAAACAATATCAAGGACTGCAACCCTTACGACATTGAGAAGTATCCCTTTCTTCTGGGTCTTGTGTTTTTGTTTGGGGTTTTGTTTGCTTGTTTTGGTTTGTTTGGGTTTTTTGTTTATTTTTCTTCTAATAGATACAAGTCAGTGTCTAATTTGTGTGTAAAGCTAATGCAAAGCAATTTCACATACAAAAATAGACTATCAAGAAGCAAATTCAGTGTTTGTCTCACAGTAGAAGAAATTATGAGGCTGTGACTTATGCGAGCCTATGTACTAACAATATCTCAATTCTTCTTCTCGCAGCCAGATGACCTGAGGACTTGGATAGGTGAATAAATACTTTTAGGTCGATTTGAGAATATTTTAAACAGAAGTTATCAACAAATATTAGATCCCGAGACCATTCATTGTTCTGGTCTTATTCTGGTTCCCGTTTTCTGTGAATTACACAAATGCCTGCTTGCCTAAGCCATGCCACTGGCTTCTGTTGTGCCTCTTTTCATGCTGTGCCAGAACAAGTCCTGGCATTTCAGAGACCCAAAAAAAAAAATCTTTGTCCATGTTTTAAAGCATTCGTTGAGGTCTCAGATCCTTATCTGCCTTCGACAAGATGGATGGCCCACAGTGATATTAATAAATGTGGCATCTTGCTGCAGGTTGAAGATGCAAGTTCAAGAGATGCTCCAAAGATCTGGCCCAGCTGTAAGCAGGTACACAGTAATTTGGGATGTGGATGCAGAGCTAGGTGTGTCCTTCCTCTCCGTGGGATTAACTACAGCTGCTTGTTTGTCCTGCTCCAATGGGCCATCCTCCATGCATAAACAGAGGGGTGGAGGTATAAGGGCAAATTTGAGGGTTTTTTTGACCAGGAATACTATTACAGCTCTCTCCCATTTGCAAGGTCTCAAATCTGCCCCTTAGGTTTAGGCTTCAGTCCCAGGCTTTCCTTAGAGCTACTCTTAACATCAGTGGAAACCGCAAAGAGAAAATTTCCACATGATCTTTGGGCAGCAGAGCCTCATTTTCCCTTTCTCTTTTTTTGGGAGGAAGAAACCACCCAACATCTCACCAAGAATTCAGCTGCTGTGAGATCTGGTTGGATAATCATGATTTCTGATTTTGTATAGGATTTGAGCCTTAAAAGCAGGTTCCCAGTTTCCCCAGGCCATACAGGTCTGCATAGCGAGGCTGGATGCCCTCCTCACAGTGCAAGTGTCAGGACCCCCCATGCCCTTTGCAGGCTGCTGAGCCTTGAGAAGTTCAGAGGCAGCCTTACCAGCACCAGACTGTGGCTTATCTGACTGCCTGTTGTGCACAAGAAGTGAAGTAGCTTGAGTGTTTTAGCATGATTGACTTTGCTAGAAATGTTTTCCAGTCTTCAGATTTTGGTCTTGGAGCTGTTACAGGCTCTTTACAAGTCTTTTTCCTGTTTTAGGCAGAGGAGTTACCTCAGCCATCTTCCTGGGGTGTAGTGAGTGGGTCTCTCAAGGTTGGAAGTATATGTAGGCAACTATACATCCACTTTTCATCTATATCCATCTCTTTAAATGGTGTTTACTGGCTTCATTTCACAGCTTATACATTTTTTTTATATATACCCTTATTTATCCTTATTTTAAATTCTATTTTTGAACCTCAAATTAACATTCATTTAAAAATTTCAGAGCACTCCTGCCTCAGGAGAGGGTCTGAACAGTGGTCTGCAATCTCAACTTTTTGTGTTTTCCTAATCCACAGAAAGATGTTTTATCTGCTGCATGGTGACATGGCTTCAACATCAGAGTTGGAAAAATTCCTCTTCAGCACCTTATGGCTTAAAGTTTTGGGCTCTCCTCTCCAAGAGACAATGTTAAATTTGTTCTCATCCAGGCACAAGAGGAAAATGAAATGTCTGCACTGTCATGAATGACCGTCCTACCTTCTCTGTTCTAGAAAGACAAACGGCCGGAAAGCCAGTGCACCACGGTCTTTAAATGTCTCCTGTGATTTTTATGGCATGAATTTGTTGGTGAATATGAGGTATACTATAAGAACTTAGTTCCCTACTTGTCTCTTCCTTAATGCCTTGCTCCTGACACCTTTGATGGGCCAAGGAAACAGCCAGCTGCTCTGACCTAACGTTTAGGAAATAACCTGTATGCAGATGCCAAGCCCATATGGAGTTTCTGTGCTTATGGGATCAGCTAGCAGGCCAGCACAACTCCTGGGTCCTAACTTTAAATTTTGGGCTTTCAAGTCCTATGTATGTCCTGCTTTACCAACTTACATCCCTACTGGCCTAAACCATGAGTGCTACTTGCTGGCAGAAGCAGGCCTGGAGTCATCTGCAAACATTTTCATGTTGTTTGATTTCAGGAGAACTGGGGAAACTAAACCAAACATTCTCATTGTAAATCAGCACTTGGGTTTAAAAGATGCATTGACTTCCAGTTTCCTGAAGATCTTTCAACTCATCTGTCTTTTCATTATGGTATAGGAAATGCATCCACATGCTCACATCTCAAATCAAAGATGGTTAACAGCTTACACCATTCCAAATCTGTCACCATATCTAGCCATACACCAGCATATTCCTTCCTCTCTTTATAAACTGCACTCACACAAGCAAAATTTTTGCCTAGTCCTCAGTTTCAAAAAGGTAACACTGTGTTTCCCCAGAATAATTGTTCAAGACACACAAAATACTTTGGAGAAAATAATCTAACAGTGTTATCTTCAGATGTACATAGTCTACTGTTATTTATATTATGTGACAAATTATGCCAAGTGAGACAATACTAATTATCTAAACACCTTCAGTTCTGCTACCTAGCACAATATGCACAGCAGCATATCCCATCTTGGTCTGGGTTTATATTTAAAAGCAGCATATGAAAGGATTCAATTAATGATCTTTTATCTCATCAGTTTCTGATAATTAATACAAGCTGTAAGGGCTTTATGGATTGCTGGTTTGATAATTCAGTAGGCAGCTAAAGTAATAGAGGATATGATGGAAAGACGGCCTCAAAGCTGCCTTGTGGAGTGCACTAAGTGATTGAACCCAAAGAATAATAGGGATGGAAATTGCTGTGTTCATTCACGGATAATATATGACAGAAATAAGGCAAGCAGCAAGTTAGCAGATGACTCAGCCAAGCATCTATGACTGAACAAAGTGTGATTCTAACCTTCTGTCATTGAAAATATATTTAATGGAAACATTATCATTCTGATATATTGCTTGCTAAGATAAGACATGTTTATAGTACAGTTGCCCTGTGATGTTACTGTAGGACTAGATTTTGGCACACTTGCTCTTGCTGAATTGTACTTAGTCCCAAAATAAATCTACTGCTCCTGGAGCAAGAGACTATTTGAAAAGAGCAAGTGAACCAGAAGCTGGTCCAAAACTGGCTGGAGCTAAACATCACCAGACAAATATAAAGAATCCTATTCATTTTTAATATGCAGAGAGGAAGATCTCTATGAACACTGAGAACCACATGTAAGGTTCTTCCTATGTGATAACTCTTTCAATCTATAAGTAGAACACTGGACAATATAATTTATTTTTTTAATTAACAAATACAAATGGCCACATGCCTCAGAGGCAGATCAAAGAAGCAGGATGCTGAAGGGATGGATTAAAGTTAGCTGCCTTTTCCCTGTGTCTGGGAGAGCTCAGTTTGTAACATTTTTATTGATAGGAGCACTCAGGTGTTCAGAAGCAGAATAGAGCACAAAGTCTAGAGTGTTGCATTAAAGTAAAACTTGCTGAAGGTAGGGGGAGGAGGATAAAAATGAAGCATGATAATCTCTAGAGCACATTATACGTGTATGCTGGTCAGGGATGGCTTGCAGCAACTCTGCAGTACTGTGCAGCAGTGCCCTGCCAACAGAATTCATACTGAAAACATATGTTCTTCTGCTCAAACCAGCTTTCACTACATCTGGAAACCAAGAGTTAGAGGGGGAGGGAAAAAATAAGGCAGCAGCATATGTAATTCTCTTCTAAGAGAAACCATTCATTTGTTCATGAAAGAAATCTTTCTGCTTTTATCACCAGCAGAAATTCTCACAAAATTCTTGAATGGATATTTAAAAGCTTGGTGGGAAAATAAACAAAAAAAAAGGTAGTGTGAGGGAATGTAGGTAATGGCAGATATTTATGACTTTTTTCCTGAAGCAAAGTCATGTCTTAATATCAAGAGCAATCTTATTAACAAAAAGTGGAAAACTTGGCAAAAACATTGTTTAAAATGACTGCAAGACTCACAAAACCCCCAGAATAACTCTGTTTTGCTGTCAGAAGCCTGGGAAATGCAAAACAGATGTTCTGTCCAGCCTCTGTTACTTAGCCAGATCTCTCCCTGCTATGCAGGCAGCTGTACCACATGTCTTTTCTGAGAAAGAAACAGTGCTTTCCTTTGGCACTTCTGCATCTTTGTCACTGACCAGCCAGACATTGTCATCAGATGAAGACAGCTTCTGTCATCCTTCCCACTACCTAAATCTGCAGAATCTCCTTGACACTGAGCAGCTCTGTGCTTTGAAAAATAGAAGCATTAGGTACAAATTTTGACAAGCCTTGTGTCCTTAGGCGATTGCTGGGGCTGCTGAAGTCAGAAGGCACTACTCACTCTAATGGGTGGTGGCAGCAGAGCTCTCCGTTTGCACCCTGAACAATGCACACATTATTAGAGCTAATGGCAGCTACGTGTACACGTAATAATATAGCCTTGAGACCACAGCCTGGGAATTCCACAAGAGCAGATTTGGGGGTTTTTGTTCGTGGGAGAAAGTATGATGAGTAAGAGGAAAATCACTTGAGCGGAGGCTGAGCTCTCCCTGCTGAGTTGCTTAAGAAGGGAGGGGTGAGATCGGGGACTTCTGTCTCCAAATGACATTTGGGGGAATTTTAAGACATTATGTTGAACTCTGGATCCTCCATTTCAGAAAATCATAGAATCATAGAATTTTTGGGGTTAGAAGGGGGCCTTGAAGATCATCTAGTTTTCACCTCTTGTGGGCAGGGACACCTTCAGCTAGACCAGATTGCTCAGAGTCCCATCCAGCCTGGCCTTGAACACCTCCAGGAATGTGGCAACCACAACTTCCCTGAGCAACCTGTTCCAGTGCCTCACCACCCTCATAGTAAAGAATTATTTCCTAATATCTAATCTAAACCTAGTCTCTTTCAATGTGAATCCATTCCCCCATGTCCTGTCCTGTCACGAAATGCTCTTGTAAAAAGTCTCTCTTCATCTTTCTTTAATGCACTGGAGGGCCAAAATTGGGTCACCCTGAAGCCTTGTCTTTTCTAGGCAGAACAATCCCAATTCTCTCAGCCTTTCCTCATAGGAGAGGTGCTCCATCTCTCCAATCACCTTGGTGGCCTCATCCGGACCTGCGCTAACAGGTCAATGTCTTTCCTGTGCTGGGGACCCCAGAGCTGGATGCAGCACTGCAGGTGGGGGCTCACCAGAGTGTAGCAGAGGGGCAGAATCCCCTTCCTCACCCTGCTGCCCACACTGCTTTGGATGCAGCCCTGGACATGTTTGCTTTTCTGGGGTGCAAGCGCACATTGCTGGGTCATGTCCAGCCTCTCAGCCACCAGCACCGTCAAGTCTTTCTTGACAGGGCTTCTCTGGATCTGTTCATCCCCAGCCTGTGTTGATAGTGGATGTTGCTCCAAATCAGGTGCAGCACCATGCACTCGGTCTTGCTAAACCACACGAGGCATTTAGCTGCTGCCTCACCCTGAAGACACGTGGTGCCTCTAGCTCAATATTTTAGGATGTTCAGCTTTCTCTGGCTGGGTCATGGGGTCACAAATCTGCATAGGCAGAAATGAATGTTTCACCCAGGATTCATCGCCTCCTCTCCTCAGTCCTCTAACAAATGTTTGGTGGTGGTTGGACTCCTCATCCCTATCTTCCATGTGAAAGCGCTTGTTTAAGCATCTTGCTCTTGGCAAGTTGCGTCTGTGAATCCCCAGTGCTCTTCAACATCTGGGATTTAGCATTCACTCTCTCTGGGGACACTTCCTTGGAAAAACACATGGTTATTTCATGTAGGCAGATTGCTGCCTCACATCTGTATATCTGTGGGTACACTTCCCAGCCATAAACCGTGGTAAGAGGAGGGAAGTCTCAGAATCTAACCTAAAATCTACAAAGAATAGTCTGATTCTCTAAAATTATCTGAATATTAATATAATTTATAAATCATTCTGCAAAGACAGGGATGGGGAAGAGAGAAGCTATTGCATTACATACCCACAGCTCCTAAATTCACTGGGTGGTAGAGGGATTTAGACCTCTGGCCATCTCTTAAAATGATTAAGGAAGAAAAGGAGGCTCACTTTGTAGTGGAAGGGGAGCCCTCTAGAGTGGATCACATTAACAAGACACTCTTAAAAGGTCTTATTAACAGAATCATACTGAAATAGATTTGAGAGTAGTGAGGTATTTTAACTATATGAAAGGGAAATAATATAGCAGAAGAGAGATTCTGTCACTCCTTGAAAGATAATGTTTGCTAAAGAAGAGGAAACAGTAAAATCTTTTGCTATTTCGATCCTTGTGGAAAGACAGCTGGCGGCCCCATGGAAAGATGGCTGGGGGTAAAATCAGAGGAAACTGAGAAATTATATTCACATCCTAACAGGAGTTATAATATTACAGAAATCACAGGTTAAAATAAGGTTGCTGCACCCTGGATGGAATGTGGTTTGCATGCTCCAAGATGATTGTGCCCACAGAATCTGCAACCAGAAGCACCTGCTAAGGGGGAGGAATGGAGGGTGGAGCAACTGGAGACACCACAGCCAGGCTCTACAGAAATCTTCGCAGGGAAGGGAACTCAATGGTAATTTGCTGCTGAGAAACTGCACAGCACCTGTCAACCAAGGGAGATAGGAGAAGATGCCTTACTGTTGAGCCAACAACTATACTGAAATCACTGTCCTTGGATAAACTTGGTGCATTATCACCTAATTATAATATTAACTCACACCTCCATCCCAAAGTTACCCATGTCCAAGGTACAACCACCCTTCACTGGGCCTGTGCTCTATATTTTATTGACTAGATCTTTAAGAGCAAACTAAGACACTTACACCAATCAGTAACAAAGGTATTTATTACTAAAGTCACTCAAGCTCCACTTAAACATAAAGAAATAGTACATAAAAGTAAGTCAAAAATGGGGAAAAAGTTAGGGAAGACTCCATCATAACTGCTGGGATCAGTCGATGGGCTGAACCTGCCTTCTCTCCCATAGGCACAGGGATGCCTTTTGGATAAGAACCCTACTCTGTGCATGCTGAATACTTTTACTGGGGATTAGAGCTTGTCTGTGTATCACTTTGAATACATTTTTGCAGTCAGATACTATCACCACCAATCTTCAAACCTTAACCTGTCACAATTTTGTATTAATAAATAGTGTTATTCCATAAACTGTTGGCCTGAGTCCTTCAGAGACGCTGGCAGTCACTGGCAGCAGGGAACATACTCGACCAAAGTGGAAGATACACTAACGGGTCATAAAGCGGGAAAGCCCGCTGAGGGGTGTCCCTTACGCTGTTGGTGTATTTCCCTGAATAAGGCAGTGGAACTGTCCTATCCAGCAGGACTGTTCAGCGAAGGGTCCCCATAACAGCACGCTCATAGGCTGCTCAGGCACGAGGGTTTCAGCTTTCCTGGGGAGCTGACAGACAAATCGAATGCTAAGCATTGATGAAATCTCCCCACATTAAAGGTCAAGGAAATCTCGCTTGTTTGCGTGACAATAGAGAAGGAGGCATTGAGAATATAAAGGTAAAACACAGTTTGTGTGAGAGTGAACATAAAATGACAAAGTTTAAGATCTTCATAAAGAGAATGAAAAAAATGAAATGCAAGATAGTAAACTTCAGTAACTGCAAAGGATTGATAAGCATAGTCTTGTGGAAGGAAAAGATGAAACACGCTGGCAACTTCTCAAAGAATCAGAGGAAGAAATCATCCGTAAAAGGAGACAAATTCAGCAAAATCATGAGCTCTTCACTGATCTCAGGCCCAAGAGGAAATGTAGGAAATAAACAGTAGGTGAAATTACTAAAGGCGGATATAAAAGAAAAAGCATGTAAGAACAGAGGCATCAAGGACAAGAGGAAGTCACTATACTTTTCTAGTAAGGAAAAGACTGGTGGAGTGGGAAACGTAGAGATGAAGGTCATAGTGTTTAATGACTTTTTTTTCCATCTATCATCCCTATAGCAGTGATCAGGTGGTTAATGTCATTAATTCCAAGGACAAAAGGAAAGAGCAAACCAGAGAGGAATTGGGTAGGCTCACCTTTACAACTGGCTGAGCTTCCTTGTCTGACATAAGAATATCTCTGACTTGTCAGCAGTTATCACTGAGGCCTTGCAAGAAGCAGCTGGGTTACCAAGAGTCTGGAAAAGGTCAGGGGAAAGAAAGGGACAATGAAAAGACAGAGATAGTAGAGTCAGAGGATCATGGAGATGTCAGCTGAAATGCAGTCTCTGAAAAATACTTCACAAATACGCAAACAAACTCCTTGGGACTAACTGAAAGGTGAAAAGGTTAATATTCAGCTTGGATCTACCAAGTACAAACCATTTGAAACAAGGGGAGAAGCACTGGATAGCAGCTATTTTTGCTTTAATCAGGTTTTGATAGTTTTACATTGCAAGTTTCACAAGAAAGCAATCTAGTCTATGTGCTGTTTGCAAGCTGTTCTGGTACCTGTACCTGCAGGTCAGTTGGAAAGGTTTGCTCTCTAAGTGAATGGATGCCTTGGACAGGATGATGTGGGATGCTAGAGTCAGTTTTGGCCAGCGCTATTACTGTCTGGATGATGGGAAAGAACGCTTGCCAGATAACTCAGCAGATTATACTGCTGGGAGGAGCTGCAAGTACATTGCAGGAGTGCTTTAGAATTCAAAGTGCCCTTGGGAAAACAGTGAAATGGCCCGGAAAACACACAAGATGAATTTCCACTGTGAAAATGCAAGGTGCTGCACTTTGACAGGATTGATCACAAATCTGAGGTTGGTGAGAACAAAATTAAACAAAGCTGTGTCATGAAAAAGGCAAACATTGTATGGAGTGTATAAAAAGTAGAGCTGAAGAGAGATACTTAGAGAAATATTATGTATTTTTTCCTCGGCAATGGCTGTAGTTTGAGGTGTATGTGGACAAATTCGAGAATGTCCAAAGGAATGCAACAAGAGGTCTAAAAAAGCATGACCTTGGAGGAAATAGTGAAGGAATTAGCTTGGTGTGGTCTCAAGAAAAACAGATGGGGGAGGGGATGGTAACAGCTTTTTAGTACATAAAGGCTGCTGTGAGGAGGAAAGGCATAACCTGCCCTCTGCATCTGCAGGGGATAGGTCAAGAAGCACTGGAGTTCAGCTGCTGCAAAGGAAGTGTGTAAAAATTTTCTGAGGCATTAGGGAAAACTTCCTAATGGTACAATTAGGGAAGCACTAGAATAGATTGCCTGGGGAAGAAGTGGAGCCTCCATCACTGGCGGTCTCAACAATTTAGGCTAACATCTGTTAGGAACAACACACATATAACCAAACTGGCTGGGGGCCAGGGAAGTGACTACATGACCTCCTGAAGTCCCTTCCAGACCTGTTTTTCTCTGGTTCTAATCATTCAGGAGCCTCCCTCCCTGTACTTTTGGAACGAACCATTTGACAATCTATTTGATTACTACCCTAGTTTCTTTGCTTTCCTCTATGTTAAGCTGTGGGCTTGTGGATAATTCCTACCTTATCTGAAAGAGAAGTAATGTTTCACTTCAAGTTCCTCCAGCAAATGTTAGGGATGCCTCTTCAGTCACATTGTGTTTCCATGTTTTCAGCAGTTTAAATTTAGGCACCCCTCAGGAGAGCCCCAGATCCTAAACCCAGTGGCGTGAGAGAGGAGAGCTGGAACCCAAACCAAGGACGGAGTAAAGAGCAGAGCTACAGCTTGATGAGCTGCTGTGAGCCACGCAGGGAGTGAGGCAGGCTGAGCTCTTACAACCTTCCTCCACCTCCCCTGCAGACAGAAATCTGTAATTTATCACTGACAAGAGGGAACTGAAGGATCAAGACACAGACCTGCCTTGTCTCCCTAGCCCACCCAGAGATGCCAGATGCTCAGAGATGCCATTCAGAGTAGGCAGTGGTTACCTGGCAGAACCTGAGCACAGCCTGTATCACATAGACATTCATTCATTCAACCTGTGCCCTGCTTGGTTCCCCAGACCTGGGGAAATACTACCAAGAGAATCTGCTGAACAAAAACCAAAGTGTAGGACTAGAGAAAAGGTAGAGAATTTTTGTATTGACCCTCTGTCTTGTATCACCCCAAATTTGGTCTACCAGACTTTCCAGTATCCTCGTAAGACATATCAAACAGCAACAACATTCTCAGAACTATCTTTTAAAGTGCTTAGAAAATACCTGCCCTAAGAGACAAGAGAGCTGTTAAGTGAACCATTTACCTTAATGTGATATTTTTAGCTGAGATGAAAGCACTCTGTGGAGGTGGACAGAGTCAGAAGCTGGTCTCCATCAGCACTCCTCTCCTGTGATACGGAATGAGCATGCCTGTTCTGATGTCTTCCCCAGAAACCTCAGCATTGGGTTTTGTCTTGCATTTCATCTGGTGTTGGCTGTAGCACAGAAACACCTGCAGTCAGAGACAGCAGAGAGAAGAACTTCAGTGTTCAAAGCTTGCATCTAAAGGGAGGAAGGAGTGATGTTCACGTATATATGAAGGAAGCATAACTCAGACATCTTTGGAGAGCCGTGGTGTCAGTGAAGCCCATAAACCCAGGGGGAAAGAGAATGGGGTGGCTGACAATGACCTCCCCCAAATGTTGTCAAACTGATTGCCTCTCCTAGGATTTTACTTTTCTACAGTGTCTGTCCTCTCATGTCAGCTGACAGTTTGCCCTCAGTCAGTTCTTGTGGTAACTCCAAAATCCTCATTCTTTATTCCTTATTCATCTCACCCCTCATAGCCTCTGTTTGCAGCAAGCACTCACAGTTGCCAGCTCACTAAAGGAAAAACTTGAGCTTTCTGAATTTCTTAGTATCCTCAGAACACAAAACTCTAAAATAATGTCATCTGACTCCTCAGGCAAGCACTTCGGTTGAGAGAGACTGTGATAAATCATATTTAAATGCAAGGACAAATCGCCGTTCGTGGTTGGCTCCGAACTGGCTTGGAGGTCAGTGGCATCTGACTCCTACTCCAGTAGAGCTTTAATTTGTTTAAGAGATGAGCGAATAGGTCAGAACACAGTCCTGGGCTACTAGCTCTAGGCAGCTCTGCTTGAGCAGGGGGGTTGGACCCAATGACCTCCAGATCAGCCTCAATCATAATGTGATTTTGTGTGATTCTGTGTCTCCTTTAATTCCTGAGCCTGCATCTCCTGAAATAGCCTGTTTCTTTCTTGACTGATGTTTCAAGTGTTGCTTTCCGACCTTGTACATTAGATAGGTCAAATAACAAACAACTGACTGCAAACCCCAGTAAAATCATGAGTCCTATGATGAGCAGCTGAGGGAACTGAGGTTGTTTAGCCTAGGTAAAAAGGAGGCTCGGGAGAGACCTTACTGCTCTGTACAACTACCTGAAAGGAGGTTGTGGCAAGGTGGGGATCAGTCTCTGCTCCCAGGTGACTGCTGACAGGACAAGAGGACATGGCCTCAACCTGCACCAAGGGAGGTTCAGTTTGGACATAAGGGAGAACTTCTTCATGGAAAGGGCTCTTAAGCATTGGAATGATCTGCCTAGGCAGGTGGTGCAGTCACCACCCCTGGAGATGTTCAAGAAACAACTGGATGTGTCACTTAGTGCTGTGGTTTAGTTGACAATGTGATGTTTGGTCAAAGGTTGGTCTTCTGAAACCATGATACTGTGATTCTGTGAAAACTGTGCAGCCCCCATACCAGGTTTGCTTGGTTTGCCTTCTGAGGTTGCTACATGTAACTGCTTAGTCAAATCTCCCAAAATGCTGAACACTAGCCCCGCTCCACACCCATATAAGCACACCAATTTCTTAATAAGAAAACACATTTGAGGAAATGTAGAGCATTTAGAAGAGTAGATCTTTCAACTGCAGAGTGTTTTCAGACTTGGTGACATCAAAGCTGCTAGTCTTGCTGCCATCCCACACACGCAGCTATGCATTAAAAAGACAAGAAGCAGTCACACAGAAAATGGTGTCTGTGCCTTACTCAAAACCTGCTGTTCTCCTGGTGGCATCAATGCTTTATTTAGGTCACTTTATAAACATGACAAATTAAGCCTCAGGGCAGAATTGTATCCTTTGACTCTGTAGGCAGAATCTGTTCTTATGCTGGAGTAAATGGTGATGGCTTTAGTTTGTTGAGGATAACAGAGATCTTGTTATAATACACTTGAGTGTATTCCAGTGGAAAGCAGGACTTGATCTTTTAATAAAAATAACTAATCAAAAGTCTTCTTGCTGTTTCCTCAAGTTTCACTAGTTGAAAAAAAAGAATCCAACAAAACGAAACATGAGCAGGAATAATTTTTTTCCCCCCTCATTTCACTGGTCTGCCCCCAAGGATCTCTATTAGGTTACATTGATTACTCAATGAAGAAAGACTTTCATTTGCACTAAGGCCTTTTTTACAAGGAATCTGCTGCAGAATTAAGCCTAATAGCACAAAATGCTTTCAGTAGCAAACATTCCCTAGGGTGAAGAAGTTTTTTAGAAACTTGACCAGCCAATATATAGCTGAAGTTATGTCTAATTCTACCTATACAATACCAGTTAATTGAAGTATACAAATACAGCTATCCCTTTTTTCCTCTTATTTTGTTGTTTTTTTCATCTTTTCAGTTTAATCATAGTTTTAAGGAATTTTATGTCCCTTTTTTTTTCTTTACACATTCAAATGTACAGCTCTACTTGCCAGAATAAATGATATATTACACCCCATGCAGCTGAAATACTTGTCCTGTTCCCATCACAGAGAGTCTGTGTGACTTTCTCTTCTTCAAAATACTGTCAGGAAATTTTGTAAAAAACATCATCCACATTAAGAAGTTTCAAACCGTATATTTTGAAGGTTAATTTCTTAAAGAGCACCTGCAAGAGCTCAAGGCAATTCCTAATGATGCTGGTAAAGAACACCCTACCAAACAAGTATGAGACCCTTGTGACTTGGTGGACTATTTAGACACATGTTTAGTGTGAGAACTTGCTGTGAGAGCAGCCCATTTCCATGGATTGGCCACATCCTCTATCACCTTGCCCAGTGCCTACCTGATGCCTCTTTACTTTCTCCTCAGATGTCATCAGTGGTTCCAGCTGCCTTCTCATCAGCAAATGTGAACAGTAGGAACAACTTCTTTCATAGCTTAGGTACTGCTTAAAGCATGTCTTCCTTTGCCAGAAAGTAAGAAAGTACCTTTTGCCTTAGGTGTTGCTGTTGATTCTATGGAAAAGAAAGCTATCAGACCAGATTTTCTGTCTGTGCTCCTTCCCTTGCCCGAGAGCAGCAGTAGGAGAATTTGGAATTACCTGTCTTCTTCTCAGGTGATATTTTCAGGCATGTCCTTGCATCCATAGGGCAGTAAAGATATTTTTTATAATATATAAGTTAATGGCCCTGCCTAAGATAGAGCTACAGTGAATTGTCCAACAAATATTTGTGTAAATGTAAAGTTACATTTGTGATTTTTTTTTTTTTTTTTTTTTTTTTTTTTTTGTG
>VZTE01000644.1:1065330-1075893 GCA_013397775.1 Eulacestoma nigropectus | reverse complement strand
AACAAATTTTTTGTTAAATGTTAAGTTATTTTTTTGTTTTTTTTTTTTTTTTTTTTTTTTTTTTTGTAGTGAATAGTTGGTCACCAAACCTTGAATCTACCTGAAGGAGAAAGTTGGTTTTCTTCTGAGTCTCATTTGAACAATGGCTTTAAGCTACAGGAACAGTAAGTGACTGCATCACATTTTTCCAAAACAACATGGGCTGTCATTTTCAGATGACCCCAATTTCAAAAGTGCAACTGATTTACACTCTTAAAAGAGTTTAAAAATAGAAATATCTAAAGCAGAAACAAAACATTCTGAAATTATTAATTTTATTTTTTAATGAGGGTGGCCAGAAATTTGGTTTGGCCAATTGTTTTGCAGTAAATGTTTGATATTTTAAAATATTTTTGGCTTCAGTTCAAATGGGACAAAAAAACTTATGGATGACATATGAAGATGAAAGAGAAAATTGACACTGAGACATTGGTATGTGCATACAATCATGTGTGCTTGTTTCAGTACTTGCTGCTATCCCAGTGTGAATTCAGAAGAATGGGATAACTTATCCTTAGAGGCATGTACGAGAGAAAGATGAAAACCCTATTGATTTTTATTGTGCATTGTGTCTGTCATTCACAAAGTCCTCCCTTTTTTAGAAGGACATTTTTCATGCTAGAGCTTCCTTTAGTGAACTCCAGTTAAATATCTCCTCTTAGCCACTCTAAGTTATTTGCAGGGGGATTTTTTCTTAACCTTGAAATGAAGGAATTTACTTGCCTTTGAGAAACATATCTGGGATTTTTCACAGTAACACCCTTTTTTTCACTCAGGCTGGGTCTGTGTCCTGTGAGTAGGCTCTATGAGTGGGCTCTAGCAAGCCTGAGAGCAGATAGCTGCTTTTCTAACATGTCAGCAGCATATGTACATGTCAATCCATGTTACACAGGAAATAAGCTAACATCATCATTTTAGTGAGGAGTTCCTGTAATTTTCAGTTTCCATATTAACAGGAAAAATAAGACTCCTTAGGAAGTTTATGGCCTGAAGAGTGACAAATACTTGCAATGCACAAAGACATGGTTCCCAGATAGTATTTACTGCAGTACAGCTCTCCAGCCCACATGGCTTGCATCAGGAAAAGCAGGCTGGGGGCTAGCACTTGGTACAAGGAGGGAAAAATGACTGGAAAAAAAAAGGGATAAAAGCCTTCCCGAGCAGTCTGCTGAGTAAAAACCTCTGCCTTGTACTGAGGAAGAATTTCCAAGTGGATGTCATCCAAGAATGATTTGATTCCCCAGAGAGGTCTGTACCCTGGTTTCAAGGCACGAGCAGCGTCCATGCCTGCTAACAGCTGTCCCTTCGCCTGGCTCCATCTGTGAGCACTCTGGAGCCCACTCCTGTGCTCCTGCCACACTTGGCAGCTCCTCCCTTACTTCAGCATGGCACAGTGGACGGCAGCATCTCATCCCATCGACTCCTAGGCTCATCTAAAAATCTGCTTGGCATCATCTTGACACCAGTTTGCAGTGCAGGAGTTTGTTCACTGCCTTAAGCTGTGAGAAGTTTTCTTAGCCTCAAGAAGAGATGGTCAAGAGGGGACCTCATCAATGTCTATCAGTCTCTGAAGGGAGAGTGTCAAGAGGATGGAGGAGGCTCTTCTCAGTGGTGCCAAGCAATAGGACAACAAGCAGTGGGGAGAAACTGATGCACAGGAAGTTCCACCTGAACAGGAAAAAGAAGTTTTTTCTGTGCAGGTGCACTGGAACAGACAAGCAAGGACCCATTCCTCTGAATACTTTTATGCTATTCCTATCAAATCAAAAGTCTCTTCCAAAAATAGCTCGCCAGCAACATTTTGTCTTGAATGCCTGAAAACTAGAAGTCAACTGCTAGAAAGAAACCCTCTTGCCTTCCACAGTACCCTTGGCCAAAATGAAGACAGGTCAGCATACCAGAGGTAGCCATCTGACAACTCATCTTACCTGAGGTTGTCCAGGGTATGATGCGTGGCTGAAATACACTCTGAGGGACATAAATGGGGTTTCAGCTCACAGTAACATTGCTTTAGCTGTTCATAGAGAGGGAGAGCAGCAGGTGGCTGCATTTGTGCCAAAGTATACCTGATGTTTTCACATATCTGTTTTCTGGGCAGCTCTGAGGCATCTCAGGAAGACTTTACCAGAGGTCTAACATCATATGAAATTATCACAAGTCTAGTTCTTGTAGAGGAGGATCCTTCTGAAAGTCTGTGATTCTTTCACTCGATGTTCCCCAGGAACACTGGCTGCTCACAGAGCTGTAATGAAGGTGAGAACAGAGCCACTGAGAACATCCTAGATATTCTCTGTCTTATATTAAAGCACATATGTATTGTCAGTTTATATTTATGTATTTCATAACATGAGTGCATGTGTTTCATTGCAGTGCGGATTGTAATTTTAAGATATTAAGGGGAGTACACCCAGCACAAGTCAAAACCCTGCAGGCATGCCACAACAGTGTAGAATTTCATCTCCTGAGCCTGGCAGCCCTGTGGGTTCAAGTGAGCAGGAGTTAGGGGACAGGTGTTCCCATCAGGAGAATGGCACCATCAGTCTCTGGAGCCATCAGGAGAAACACTGCTGAGGCCTTCAGTGTCATGCAAGAGTCTTCACTTAGTGTCCATTTCCTGCATTTCAAAGAGTAATTATGTTTACAAAATAACAGCTTTTTCTTTCTCTCAATTTTTCTCCAAAACTCCTCAGCTGTGCTCTCTTTCTGGCTCACATTTTAAATGTGCCTTGGCAGCAAGAGCCTCAGCTTCTTTAATTTATTACCTCTGTTTATGGAATATGGATATTGGGCCAACTTTATTTCTTACATTAAGTGAATCAGTGCAAATGCAATCACTTTTGGATATTCACTGTATAAAATAAGCATATTTAGATGATCAAATAAGTGTTCCCATATGCATGTTGGCTGGTATTTCATGCTGGTATAGCATTCTTATTTTTCTTATATGGTGTCCTTTGTCTTCTTTCCTTCCCTTTTAGACTGCATTTGGTCAGTTATTCAGGAAAAAAAAAATTACTTGTACCTTAAAAGAAATACTGTCTATTCAGCATATGGCATTTATAGATCTTCGGAAATTCTTTAGGGAGGCGTGCTTCAGATTAGTGGTCTCCCTCCTTCGGGGATGGTTTTAATTTGTTAGCACTTTAGATCTGTAGTCTTGAGGTAGCTCCATTTTCAGTCAATAAAATGGTTAGTGAAATGAGGGTAAAATATTATAATTGTGTTCTTCAAATCAGATTTTTATGTGGGTTTTTTTCCTCCTGGTATGTAAATCTGTCATTCTGAGAGGAATTTTTCCTGTTTTCTTTTAATCTTCGGTGCATGTGCCAAGAATGATGATTTTAAACATGAATTACCACAGTGACTCAAAGTCAAACTGCTGGTAGGCTGTTACCCTGGGATGGGAAGGGAGCCAAAAGCAGCCCAGCTTGAGTCAGAGCTTCTGACTGAAGTCTGCCACCCTGTCTACGGCCCTTGCCTCTGCTCACAGCACATCGCCTCTTTGGGACCCCAGGTGCAAAGTGCCAAACCACTCCTGAGGAAAGCCAGCCAGATTAGAAAAGGCAAAGATGTACTTGAACCACAAGGGCTGCTGGCTGCTGGCTTCCTGCAAAGCAACAGCTCTGTTGGAGCCAATCTGGCTCATCCATCGACCCACCTTTACCCATCAGTGATGGACAGCCAAAGCCCTCAGCTGGGATGCTTTGTGAGAGGAATGAAGGGATATACAAATGCCACACAAACCCGGGCCAACAGCACCCAGCTGTGGCAACACCACCATGGAAACAGCTGAAGAAGGAGTCAACAAAAGGTCTCTCATCTGCCATGGCTGCAAATTAAAGTCTGTCCAGCAGAAACTTTTGAAAATGGCATTGCCTGTGTGCAGCACATGAGAAGGGCAATGCAGGATGATGCTGGGCTTTGCTGCAGTAACCAGGGAAACAGGTGGCCTCAGGACCTTAGGACTCATCCAGTCCATCCCAGTCCCAAGGCAGAATTAATATCTAGTCAGTCAGGCAGACATTTGTATAGCCTGACCATAAGAACTCTCTTGTCACAGGGATTTCAAACTCTCCCAGGTAGTCCTTACTGGGGCCCCAACCTCCTTTCCAGGAAAAAGTTTTTCCCAATGTACAACCTAAAGCATTGCTACAACTTCAGCTCATCATTTTCTTTGCCTTTGCTCATGGACATGGAGAACAGATTATTCTCTTCGTTCTACAGCACCGTTTTACATACTACAACCAAGTTTTCCCATTAGTTTTTCCTTCCCTCACACTGAAATACGTGGGCATTGCCAGTGGTTGCCTTCTTTAGCCCTTACTTCCTTACTATGGACTGGGCCTCTGTGTGAAGAGCAGTCTGCATGACAGAGAGACAATACACAGCCTGTGGGACAAACCATGGTGCAAAGATGTGGATGACCAAGGAGGCCACTGAAAGGCAGTCTAAGAAGCCATGGGTGTGCAACATGCCAGAACTATTTCTGTCATAGTCTTTGTGTGTGTGCCTGCATGGTGTGGGCCTGGGTTTTTTGGTAATACAAGTGGTGAATTAATTTCTGTCGCTCTTTTAGATTTTCAAATGGATATGTGTTTGTTTCTCACCTGTAAAGTATTCATGTAAATACAACTGAGAATGATATTTTGCATCAGGCACTAGATTCAGTGGTGAATTGCTTGGCTGTTGTGATTTAGAAATGAACAAACCCTCTCAAAGTGCCCAGGCCCCACTGGGAATGGTTGGCAGAAAACCAGCCTCAGAGGACACACAGAGGAAGATGCTCGTCTCTATTGGCACCTCCCCACAGGTAATCAGGGATGCATCCCAGAGCTGGAGCTTGTGATTCGGATCTGAGCCTGCTGCAAGAGGATGAATTGCAAAATATCTGATGTTTCACACGAGCAAAGTCAAAAGCACCATGCTGAGTAAATTATAAACATGCTTAAAAACACAACAGTGAGCAAAAGCAAAAACACAAACTCAAACAGTTTCCTCTCTTGAAAACCTATAGTGATCGTGAGCTCCTTATGAAAGTGAAGCTATGATTTTGCCTAAGAAAAAAAGGCTTCTGTTTGAAGTTAAAACAATTAGCTTATTATTTAGGAAAAAAAAATAAAAACCAAACCCAAAACTGGAGAGATGTGCAGCTGAACAGCATTTCATAACATATAGGAAGTTTCCCCATTACACTTGACAGGAACAGAATACACTGGAATCAAAGGGGTATGTTAACAACTCAGCATATCTACCCCTTTGGAACAAGTATTAGTCTATCATATCACTAAAAAATAATAAATCTTTGTAAAAGGCAGCAGTTGCTTTCATACTCTGGCAGCAAAACCCATCTGGCACTATTGGAAAAGTAAAAAAGGCAACATACTCTAAATTACATTGTTAAAACACCTACAGCCTAGTTCATTTTCATATGCTATCCATATGTAAGCCCTGAGCAATAGACAGCCACTTAAAAACTCCCTTGTTCTCTGTGTGTGTGTGTGGGTGTGTGTGGGTGTGTGGGTGTGTGTGAGGAGGCGGTGGGGGAGAGAAGAGAGACAGACAGACAAGGTGAACGTGGAGACCTGTGTTTTTATTCTGACGTTTTGAAGTGGAAAATATTGCAAACCCTAACTGGCATGAAAATAATTACACTGGATAAATAAATGAATCAATATAATAGCAGGTTTTCACATATAAAAATTCCTGAAAAGTTTTAAGCTTTATCAACCCCCTTCCACACCCACCAGAGCATATGGCCCACTGTTTGTGCAAATCAGCCGTCTTTGCTTAAAGTGGATGTTTCTATTAACACTGTGACTAATTACTGAAAACAAACATGTGTAAGTATGATCTCTGCTAACTGCCTCTGTCAACCCATCTTTTTCTTCTTGCTATTCAGTCGAAGGGATTAAGATTGCTTGCAAAAGTACAGTAGACCTCCACTTAGCCTGTTAACTGGCATGAATAAACAAAGCCCATCAACCGCAACTGACGTCAGGCTTCAAAAAATGTTTTTTACATTAGTTTAAAAAACCCCACAAAAACATAAAAAGTGAAAAAATTTCAGAGAACATTAAAGCACCAAATGTAAAGAGCTTGAATGTGGGACATAAGGGGCTGCTTTGGGAGGGGTATTGAGAGCACAGCTATACAAACCATGGTGCACGAGCTCACATGGGTGGCAGACATTTTGTGCTGAGGGCAACCAGCGCTGCCTCAGTGTGTAAAGCTGGACATATGTGCACACAGAAGGAGCATCTAGAGAAACTTTAATGTCAGTCTTTCTCGTGGTTTTCTCTCATCCAGAAATAAAAACAACAAAAATAACAACAAAAAGACTTAAAGCATCCATTTAGTCTTTGTAAGATACAAAGAGGAAAACATGCAAGAAAAGTTTTCTTCCAAGTGCTCTGCAAAAGTTGCTACAACAGCTTCACAGAGTCGGGGACAGAAACCTGCATGGCTCCTTGTCTTGTTCCCTGCTTGGAAGTGGAGGAGACTGGAGAGACCCAGGCTGCTTCAGGGCATGTCTTCCTTATCAGAGTAGAAATGTAGGGGAGAAAAACATCTTTATGGTACAGCTTGAATGTGTGCTCTCCCCATCCCCCATGTCTGAGCTGGCTGTGGCCCTGTAGAAGCTGTTGGGCTCTGAGCAGCCACAGCCAGTGGTGAAACCAGGTCTCAGCACACTTTGTTCTCACACACACTGACCGCCCCTGAGAGGAGCAAGCTCTACGGCATGGAGAGAGAACTCATAACCATCTTTACACAGCCATGCTGCCTGTCTAACGTGAGCTGTGGGACAGGGTCTCAGTGCATTTTAGCTCAAGTTGTACATAATGTAAAAACAAATTACATGCTAGAAAATTGCACAAGTCTACATCTGCTGCTTTTTCCAAGCTCATAGTATGGTTGGGAGCCAATTCTCTGTCATTTCTCATCTCTTGCACTTTACACAGGGTGTTTCCTTTATAAAACAACTTGCCTTTGGGTTTAATGATTTCTAAGGAAACATAACTCTGTCAGTGCGCTGTGGTGTTTAATTCCTCCTTTGCCGTTAGTGTCTGCCTGGTACAGCCCAGGGACGCCAGTGTGCTCACTGAACTGTGCATGCACTTCGTGTGCTCTTGGGCTCATGCCCATGCCTAGAAGCTGGTGTTTGATCTAGACTGAACAAGATGGCCTTAGCCTTCAAAGACAGCATGTTTACATTCCTCTGCTCTATCTTGCCTCTTTTTTTCAAGTACCCTCAAGATAGGTGTCCTGCTGTTAGAATAAATACTTACCTTCTGCACTGCCCTTTCCTCTGGTGGCCTCAACACGCTTTGCAGAGGTGGAAAGACTGTTAACTCCTTTTTATCATGA
Organism: Eulacestoma nigropectus; assembly: GCA_013397775.1. NCBI lineage: Eukaryota > Metazoa > Chordata > Aves > Passeriformes > Eulacestoma > Eulacestoma nigropectus. Next base: position 1,068,489 of record VZTE01000644.1, on the reverse strand, counting down.
AAAAATAGCAGCGCAGTGCTCAGACCTGCAGGACAAAGCAAGGACAGAAACAGGAAGGAAAAAACACAGGTGTCCTCTCACCCAGCCCAACACGACCCAGCCTGGTTCAGAGCCACTTAATGAGCCTTAGTACCTTGGCTTTCCTTCAGCCACCCTTGCCTCAGTGGGTCCTTCTGTCCCTTCCAAACCAAGCTTCCTGGTGCAGTGGGCTGGGGGAGGCAGGAAACAGGGACAGCAGAGCAAGGGCTGTGCAGAAATAAAGTCCTTAACTATTCAATCCTTAACTGTTCACTGTAGTGCTATGTGGATTGAAGCAACCAGGGCAGATGTACTGATCTGGAGGTGACCAGGTCAGACAGAAAGGTCCTGTGAACCAGACTGGTGAAGAGAAGACATGGGAAGGAGTGGGGGGAAACCCTTCTGAGAGCAGGAAGGGAACAGGATCAGTGCTCAGCTGGCTCTGTCTTCCATCACAGGGCATTTCTTTGGCTGTAGGAGGCGAACAGCAAAATCCACTGCCATTGGTGACCCACGGTCTCTCTCTGCCTGAGGCAGCAGCTGCACATCAGGGACAAGGGCTCGGGCTTGGGGCAATGGGGAGAGTGTCTCTGGTTCTTCTCGAGCTCAGTAGTGGTACTGGCCTTGTGTGCCAAGACTAATGACATGTAAAGGAAAACCCAGGGATTCAAGGGTTACTGTGCTTGTTCCTATTGCTGTGCCCAATACGTATGAGAAAATTCAGCTCCAAACATGGGACATACACCACATGAATCAACAGTCTGAGAGCTGGAATAACTGATGGAGAACAAGGGAGCTACAAGAAGAGGAAAGCAACTGCAGCAAGGTGTACAAACTCAAACCCTGAGTTTACTGCTCAGTTCTTCAGTCAGCTTGTCAGTGTGCCCCAGCCCTCCTTGGTACACCTCAGAGAGGGGAGATGAACAGAAACAGGTTACTTCCCAACTTGAATCTTATCAGGTTTCCTTTCCTTCTGACAGACATTTTAAATCTGCCACCACTTCTCTGAAGATCCCAAAATATGAAGCAAATCACCCTGGTTCTGGCTGATGTGTCTCACACTAAGGCAGAAGAAAGCAGCTTTAACAGTGTTGACACAACTCCCTGAGTTTGCTCCGCTAACACAGGATCAGGTACTTACAGCCTATGGACTCGGGGGGGGAAATCAGTCAAAATGGTAAACAGCCTACATTTTACCGGCGCCTCAGTTTACCAAGTCAGGCACTGCAGTTTAACACACACACACAAAAATCAATCTGAGGGCAGAACCTCTCAATCTTCATAGTTACCATTTCCCAATGCATGGCGTCGGCTGACAATTATTTTCCGCTCTCTGAAGCCTGTGGTTTGAAAACTGACAAATCTGTGCTCAAATTCCCTTTCCACTCTAAATGCCATTTAATGGCAGTATCACTGGAAGGGTCAAAAATCAACTCTCACTTCGCAGTGGCCCCTTCCAGAGACAAAGCCACGGTCCCTGCTGAGACACAGGAGAGCTTCTGACTTTCAGGTGGTCATTCACAAACACTGGGCTTGCTCAAGAACAGCTTTAACAGAAACTCTAAACACCAAAATGCTTTCAAGAATGCAGATTGTACTGATGATAAGAGAAATTAATCAAATTATAGAAGGCTGGCAAGAACCTTTAAAGAGGGCTTAGTTCAGTGCTGGAGTTCTGACACGAAAAAAACCACATTTCACATGTCTTCATGATGCATTTATTTATGCCACTGCATGTCCTCTTTACCTTACACCAACTTGCAAAATGAACAAAAAATACCTCCTCTCTGCTTAATAAGGTGAAGCGCTGATGCTCCATATCAAGAGTCTTAGGGACATTTGGATATATCTACAATTCTGCTAAAAACACAAACTAAAGTGAGATCCTTCTAAAAAGTGTTGATCCATTAAATAGGCTTTGTTCACATTTTCTCTTCCCTTTTGGGAGGGTGCAGGAGGTGGGGAATTATACTAATTCCACTATCAAATCCCAATTTAAATATCTTTGAGGTCAAGGTAATTATTTCATGTCTTAAAAAATACTATGTGTCTGCAACAAGAAGCAAGAGAATTACAGAGGTCCAGGGAGGATGGTTTACACTGGCAACACAGCAATGTTTGAATGCAATCAGCAGCGCCTCTGTACCCGCAGGAAGTACCTGGGAGCAGATCGCGGTACAGAGCTAGGACCAAATGCTGGATATAAATGGAAATCATGCTGAGGATGTTCTCTTCCTGTTAGGGCAGTCTTAATTTCTGTAACAATCACGCTATAGATGGATTTACTTCTGAGACAGCATGGTTAATTAATCCCCGCATGTAGCAGAGTACCCTTGGGAACTGCACTGGACAAAGGCTGTAAAAGTTACTGCTCGGTCTACACCTCTGGGAAGGTGCTTCCCTTTCTTAATGAGTATTCCCATTAAGTTTAAAATAGAAATAGATCTCTGTGCAAAAGCTCAATTGCAGAGGAACCATTAAAACCAGATATGCTTTATGACAGCAATTAATCTAAGCATTAGTTTGACTTTGAAGACAAAGCACATCTCTGATGCAAGTGATTAGGCATTTTGGGGGTTTTCTTACAAGGTCTCCCCTTGCCACAAAGAACAGATCTGAGTTAGCGGGATGCAGCCATAACCTGAAACTCAGAGGAGATCCCCTCAAGAACCAGACACCAAGGCTGTCCTGTCTCATGCAGAAACTGAGAAAAAAAAGAGATTATGTGACCCTGTGACCCATGGCAGCACTTAAGTGACATTTTCCTGCTCTGGGGCTGGTGGTTCATAAAGTACCATTCACAGAGGGAACATTGGGAATGAAGTTCCATGGAGAAGGTAGGAATACAGATTTTTTAACATTTTTATTACACAGTAAAGAATACAACAATACCTGAATCATACTTTAAAAGATTCACAGGTTGACAGACCATACATTACAGTCCAACTAAAGAAAAAAAGGATAAACAAGAAACCACAGTTCAGACATAGTAGACTTAAAAGCTCAAGAGTATGCTGACAAAAGCACAATGCCTAGACCCCACCCCCCCTCAGTGTTAGTCTACCATTAACTTGTGGTACATGTCTGAAATTCAGTATTGCACAACAACTTTTCTTTTTTTTTTTTTTCTTCTTCACAATA
>VZTE01000644.1:1024481-1060499 GCA_013397775.1 Eulacestoma nigropectus | reverse complement strand
TTTTGTAATTCATAAAATTGTTCCCATCTTTAAAAACACTTGAAAAAAAAAAAAAAGGGGGAATTGCCAACACACAGTAACAGATGTTTCTGGTAGTTAAATGTTGGGAATTCAGACCCCTTGTCTGGCATCACCTGGTTTTGATTCACTAGTCATTGTTTCAGGTTCATTTGCTCAAACTCTGTCCAGTGCTGGAGAGGTAAATCTACCTTTGGAAATTAATAGCTGTACTATTCTCGAACACCTTTTCTTTAAACAACCTTTTATCTCCACAATGGAAAATAACTATAAGTAATTTAGAGCACTGTATATGAATATGTACGCACATAGACATATTTATGCATACAAAATGACCTGACATTTTTGCATTAGCATTTTGTATTAGTATTTCATCCTGCTAACCAGAAAGATAACTGAGTGATGTACCCAAAATCTCCTTCTTTTGCTATACTAATATTTCCTTATTCTAATATTTATTTATTTTATCTATTATAGTCATTATAATTTATATGTTTATATTTTGTATTTTATGTGTATGTTAATATTTATTTTATATTCTTTTTAATATATTCTATTTCTATATTACAATATTCCTTATTTCTCTCATACTAATGAAAGTTTCATTTTGACAGCTTGATGCTTGCTTGTACTATGATCAGTAAAACTGGTGTAATTCTGCTCCAGTTGTACTTGCACAGAGTTTCCACGACTGCCATGCCTGCTGACCTCCTAGCTATTTGCTTCCAATTAAATTGCCAGCCCTGGGTTTGGCCCATATTTCCCTTTATTGCTTCATCTGAAAACATACACGTACAAAACATCCCCATGCAGACTATTCTGAAAAAACACTTTCCCCCCACGTGGAATAATGCTGCAGCCAGCCAGCAAATGCCTAGGTGCAGGAATTCCTTCCCTGTGCAGATCTGTTTGCAACATTGAAGTGCATGCTTTAATTGCATGGGAATTACTGTGAGGATGTCAAACTTGACTTATTCAAGTATCAATACAGGCAAGCATCCAAAGAATCTTCACTTTGCTTCCCTTTTTGAGGAGCACATAGAATCTGTTTCCAGATGTCACCAGAGCCACCATACAGTATTTCAGTATCTTACCACATGATCTGTGTATTGATGTCAGAAAAAAGTAGTTTAATTCTAACAGTATTGGTTCAACTTTCTTAATAAAATAGACATCAGTTAACTATCAGACTGTACAGAACATGAAAAGTGATACATAGGTGCAAGATTTTAATGAAGTAGTGAAGCACTAAGCTGGCTCCTTACATGATTACTTAATGTGTCCTACATTGTTTGGTATGTAATTTTGTTCATTGGACATATTATTTCTAATTTAACAGGTCATTACAGTTTTAGTGTAATTGGGAGAATAAAACCACATAAAATAGAAGAATTTCAAAATAAATTTTACAGCTCACATTTACACAGCAACTTATTGCATTTAAAAATTACTACAGTGCAAATTAACATAAACAAGCACACATCACAGGGAGTTTGTACTGAGACAGCAGCTGGATTTGACGTGCAGAACTCCCTGTCCCACACAGCCCTCATCATTGTGACCATTCATTGCTCCTTCCCATGTGAAAGTAGTGAAAAAGAGCAGCAAAGATCAGGCTCGGGCACCACAACCTTTGGGAACAAATGCTCTCTGTTCACAGTGCTGGCTGATAGCCCCAAATTCTGCCAAAGAAAAGCCAGGCTCATGATATGCCAGCTAATAGCCTGGGCTGTGCTTTGTATGCCCCTGCTGCTTATGTATTTCCAGCAGATCCAGCTATCATAGACAAAGTCTGACCTCACTACGGGATTGAACTTACTCAGGGTATCTTCCTTCCTGGGATGCTCTAGCAGGTACTAGCAAAATGGAGCACCCTCGCTGAGGTGTGTACACAGCATCTTGGACAACAGATGGCCACAACGTCACGTTGGTGATGAGATGGCAATCGGCATATGGGCATATGACTACAACTATGGACTGCCTCACACTTGATTTAAGACTGTCTCCTATCACTGGCAAGATGCAGCTCGGAGCACTATCAAGGTTGGGATGATGCACTTCAAATATAGAAAAGCAAGACAAATAAGACTTGGAAGGAACCTGGAGAAAGGCAGCCAGAATAATCAGAAGTCAGACAAACACAAGCTATGAGAAGAGACTTAAAGAACTCAGACTGTCAAATGTGAGATGGTAGCCTAAAAGGGGCAGTAGCACCCAAACATCACTGCAGTGAATGTCTACATCCATGTCTACATGGATGAGCAGAAGTAATGGGATCAAAATTCTGTTAAGAACAGGCACAAATTGCCTACAGATGTTGGAGAATCTTCATCATTAAAGCACAGGAAAAGCAGGGGAAATGGTACAGCTAGAGTTGACCATGGATTGGGAAAGGGAGAAGCCAATCTCTCAAAGCCTCTGCTGGTATATATATTCTGTCTTTAGGTAGTGACCTACTACACTGCACTTCCAGCTCATGCTCTATAGAGTTCCAGACGTAGTTAAACTATGAGAAGGACTGGATTGCAGTTTAACTCTGTGTTGATTTCCCTGTGAAACAGTGAGGTTATACAAAAGGCTAGATTCTCAGACTACATAATTCAATTTAGCTTCACTACCTTGAAAATAGATTAATTCAATGAAATTGGACTAAATTACACCAGATGGAAATCTCACTCCAAATTTACGCCACCGATCATATTTCATCCTCCTCTTTCGACCGACAAGGAACATCAGTCTTAGGTCAGAGCCTTATCTTAGGTCAAACTCTCAGTTCTCATGCACTTAAGCTTCCATCTTCACACACTTCTGTTTGCCCTCATGAAAATTCTTAAAAACAAAATTCCATCTTCAAACACTTCTGTCTGCCCTCATGAAAATTCTTAAAAACAAAAGATCTCCATTTCTGTGGTCTCCAGTACGAAAATATATACTTGTCAGTAATTTTGCCCACCCTGTTGCTTTCATCTCTGAAATATTCAACCAGAATTGAGTATTTGCTTTCCTCTTACACTCCAGCTGAGACTTAGTACAGATCTTGCTTAAATATAAAAAAAAAAAAAAGCCCTTGTTCTGTCGTCTTTGAGAAATTCTGGATTTCCCCAATTTACCATGAAAGGAAGCATGGCTGGTACAAAAAACCTAGATTTTTCCCAGTTCTGCAATGCCCGTAACATTCAAAACTCTACCACTGCTAACCACAAGAAAAGGAACATCTAGAAATCACTGAAACCACAGGGGCATAAATGAGAACTGTATGAGCTGCTGAATAGCAGTATAAAAATCCAGCAAAGTTGTTTATGAGAATTTTATCCAAGACTCATTAGAAAGGGAAATACCTTGGTACTTTGGAAATTCCCACACTGTGTCAAAATGACATTCGAACTTTTAGATGTTTCTCATAAAGTTACACCTGTCACTGAACACTCCAGGCTTGCCCAAGCCTCTGTTTATTGAGTGAAATACATGAACTTTCATACAAGTCAGTGAGAGTAGCTAAATCCTGAAAACAGAAGTGCAGAGCAGCCCACAGAAGAGCCGTGCAAGCTGGCGAGCCAGGCTTAGCTTAGCAGTCTGGGGCAGTGCCAATGCTCACATCACATCTGGACTGATCCTGTGCAGAATACATGGCTCTGGTGCCTCTGTATTACCCACCACTGCAGGGGATGATGTGCTACTTTCCAAGAGATGCTCAGCCAAAAAAATGAAACATTAGCTGATATAGGTATTAAACTTAATACCAGCCTGAAAGCTAGGCTTGCCTGAATCACACCATCTGATGCTCAGAGTCAGGTTTGCTGGCACAGTCCTGGTCTCAATGGATCGGTCAGCAGAGATTGAACCCAGCTGTCTTCAAAATGTCAGGTGTGATATTCACATACAACGTGAACCGCTGCAGTATAAACAAGGCCTAACATTACACATTTCCTAAAAGCAGTGTTGGACCAGTTACATACTTGTTTTATCTGAGCAGATGTCAGCATCTGCTTTAAGTAGAGAGAACTGAAACATTTGTTCCTTCCCTGTCCCTAGCCGCCAACCTATTCAAAACTGAGGGAGAACACTGAGTGACAGATTTTTCAGTGGCATTTTATATCAAACTAGAAAGACAGATGTTTTGATGATCCCACCCCCCCTTTACAATCTGGGCAGTCAGTCTCTTTGCTAAACTGTTCACCCTCACTATTAAAATTGATTTGCAAAACAGCATATTGCAGCCAAAGCAAGCACAGCAGTCATTACAGAGTAAGCTGCTCACATATGTTTCTGTACTTAGCCAAGCCAACTACTGATGAATGGGTCATCTTTTGTCAAGCAACTGTAAGGAACTGGTAAAGAAATAATTCGTGGCTCAGGAACTACCATGCTGACAGGCCTTCTCCTGGTCCTTTTGCCTTCCAGCAGCAGTCTGCTCTGTTAGCTGGTCCTCAACCAATTTCAGTAACAGAAAAGCATGAACATTAGCTGGTCAGTTGCAAGGTCTTATGTGAAGAAAGTATGAAAATCTTTAGAAAGTAAATGCACAGACACTGAAGCAGTGGGAGTGCTAGTTAAACCATGCTGAACAACTCTAAGTTAAGTAAAGAACAATAGTTCAACAAAGGATCAAGTCAGAGTCAGAAATTCTACCTACGCTATATAACGTGGTCATTCTCAAAATCTTGCAGACCACTTCTTGAAAGTCAAGATGCTTCCAAATATTATACCTCCCCTATTAGTCTTCTTACTGTCTTGTGCTCCCTTAATTTTGGAATTTTGGTCTGGTCAGCTTAATATGCCCAATTTTTTTTTTTTCTTGAAGACAATCTTGCACTCAGGAATCCTACCTTTTCTGAGTTAAAAACAAAGCAAAACACAAAACCAAAACAAACAAAATCAGAAAAAAACCCAACACAGAAATCACTAACATCAACTAAAAATATAAAAAAAAGCCAACCTACTTTTCTTTGTGAGACCTCTGAAAGGCCTTGGATGAGGAGGCTGCACTATAATAATCACAAAAATCCTGAGTCTTGGTACTAGCTATCACTTGGAGAGCTGGAGAAGACTGCAATAAAAATCATACCACAAAATTCTCACACCAGAACAGCTTCAAGAAGCCTCAGCAAAGTCCAGGCTGCATTTTTACTGAGTAACAAATGAAAGGAGAAACCTTGCCAATAGACAGGGAGTGGCCATATCAGTCAAAAATTATATCTCATACATTACAAATCTGGCATCAAATTCTCATCTCCATTCATAGTTTCAACAGCCAAATGAACAAATGACACCCATGAGAGAAATATTCTCTGTCAGGAACTGCATGGAGGTTATATAGCAGCCCACAGTGAGCTTTCTTGCAGACCTTGGCGTAATGTCCCACCAAGGATAATACATGAGGAGAGATGCTCAGCATTCCCTCTGGACCTGCAAGACTTCAGAGGCTGCACTGCAACTGTTTCATATTTGAAACTGGAAATATTCTAGCTCTACAAGTTTTACTCTGGTGCCTTAAGCACACAGGAATCTGTGTTGCTGGAAGTGTTCTGCTGAAAGCTGTAAACAGAGAAGACGTTTATGTGGACTTACAACCTAGACCAATGAGGAGCAGTGTCCACAGAGAGATACAAGAGATAATGGATACCAAAGCAAATTTGGAGTTTTACTCCTCAAACCTGAAAAACACAGTCTCATCTCTGAAGAAACACTTTTCAAACATGGGCAAACTGATCTCCTGTCCCCAAAGATGAAGGAGAAGTCCAGTCCATTTTTATAGAAGTCACCTGAAAAGGTGACCAGCCTGAGTTAACAGGTAACTGTGAGAAGCATTGCTCTAAGTATTTGGAGTTTGTCATAATTAGAAGCCAAAGAGGAACTACTCATAAATAGATACATCTAACTCAAACAAGTATTGCCATCATCTCCCTTCACAGTTAATCAATCACCTGTAAACATAAACTGTCAAACTTGATTTCTTTCTGATGGCTTACTAAAACTTGCTCTTCAAATGATGATCACAGGGGTGAAAGCTGCAGGATCAGGACACTAGACTTCATTTCTAGGTCCAGGAGGCTTGTAACCTCCCTGAGGACACGCAGCCCTGAGAACATCTAGAACTTTATCAGCCACATTTCATTAGAATGCAATTAAAAGAACTGTTTGCCTAAAGTCCTGTTCCCAAGAAGTGAAAAACCTTATAATCAATTCTGCAGCAGAAGTAGTAAAGATGTTGTTATATGGCTTTTTTCCAGAGCTTTAACTGCGCAGAAGTTAATCACAGCACACAAACTCTCTACACATTCCTTTGGATGCATATTTGCTTGTGGAAAAATGGGCTGTATGTACGGGCACGTAAGTACTTCCTCTGTCCTGCTTACACTGTATCAGTTCACTAAACAGATTTAATTTGCTGTTTCCTCCAAAGGTATTTACATTTGGCATTTTGGTTTTAACAATAGGAGTCTCTTGTATATATACACACATAAAATGACAGCTCTTTAATGATGCTATGTCAGAAAAATGCCCTTTCTATGAACAGTGCAGGAAAATGTCCTTGAGTATCTTAGATACAAAAGGCCAATAAATTGAATTTATGTCTCATTTAATCTACAATGGAACAGTTAGTACTTAAAGGGTACATATACTTCCCCTAGTCCCTTTCTTCCTGAGAAACTTTCAGATGCTGAAAATCAATTCCTTTTGTCTCCTTGTTATTCATCTGCTACACATTAAGGAGAAACTCTGGGCATTCAGTGAGCCCACAATGGTCTTTCATCTCCAGAGAAGGCTGGTATGAATTAAAAACTTACGCTCCTTCAAATTACGGATGCATACTGCAGCATGCCACTGACTTATGTGCTGGTGATTTCTGTCAGTGTTCTCAGCATGATGCAGGTAGCTCATCTGCATCTCTCAGCTTAAGTGACTCTTCTACAACACTGCCCATCCAGCCCATGCAAAGTGTTTAGACATGAGTATACACGAATGTATGTCCCACATAACAGAGACTGTCACCTACTCTTTTCCCCAACTCCCTGCTGTTTAGAAGTTATATTGAAATGAGGGTTTACTACAGTCAAGATGTTAGTATACAAACAATAAATACTTCATGAAGGTAATGCTCTTTCATTTCAGTGGTCTTGTGAAACAGAGATTATATACAAATAACTTCTAACTGACAAAATTTGTCATGTCTGTTTTTAAGGGCAGTTTTAACTTAGGACTCTTTTTTTTTGTAAGAAGCATAAAATTTAATTGCTATCTAGACTGATGCAGCGCTGGTCAAACACACGCTGCTCTTTCACTCCCAGCATTCATGCAGTCACGGTGTCAGATGTCCTGTAGCACAACAATTCAAGGTTTCCACTCTCAGGTCTGAAAGTATATCAAGGCTTAACATACTTATTCTTGTTTTACTCTTTGATCTTTCAGTTTATTTTTTCTCCTACCAAATGCTCTTTGCCCACTCCTGAACTCTGAAATATTCCCTGCAGCCAAAGCAACACATTCAAAGTAAGGAAACACTTGCAAATTTACATTCACATTCTGTCCTACAGGAACCATCATCTTTTGCTAATCACTTCTACATCCAACACTTTCCCCAGACAAGCTTTTAGCCACCTTGCTCTACAATCTCTTTCATGAATAATTTCTTTGTTTAAATTAGATTTCAGAGTCAAATGTTTTCCACTGAGCATCTTTTTATCTATTCAGTATGGTAGTTTGAAGAGTTTTAAAATGAAGCTACTGAAAAGTCAAATTAGAACAGCAATGTGCACATTATATGTAACCCTGAGCAGCAGTTAAAAGGTAAGAACAGAGCTCAAGTTCACTAGCTATTTTGGGCTCAGATTACAACATAGCCAAGACAATTTGGGATTTGGTGTATGCCTGAAATACACGTCCAAAACAGCTGTGCAAAGAGTTTATAGCGGGCACTGATGCCCTGTGTCACACGAACAGATTAAAGCCAGCTCAGACACACCGACGGTTTGCAGGTGATGCTTGCCCAGCAAGGCCCTTACCTCACTTGAATCCTCCTGCTGATTGATGACAGCCAGGGCGTCCTCTGCCGCCTGGCGCTTGGCTTCGGCAACAGTGCGCTCCATCTTGGCCCTCTCTGAAGTGATCATGTCGTGAGCCTTCCGCTCGGCCTCCGACACTGCCTTCTGCAGCTCGGCCATTGCCTGGCGTTTCACTTCATTGACAGCTTCCTCTGCAAAGCAGGGAGAAATCCTCATCAGCACAGGACATCTGGCACACAGCTTTGTGGGACTGATGTGGAAAATGCATCACTATTGTTATTATTACATTGAGATTATTCTCAATTATAATGACGGTCTTCATTCTGAGTAGGACACAGAGGAACCTGGTTCCTCAAGAATCCTCAAGAAGCACTGAGGTGCTTCTCTACTTCCCCATCATCAAAATCCCTAACACTAGTAATGATTCTTGCTATTTTGATTCTCAGTCAGTACTTCTTTATGTACAATCATTTCAGATCTCTGGTCCATTTTATTTGCAATCTTTTCGAATGCTGGAAAATTAGTTTTGCAGCACAGCAGATATATGAATATACTTGACAATAATTATTATTTAAGACATATTACAGACTGTTTTAAAAATGTATTTTTAACATCTGGGAATTAAGAGAGGATTTATGGTCTCTAACAATTTTTTTCCATAGGTTAACAAATAAATACGTGAAGTTAAAAAAATCCCAAGAGTTTATTTGAAAATATTAAATCACTGGGTTAATATCTTTTCTTGGACATACTGTTTTATGAGACAAAATTAAAATTTGTTTATGAACATTCATTTGACCTCTTATCTCTCCTTCAAATCCATGTTTATACTTGGAAGACTTGACTTTCTGGCTCTTCCAAGCTCTTGAGCACATCCTGCCCAGCCAGGCTTTGGAGCACAACACTGAGCAGGGGCACCCCGCTTCATTAAACTCAAACCTTCATGCTTCTCATAAAACAACTATGGTAGTATGAGCCCTTTCTTGGGTATATACTAGTGTCATATCTTTTATTCCAGAAAACATGGATTGTCTCAAATTAGTTATTTGGCTTTTGATGCAGGAAGAGTGCAAAGATTTTACTAATGAACAGTCTTTAAATTGACAACTAAAACAAGTAATTTCTTTTTTTTTTTAATTAACTGCTCTAATTAACACGGAAACCATCCTCCCCCTGAATTAGTTTATCTAATTTTCATCTTTATTCAAAGCAAAATGACAATGATTAATTGAAAATTTAATAAGCGGTAATTATTAACTTGGCAAACCTAGTACCAATTAACACTCTATTAAAACTAATTATGACATGTTTCATTCAAGTGTTTGCACTTAATTGTTTCATGCACTTAAAACCCACCTTAATTAAATGTTCTGTTTAATTAAACCATAGATTTCTATTAAAAATGTTTTACTGTAGAATAAAAACTAAGTATGAGAACGGTGTTATGTGTTCGAGTTTTAGTCCATGTATTTAGCCCATGTACTTATGTGTACGCACATGCGGACATAACTCTTATATACAGATACTCAGTCACTCTCCTGAGTGATGTCTGATAGATCTGCACATGTTATTTAAGAAATAATGACTACGCGAAGTCTCCATTTTTAGTTATTACGCAAATTATAATAAAGACTTAACTTTAAGCCATGTACTGCCTAAAACTGAACTAACTAAAATAAAAGAAGAGTTCTGTTGAGGAGTATGCATATATGCATGTTACACGTGTGCATGTCTGCAAGAGATGCTTCAACTGAAGTTTTCAAGGGGGTGCGGAGGGATTTAGAGATAAAACTTATGCCTTTATTTTTATGAGGCTGAAAATATGCCCTTATATTACCCTACCATAAATGTTGTTTAGGGGAAAGCCTCAGGAGAGGAAAAAATCATACCCTTCAACCATACAGCCAAGGCTTAATTTACTTTGAATATTCAAGGTGAATTAAAATTCTATTTAAGTGGCAATACAGGACAATAATTTTTGCTTACGATCAAAGCTACAGCTAGTCTAATTGTATATGCAAATCAGGCAATTTATATTTAAATTATGCATTCCTATTCTAGTCCCACAGGCACACACAGATCAGCAAAGGGAATTGGTAGGACATTTGCAAGGTGCTTGAATATTTATTACCAACTGCAACCATTCAATGATCACGAGAAAAGAAATATACACAGGCAAACATACAGATGCAATTTTATTATCATTTTCAGAAAAATGAGGCAACTTAAATACAGGCGTTTCATGTCTATGAACTGCAGTTACTGACAAAGTAGATTTCTTTAAAGAAATCTGTATTCTTGCTGATATTTGCTACAAAGAGAAATGATCTTTGTATGGTATGATGCACTTTTGTTACATCATATACATTTAGTTTCACAGTTAGGTGTTTTCAGTGGTTAGAAATGCCAGTATCTTATATTAAACAGAAGCAAAATACTCCAGCATTTTTAGAGGGACTTCTCATTTTAGTTTTTCATTCCAGATAATCTACTTCTTTTCAGTCCAAATACAGAAACTGAAAATTATATTCTATCTTCTGTATTCCATAAGTTTTTTGCAATGCTTCTAAGAGCATGGAGATGCCTGAAAGTGCTTATGAGGCCATATGCCTGACTGATACTTTTTAACTGGCTTGAACTATGGATTGGATTTTAATATTTCCATTAACTTTGATGAAAGAATTTGTGTTGTGCTATACTAAGTGTGAAAATAAATAAGTTAAAATTTCTCGGGTCACAATGCACTATTATTATTTCAATATATTACAAGCTCATGAACACCTAAAATAACCAGATGAAATTTCATATCACTGATTTCTTTCATAGCTTCTCAAACTAAATGTTTTCACTGCCTACGGATACTTTATAGACACAGAATGCAGGCTTCATAATTTAAGATGTGTTTGTGATATGGGTAACAGTGAAGGAGATTTTTATTTGCCTTGACAATGCTGAGCTATGAAAACCAAAATGATACCAGCACTCTTCCTTTCCCTGCACTACCAGAGAAAGGAAGAGTGATTAGATTCCAGTATCAGAAAGCAAAAATCTGGAAGTTTTTAAAACCAAGTATCTAAGACACATGTACCTGCATCTTCTGCCTTCCCAACAATGCTAAGCATTCTTGGCACAAATTCACTGTCATTTTAGGAATGCAACTGAAATCTTCTTTCCCTTTGAGCAGTGCTAACACATGAGAGAAGCTCCAGGAAGCAAACGGCTTGTGTGGAATAGACATTACTCAGCATGGTCTGAAGTCCTTGGAGCAGACTTAGGAGAGGTACTTCTCTTTCACCTAAAATGATGATTCACCAGCCAGCTCCTGGCCACCTCCCTCACATCACTGGCACATTTGTCCACATGATGAGAAAAGAAAGGTGGTGGGCAGATGTGCAGTCCTGTGCCACTATAACATTTTGGATCATCTCACTCTCAGGCTGGCCCTGGTAAAGGTGGCCATTGGCAGCTGGTGACAAAGAGTTATCTCAGTATCATATCCCAAAATGCATTATCTCTTTCTCAGGACTATTCTGTACAATGTGCAGGACCCTTATTGTCTTTGTATGGCAAAGGATGGTCATTTCTTTCCTTTTCTGTAACTCCAGAACTTACAGCTGGACTGCCATGGACATTGGGCCTGGCTAAGTGACAGAGATGGCTGAAAGACAGTTTCTACATGACACAGAAGAAGCTACTGCAGCAGCCCACAATGGGCCTGCGGCCCTCTCTATATTTAATAAGGAGAAGTATGTATTCCCAGAGAGCACGTCATCCAACCTGTGATCTGATTGATCCTCATTACCTGCCTCCCTTCCTCTTGACTGCTGAGGAACCCCAAGAACTTGTCTTGGACTCTTCATCTCCATATCCATAATTCAATGAGGTGAATCAGGGCACTGATGACTGCTTTCTACTGGTGTACAAAACTGAAGTGGGCTTACATGGCTTCAACTCATGAGGTATATAGTATGTCCTTGCTCCAGCAACCACAAAAGCACATGCCTAACTGTTTTTATGCCACATTCTTTCAGCGCAATGGATTCCAAACAGACTTTTATACTTCATTCAGCTCTCTGCATATTGGTCTTTATAGGCATTTGACACACCAAGGGATCCACACTGAGCCAACAGAAATGACCTCTGAGGGATTTGTAGTCTTCTTGACAGGCAGTTGCTGCCCAACCAGGAAACTATGGAGCATCTCAAATTGCATCAGAGGCCTATTCTCACAGAGCTGTACTGTACCTTTACTGCCTTAATCATGAAATTGTGGAGACCTCCAATTTCAGAGCACCCTCCTGAAAATGCAGGACCATGATTTATGAAAGCAGTATGCTTTCTGATATTTGACTAGACTTAGTAACAGATACAGGTATGCATCCTGCAGAGTCACACTTCGATTCTCCAATTCACAGGCATGCTCACTTGATTTAAACCCACATCAGCCTGAAATTAAGAGACCTGAATGGGTCCAAAGGAAAAACTTTGTTTTAAAGGAACTGATGACATAGATGTTCACAAGATGACGTCACAGCTCCTTTACACTACCATTTGTGAATACATGCAGTGTGAATGCACATCCAATTTCATAACTCAAGCCAAAAGCTTCAACTAGTGTTAATTATGAAGAAATTTTCTTTTATCATACTGAATCTATGAGTCATAAATAACCTGATGCCAAATTACATCAAACCCTAGATTTTGCAAGACAAATAAAGATTTGGAAATTCAACAGAATAATGCTCCTCTGAGTGGGATTGCATTTTTTTTTTTTTGTATTTTTCATTTAAAATGTTAACATAAATACAGCAATTTAAAAGTATTCTTGGGCACTGAGTTACAAAGGCTACACTTTCCTTGGACAAAACCAAGAACATGTACATTGTTTTACTATTTTTTACAGAAAATGCAATAGTTCTAAAAACATGAACATATTGACAAATGTAGACCTTACACGATAAACCCACATTACACACAAAATACAATTTCTTGTCTGATGCAACAAGATAACAGCATAACATTTTTACATATATGCTGTGTATCTAGTTTAAAATACACTGGAAAGCAGCAAGCATTTACAGGAGATTGGACCAGAAAGCACCAACACTGCTGCGTATTTGCCATTTAATCATTAACTGCTGCTCGGACAGCTGCTGTAGACTTCATGGTTACACAGGTGTTCAAAAGCAGGGGGGCATGTTTGGGTGTATATATAGCTCCTCGACTATCTTGATAGAGTTCAAGGGCTGCCTCCTGGCCCCTCTGAAAACAAGGAAGCTCTGATGTCAGTGTCAAAAGAGCAAAGATTTAGCTCCAGCACCAGAGTGGGAGCCTTGCCAGAAAACTCCTGTGCTCAGGCAGAGTTTCAAAGTGTTAAGAAAACTTTGCACAACCACAACGTCTGCCCAGGGTGCTTTCCAGGCACAGGCAGATGCTGTCAATGCCCTGCAAACAGCCAGAGCAGCTGCAGAGATGTGAACCTGCTGACTTCATTGCAAACTCTGCAGGTTTATGAGCACAGTCTTCACCGGGGGCTGACAGGCACAAAATCTTTTTTAAATTAAGAATGGTTACTTCGCATAGTTGAAGCCTTTTTTTAAACAGGTGTACTTAGGTTTTTTCCCCTTCTTTGGGAATTCTAACCTTAACTAGGTAAGAATCCTGAAGCTTAAAAAAACCCACCCACACTAACCTCTCTTTTTTAAAAATTGCTAACAGACAAACTTTTAACATATCACATTTCAGCCTGAAACCATTAGAAGTCCTGAAAATAGGGGTCCATATTGAAAGTACTAATATTCCCCTAACTATAGCAGCAGATGCTCCTATTATAAAATTATTTAATGTCCTGATCAGTTCCAGTTTAAGATTATTAAACACAATTTCTTCTTGTTACTAGTAAGCCCTTCCTCCGCCTCCCAATTCCTCACATCAGTGCATTAACAACTGCACACAGCTGCCAGAAGACTAAGCTGGTGTTTTTAAACAGTTCTTACCAGCTTTCTTCCAGATCTCCTCTGGCACGTATCCAGACGCAGGCCTGTGAAGGAATTCCCGATGAGATTCTGCAGGAGGAGGGGGTGAAGAGGGAAAAAGAAAGAGCATTATAAGCAATGCTTGCTTGTTGAGAACAAGGCTTAGAGAAAAATACCTTTTCTCTTTAATTATTACTAAGACAAAGAAATCACATGAAGTTTTTCTCTCCTCAAAAAAAAACAGATGCCATGGCCGTAGCTCATGAATGTCACATAGACCAGATCAATAATTCTTATGACTTGAATGTCTCGTCTTAAGCCAAGTTGAAACATTCATTTTATTTTTTTTTTCAGTGTTTTGAGTCAACTCTGTATGACAGTACCCACACTTTTAAAGGAGGCTTTGTGAGATAAACTGAGGGAAGGAAGTGCTTAGGTCTTTGTCATTGTATTTATGAAAAGGAAAAAGAAAGAGGGCAACAGTGCAGGTTTGGCACTTCTGCTCTGTGCAAAAGAATGACTACTTATGAGTGCAGATAAAAGTCAAGATGTCATTTCAGTGATCAAATAAGCTGTTCACAGAAAAGCAAAGGGGTGTTTCTCTAAGTTCAGACCTATGCTTTCCTATATCTGAGCCCATGTTGGCAACTGTAGCTGCAAGAGTTTGAAAAACAGAACCTTTAGGTTAAGCCCCTAAATACACGCTGCCAAACAACCTCACTGGAGCTGAAGCTCGTAATTCACCCACATATTTCAATCACATTTTGACAGATCTTTCCCCTTCTCCTCTTTTTTTTTAAAAGGGTTTAACCTTTAGGCCTGGGCCTAAGAGTTCTGAAATCAGCAAGATCCCTTCCACAGGGACTTCAAAGACCTAAGATCAGACAATACAAAAAGGAAATTCACTTTGGCCTGAAATTTAGCATATAGATCCTCAGCAGATGAAATTGAAATTGCTACTTTCAAATACAATTTAAAAACTGATTAACTATTATTCAAAGTAATAGAGGACAAAATGAAAAAAAAAAAAAACAACCAAACACATACAACTAAGTTCACTGCCATGATTACTATTGCCAGTGTGTCAGAATTGCCTAAATAACATAACTTGATTTGTTACATTACAGACAAGTTTGAATGTTTTTAGAAATGCTGCTAGAAATCCAATACCTGTTTTATGTCTGAGCTTGAAATGTAACAAGAGCATACCTGCCATTCTTTGAATACTAATTTTGACTAAATCTATTCATTTGTGTATCTTACATGATTTTATTCACTAACTTGGTCAAAAAACATTATTTTTAAGAAAAAGGTTGAAACACCAGGTTTTGCAAATCATTATTACACCACTATATGTATCGATGCAGTACTGTTTACATACAGTAGCCCACATAAATTTAAATGCTTTTAAAAGATGACACTTAATATTGCAGACAGCTAACAAAGGTGGAAATGACAGGCTTTTTCAACAGAGAGTAGGGAATCCCAGTCCCTGTGAACTGTTTCACAGATGTAGTTTCTAGCATGAGAATCTGCAGACACTGACTGGGAGTACATCCTCCCATCTGACAGGCAGCTGAGTGGATTTACCCAGCTCTTCTGTTTGTCGCTGAAGTATGGGACAACAATTTAAAATAGATTTTTGTCAGCAGACTTTCACACCTCTCAAGCATAAAATAATAAGGCTGTATATGTGTGTGTGTAGACGTTGCAAAACAGCTATTTATATTGGTTTAATCAACTTGATAGAGGATTTCTGACCTGATACCAAAAATGGGAAAATTCTCAGTATCGCTTGGCTTGCACGATTATGGAGATGACGAATAGCCTTGTGTACAGTTTTCATCTCTTATTAAAGGCTATTAGACTTACAGGCACAGTGCCAGTTCAGTTAGGAGGACAGAGACAGCAGCAGAAAATATTGTTTGAAGGCTCAAGAAAAATAAAGGCAAAAAATTAAACCACTCTTATTTGCTCTTCATTAAATACCTGCAGGAAAAGACCCAACCAGGCTCCAAATGTGGCAAAACAAGGGGTTTGCTGCATTCGTGTCTTTACTTTGTATTGAGTTTTCCTGTTATTTAAGGTACTGTCCACTCCAAGCGGAGCATAACCTTGATATAAGTCTGTGGCTCTTCATATTAAGGGGAAGGAAAAAAAAAAAAAAAAGGAAAGGAAAAAAAAAAAAAAAAAAAGAGAGAGAGGGGGGGGGGAAAAANAGGTGTGGTGCTTTAAAATAAAAGGGAAAAAAAAAAAAAAAAAAAAGGAAAGAAAAAAAAAAAAAAAAAAGAGAGAGAGAGATGTGGAACTGATTTTTTGGTACACATGACTTTCCAAAAATGGAACTCAATGACATAAATGACCAGATTGCCAGCTAATTGTTAAAATTTCCAAAACATAAACATCAATCAAGCTCTTATTCCAACCACAAATTATTTACATGAGGAATGAGATCCTCTGCAAGAAGACTTAAATCAAGAGCTTATGAGAGACTTTCCCATAGTTTGGAATGGTGCACAAAAAAGACAAGAAGCACTTATGAAGATAATAAAAACCATATTTTCCAAGCAAGAAAATTTTTAGTAATGTGGCTATTGTTTAGTCAGTGGTGATGAGTCCATGAAAACAATCTTCCTTCTGAGAGTAAACTACAGGAAATGACCAGAGGATATAAATCTTACATATTAGTGTGTTTAAGGTAAGGTGTTCTTCAGCTTAAGAATCACAAAAATTGCTCATTAAAACTGAAGCACAAAAGCTCTTAACTTGGACATCTAGTAAACTCAAACCAAGATTAACACAACTGAGTGAAGTCCCTAAAATACTAAACATTAAAGCAACTGCAAAAAGCCATAATGAGGAAAACACATAATATTAAATAACTAACTGCAGCACCTAGAAGTCAAAGCAAATGCTGCATGAAAGGAAATGGAGTGAAATCAGACAAAATTCAAAATAAATTGAAGTGACAAGGCAGATCATTCAGAAAATGATACCGGAAAAGGCTTTCATGTCAGACATAATAACAAAGGTTTGTTAATGGTGAAAATGCAACGTCATTATGCAGTCAGACATAATAACAAAGGTTTGTTAATGGTGAAAATGCAACAATGTCATTTTGCAGAACAACAATATGTACACTACTGAATTTACTTGAAATTCATGGCAAGGCATGAAAGCATGTGTTGGTAATTAGTCCAGTTCCTACTGAACCAAATGAAAAAGAGGAACAAGGCAAATAAAAAGCACGTAAGTATGAGAATACTTGTCCATAAGTGCTTAAATGAGGGAAAAATAAAAGAGAATTTTGATATCAAAAATGGTATTGAAATTTTCTCTTTTAATGTGAAATAAAACTTGTAAAATAGTAAGAAAGTTGTTGGAGTGGGACAGAGGAGCACACATGAAGAAAACACAAAAATATGCATTGGTTTCAGCTCTCACATTCTACTGAACATTTTTGGCTGCTTTAAGATACAGAGAAAAGGTGCTGAAAGTACTGAAAGAGAGAGACATGCAGGGATGTGGAGAGTTGTAAGAGCAGCCATAAATATGGATCTGCAAAGTGAAACTGAGATGAAAGACTAGGACCAAATAAATTATACGAATGCTCATGTGACAATAAGGCTCAAACCCTAGAAAACAGAACAGAAAGACTTAGAAGGAAAAGATATGTTCAAAACTCTCAAAAAGCCTAATTCATATTTGGAAAGAAGGACTGAAGATAGGTTAGCAAAAAGAAAAGAACTGAGGTTTTTATCACTGGACAGTGACATGCAAGTCTATAATACAAAGTATTAAGAAATGGAAATGAACAGCCAATGTTTTGATGATCTTTATAATTTACTACATTTATGAAAACACTGGCAAGGACAACAATACCCTACATGCTGTACTGAATATTAAGGCTCAAAAATAATAAAAGCTACATATAAGCAGCCCTGAACAAATGAAATATATATGCCTTTTTACATATTTATGTGATTTCCATATTTCATATGCAAGTTCTGCTTCATTCTATCCTATAATAAATGTAACACCATTAGTGGGACACAGAAAACAAAAAAAAAAAATTCTCAGAGCAACAAATATAAAGTATTCCCTGCCTTGTTTGTAAGAGTCAAGTTCAAAAGCATGCCAGTTCCACATAATGAAATACAGAGATACAGATCAGAAAGTGGGTAATACTGAATGAGAGTACCTTGCAAACCTGGCTGGGGGGCAAGCGTTTCCAGTATTTTTAAGTACATCTTTGCCCTTCTTTGCTCTCTAATACATTTTTGTGGCTATTACAACAACCCTTGAAATTGTATTAAAAATACAGTTGTTGTGTTCTTAAGAAAAGAAAAACCACATAGGTACTGTATTACTGAATCATCCTCAAGCAGAGGCCACGTCAGAACTCAGCATACAAACATGCAATGTTTCTACAGCTGGAGACCTACCTAACAGCATGCAGTTCAGTAAGCCACAATCTAGCCCCAACCTCCCATGCAGCGAGTGGATTAAGAGCAATACTTAATGTCATCAGTGACCAGTATCACAGAGGCTTTACACTCTAGAATTACAAGTTATAAATGTTAGTGTGGTATTCACAGCATTACGGTTAGCTCATGTTGAGAATATCATGCATATCACAGCAATGCTGATTATCTGCAAATGGCAAAAGAACGGGTTGTAATCGCAGCATGAATAGACATGTGTTGGCAGGAATGCTCTGGCTAAACCTGAAAACATGACGGTGAACCGCCTTGGAGAAAATAAAAAGGGTCTGAAAGGGTTAACATTTAAAAACGTATTAAGAAATGGCTAACCTATGTGTTTTTGACAAATTCATACACTTCTGAGAATCCTGGTTTCCTGAGGCAAATCCTGCAGGTATTTGCACTCTTCAGTTGGAGATTTCAAACTCTATTTTGTAAGATTTCCATTCAGATAAATTCAACAGACACAAAATATCAACACTGCTGCAGACCTTCTGATGTGTGCCTGCTCCACTTATCTAGAGCCACAGCTGCACTCAGTATGGTTATAGATCTTGTTTATAACCCATGATGCTGAAGAATCCTCATCTTTAATTTATCCCACTGTGTGTATTTCAGTATACAGTGTCTGATATGTGTAATTATTCACTATTAGGATGAAAGTTGCAGTCCTGCTGCAGTATGTAGTACTGAAATTCTTCACCAGAAATGGAGGAGTCGGATGATGTATTATTCACTTCATAGACCATCACAGTTAATCAAGTAAGTCTGAGTCATTTTTAGACTTTCATAAACATGTATTATTCAGACTGAAAAGAACAGACCCATCTTAACTCCAGCACACTCTTGGAGAATAATGGGAGCTTGTAACCTGTTGTAGCTGGCTAATGTGTGTATTGGATTACATTGCATTAAAACAAATGATCGAGTGTTTCATTTAATTTCTTAATTAAAAATATCAAAAGAAAAATATTGATCAGATATTGCAAACTGCCATGCTCAACATGATTTACAGGGATGTCAAATTAATAGAAGCACAAAAATCTTTGGCAGGAAACTGGTTCAAAATGACAACCAGAATTTTCTTCAATTACTTTTGAACTCAAACTATCCATGCTAGATTTCTGGTCAGAGTTTTTCAGCAAGAGCTATCTATGCAGACTGTGGCATAATGTTTGAAGTGAGAAGTTATCACTTCAGTGATGATATTTGAATCTGAAAGAAGAACAAACAAAGGCACAGATAACGTAGCCACATGGCCTCCTTTTTTTTCTCCCTTGCTAGTAGAGATGACAAGATAGATTTAAAGGGTGGATTACCTTGGGAAAAACAAAAACAAAAACCCCCAAAAAAAAGGGTACAAAGGGGAATCACCGACATTTAGAATCTCTGTAGCAAACCCCCCAATATTTACATGTTGTGGTACTTTAATTAAAATATTGGAGGAATTTTGCAATCCCTTTTCCTCACTTCAAAACTAAAATAAAAAGCCCTAAAGCATCTCAAGGCTCACAGACACTGCTTTAGTTTTATTATACCTCTGAATGTTAGGGGTTTTCATTTTGTTAACTAGATTACTACCAGATTTGAGGAAATATAAGGATTACCTTTCCATAGACTCCAAAGTAAGTACTTTCTCCCTGTCATGTCAGACATAAAAGCACTTCTTACCAATATTTATGATTGACATAGATGCTACATCACTGAAGCAATCCAGGTTTCATGTTTGTGAGTCTCAGAAGTATTTTTTCAACCAAATAACCAAAATGGACATGTTAAAATTGAATGAATGCAGTCCAGCCAGTTCATTTGTACCCACAGACCTGCAGAGCTGACTGGTGTGTCCAATGCCAAAGGTTGTGCTGTATAATTATCTTTTAAGCCAGAAGACTTTGCTGTTTCCAAGAATTCATCTTGACAAATACACAAACAAAATGCTAATATAGGGATCTAACTGTATGCTTGATCTTGATTTTATCTTTTGTACCTGCTGTTGTGGTTATGACTATTTTTTTTGGATTGTAATATTATCTATAAAGTTTTGATGAATCTCATGAGTTCCAGTTTCCTTGGGGACATATAAACACTCAAGTTACCTTCCATTTTTTTTACCTACTAACTACACAAGCACTTGGCCTGTCTCTTTTTGCATCACAGCTTTACTAGAGAAGTGAGCCACTGCTTTTGATCTACTCACAAGTTCTTCCTGAAGCTGCAGATGTGACTGACGTTTCAGATGCCATATTTATGAGTCTTTCTTTACATTACATTTAGCACTGTTCATACAAGCCATTACCTGAATACTTTCTGAGAAGGGCTGAGAAGGGCTCCTCTAGGGACTAGACTTATTAGTGAACTTGGGAACAGCATTTCCATAACCCTTCCTTCCACTGACTGGAGCACATTTATAGAGCCATTGACTCAGGTAATTTGACACACACACACACACACAAAAGATTTGTTTGTTATCAAGAGGCACTAAATCTTACAGTAATAACTCTAGAAATTTACCAAGAGAATGATGGAGATGGGATTAGATTTTTCTGGTTTTCCGTTTGCAATTAAACAAATTAGTAAGGTATTCTTAAAGGCAAAAGGAAAACAGTTAAAAATAAAATATAGTTGCGAAATAACACACATATGCAATTCTACTAATGAGCACAGTTTATGATGATATTGAGTAGATGGTATTGGATACAATTTATTTTTATATAAGACAATATTAGACAAGCAAGCATAGTCTCCTGTTGTCTTCAAAAGAGCAAGAACAGTCAAAGGATGTTTCACCAAGATGGTGAAACATTGATTGATTGGTCATCAATCACCAAGATGTTTCTTTACCATATCTGCCATGAAAGTGAGGAGATGGGGTAGAAGAAGGCCAAAATACTAATAACTTACAGAAAACCCCCAAAGTAAAAGCTTGTTTTTATAGCGCAGAGTCCTCTTAGAGTAGTTGTGTGAGCTACCATGAGAGTGTGACTGTGAAGGTCTGCAGGGGTGAGAGTCCAACTGTTTGGTTCTTGTAAGATGGCAGCAGCCCACCCAGCTCAAGCTCTGCAGCTTGAGCCAAGGCCTGCACAGCTTCATGGAATTACACAACAAATAGTATCCAGACTACTTCAGACACACCTGCACGAGCTGCAGTGATGGACACAGACCTAGGAGGATCATGAGTGCATGGCTGTGAGCATCCCAAATCTTGTTCCTTTCTTAAATAGAAACCAAGTACAGCTAAGAAGTGCCTATATCTTTACAACTTCCTTCATTTTCTTAGAAAGACAATTTCCAAGTTAAGTCATTTGATTTGAGAAGGTGAAAGCCCTCTGTTTCAAAGTGCAAACAATCCAGGAGCACCTACAGATTTTCTTAAAACAATCAGGCAAGAGAGGGAGTCCGCAGGGACAGAGAGTCAGTGCACATCTCATTGCTCTGCCGCCCCTACACGACAGTCTGTCCTCCCACCCCACCACTCTCAGACTTTGCTGAATGGAAAGCAAATTACCAAGCATCGCCCAAAAAAACTCAAGCCATTCCACCCAGAAGCACCACTGTCAGGGCATGAGAGTTCTACTTAATTCAGTAGTCAGCAGAGAGGAATTATCACTATAACAGAAGAATCAGAAGAACAAATGCAAACATCATCTATCACTTAACTGAGCTCAAAGAGAATCAATAAGGATACTGCACCTAATGAAACTGGATCTGGATTCACTGGACTCTGCTGTCTGGAATGACTACTGCTGCTGTTACTGCCTTTTTTTAAATCCTCCGCATCACTGTACCGCCGTATCCAATAATTCAGTTCCTCACGGTCTGCTTCTTGACATCGCCGTAGTACAGTGAGAGATCGCCTAGTTTTTTCCACCATGTCCATTATACAGTTCAACAACTATTCACGGCAGTGGAAGGGACACAGAAACAAAGGAACACAGAAACAAAGAAGAACATTTTATTCAGAGAGTGACATAATAATAAAGAAAATGTTAATGTACTGAGTGCGTGGGTCTTAATAATGAAGGAGTCCCTCTCTGTTAACTTTAACTATAGCTGAAAAATCTAGACTTGTTTTAAGAATGACAATCTCTTCTTTTTTAACAGGTGATCCTAAAACTATACAGATAGAGACTTACAGGAGAAAGAACAAAGACAAGGAGAAAACAACTGAACAGGCTGTAGTCCTACCACTAGTATTACATGGCACCACAGAGGAAACAAGATGTGGTCCAGAACTGATGCCTACAAATTTTACAAGAGCTAATAAATTCAGGAACAAATCCAAGCCCCAGATCCAGCGTTTATAGACAAAGCCCATTCCTCTTTTGGCAGACTGTAATAATTAGGACACTGAAGGAGACACTTATCAGCAAGGCCCAGTATAAACTATCTAATGGGGAACATCAAACCTTTTAATTTAATCAGCAAAGCTTTCAAAACTTGTCCTGGAATTCAGATACGTTTTAAAAGAAAAATTTTAAATTCTTATCTAAGAAGGGTTCCTTTCAGACAATTATACATAAAAGTATATTTAGCCCTTACATGGTCAAGATGTTTCCACTCTTCTGCCCATTCTCTGTCTGTTAGCCTGTGATCAATCATTTCTTCTTGACGTGTGCCATGCAACCCTGCCAAAGAGGAGCAAATCATGTTTACAATGTTGGGAGTCTTCTATGGGGAAAAAAAAAGCAGAACAAAAAAAGAGCCTATAGAAAAAAACATCATACATTACCTGTTCTAGCATCAGGAATGCCACCACAAAAAAAAAAAAGGCTTCTTAAAAACTTTGCTCTTAGTTCTCTTTAGTA
The DNA here is from genome assembly GCA_013397775.1 of Eulacestoma nigropectus. NCBI lineage: Eukaryota > Metazoa > Chordata > Aves > Passeriformes > Eulacestoma > Eulacestoma nigropectus. The sequence goes on along the minus strand of VZTE01000644.1, from coordinate 1,037,214 downwards.
CTTTTCCCCACACAAGATGCTACTGTTTTGTTCAATTTAATGTCTTCAATTCTTTACGTTCTATGGGTTACAAGATGACCTTTCAAAAATGGACATAACTCTTTCTGACTATATACAATTATATACATAAATATAACATAATACAATATATAATTTTTCATTTCACTACTTGAAGTCAGACAAAGAAATTACTTGGTAACTCAGTGCATCAAATACTGGCTGTACTTCAGAGAGTCAAAAAAATATTAGTATAAACTCAGTCTTATTTCACTAAATACAGTAATTACTACCATGTCAACAGAGCATCATTAAGGGTTCATCCCTTCACAGATGTTTAAACAACATGTGGTTAAAATGCAGCACATATATTAGAGCAGCTGACAACATGATACAACCAAGCCAGTATTTATTATCAACACTCAAGGGGAACCAACACTTGTTCTTTGTTTAGCCTCCTCTATACAAATGCTGAATATTTGTAAGTGTTCCTCTTTTACTGAAGATATGTTTAAAACAAGGAAGAACAGTAAGTGCAGATGTGAAGCAAAATCCAAGAGCATCAGACATCCCATTAAACCAAACTGTGCTGTGCAGGGTGTGGCTGGTGCTTCTGCTGTTCACATTCTCTGCAGACATCCCCATGCTCTGGAGATGTCACACACAGAACACTTCTCTGAAAGATAAGAACTTTCTTCTGCTCTAAGCCGAAATCAAGCTGTATTGATGTTGCTATCATCACAAATCTGGCATTAGAAGAAAAATAAAAGGCTCTACCTATCCTTGCCTGCCATACACCTGAGTGTTCACGTCACCTATGCAGCTTTGAAAACACAGGTTCCTTCCCCTTCTGACCCTCTTACTTAGAGACACAATTCAATCCACTTTTACAAACACATATCTGAAATATGGCCATTAGAAGCAGCTGGACGGACAAACAGCCATAAAGGCTATATCTAAACAGCAGGTAAAAAGGTCTTGTTCATAAAATAGACTTACAAGGGAAACAGAAACCTAAAAAAACAATGCAGAAAATCAACGTGCCTTACCCATAGGTCTGTTTCTGTCCCTGAGGTCCCTGTGATTGGGGTGTCTGTATGAGTCCCTGTAGTGGTGGGCAATGGCCATATCATCCAAACGATAATGCTGAGGTGGAGGTGGGGTGGGATGAGGCAGACCATTGGGCTGATAAGATAAGCCATTATTTGGACTGTACCGCTGGCCTGGGCTAATAGTGCAGGGCCGCTTGCTTGGATGCTCTGAGTGCAAAGGCTCTCTGTCAAAGCCATTTTCTTTGGTTCTGAAAAACAAAGCAAAAGAACTTTAATTCACTTAGTGAACAGAGCTTAGGAACATGCATCCCTACCTACACATGTAGCTTCAGGAACTAAAGTTTGTTCTTTCACTTTGCTCCAAGTGTGTGGTGTTGCAGAACATTCCATAACACTGCTGATTCAAAACATACAAAGGACTCATTCACCTTGTCTAACCATCCCTGTAACTTGAGAAATACTAGCGGGGTGAGCCTTCTGACGGAGCCACTTAACGAGGGGCTGGAGAGCAGGCAACCTTTGCTGAGATCATTGGCTGATGGGGTGGATACACATGCAACTGCAGAGGTTAAACAACCAACTGATACATGAAGCTGGAGACCAAGAAATTCCTATTTTCTGTAGTGCTACAGCTTATAGTGATTAGGAGAAATCTGCAGTTCAAGAAATGTTTTTTTTCCAGGAGGATACCAGACAGTCTAGCAGCGCATGTCAGTGTGCTGAAGCTCACCATGCCATGAACTACCATCAAGATCAGTGTGACACTGAGACTTTGGGGAAGAAAGACTCTAGGTGATGAGAAATGCATCCTTTAGAGACTTTTGCACCATCTGGGCTACTCTGGTCAAAGGTGCTGTGACTATCATTAATTTTGCAGGAAGATGTGGTTAGACTGAAGTCCTCAGTAATGTTCAGAATTTCTCACTCCATTACTCTTAGACAGGGGTTTTACACTCAGCAACCTGGAAGAGCTACCGAGGAGAAGGACAGGGTTTCTCACGTTCTAGTTATTCTAATTCAGTTCATAACCAGCTATTTCCAAAGAAGTCTCTACTTGACACCTCTGCTTGAGAACCTTGAACTCACACTGAACTAATTATCCATTAAAATTTAAAAAAAAAAAAAAAAAAAAAAAAAAAAAAAAAAGACTAGAGTTACTTCAATGGGTTCACAGCCATTTTGTGGAAGTTTCATTTCACTGAAATATGGGATTTTTTACCACGTGAATAAAGAAAATCTACAAAATATTAGCTTTGATCAGAAAGTTTATTAGATATAAATATTGCAAACGGAGTTTTCAAGCCTCCCTCCAAAAACTTTTATTAAACTGCTGATATATTCCAGCTTTTTAAAAAATAACTTTATCCTCTGTAAGAAATGGATGGCATAATGTATCGTTCCTAGTAATAACACAATTTTTTGACACTTTGAGAGAAAGGTAAATTTGAGCTAATTTTCTTGTTTGCCTCTTGTTAAAACCAACTGCCCTACAGCAAACTCTCCCCCAGAAAACAATCAACCACCCTCGAGGGACTCTCTATGGTGAAACACTCAGTGTATTAATTGTCACCCCTCAACAGGTTGCCATTTACTGCCATTGAGAGGAAGGATGAAACCAAATCATTGCCAATATCCTCTGAGAAAGAGGATCAAACTAAGATTTTGTAACTAGCAGCAAGAAATTAAAAGACGGGCTTCACTGTTTTCAGAAGGAGTGAGGCAATTTCTCAGAGACCTCACCAAAACTACTAATGCCAGAGAAGCTGCAGGTATATATATTTTATTAAACTGTAACTTGGCAAAAAGGAGAGAACCTTTCACCAACACAGGAGGACATCTATTCTAATTTTGGGCAGATAAAAAAGACATACTTTGCCTAAATGGAGCATGTACTTTGTTCCAAAAGAAATGCAGCATGGCTGTGAGAACTCCTAACCAAGAAAACCTGAGGTCCATCACATATTTTTTATTACTTTTGGCATGATGTAACTGCTTGCAATAACTCTCAATAGGTGGTGATGTTTCTGACAGCTCTTCAAGACAAGTTTTGTATTTAGTTGCTGGTGTGTGTTTTCTTTGCACATATTTACTCAAACTCAATGTGCCAATCTTCCAGCTGTCGAAATACTATGCAAGCAAAAGAAACGGACTTTCCTGTCTGTAAAAGACAAGCTGTTAATTTGCCTAAGTCCTTTAGTACTACAGTTAGGATGTTCTCTAAATTAAATGGGTAAAAGTCAGAAACAGCAAACAATTTTTGATCACTCAGTGTAGGAAAAGTAAAGGCAGAAAACCGTGGGACAAGTGGCAGACAAGTGGGAATCCAGTTCTCCTTTTCCACACTACAGCTTGATGTTAAAATCGTATCTTTTCATACAAATGTATATATTTGCACCTTAATGTACCGGTATTTCTGTGTTTTTTAAGAGCACTTTGTACTTAATGACCTTAACTGGAATGCTCTGCTTTAGCTTGGAAAACACACCAGCACATCCCACTGAACATCCACTGCACATCCACTGAGCTCTGACTAACATAGAAACTAACATGACAATTAAAAACACATTTACTGAAATTAAAATAATGTTTTTGCTATTATCCTGGGTAACAGCTGCCATGTCTTTTCTGGGTGTTAAAATTTAATTCTACAATTTGTTGTTATATTTTCTGCACTGACCAAAGAAACAGCTTAGCAGAATACCAGAATGAGACTGTACATGAACTCATTTTATGTTTCTGACCATATAAAAATATATAAAAAGGTAACAACTTAGAAAACCTCATCAGAACGGAAATCACTGCCAAATTTACTGAATATACTGCCTATAGTGATAAAAGACAAGGTACTGAAGAGTGCCTTAATTCAGACACTCTGAATTCAACCTACTAGTCTGCTTCTCAACCCAGTCCTACTCATTCTTTTAGGTGTCACCACCCCTTCGAGGCAACAGCATTTCCCCAGGTGCCTGAGGAAGCACTCCTGTTTCCCAGTAACTGGCAGACCCATGAGAACAGTAGTTCCAAATACAATACTGTCACAATTTTAATCTGTTTTCATCTGATTTTGCAAGGTAATCACAAGCTGTAGAGAGGAAATAACAGTGAACGTGTAGGAAACAGAACTGACACTTTTTTTCTTGCTCCTGTTGGCCATATTTTCCTTGATGTGCCTATAAATCAACACAGTTGTTTGGAAAATTGGCAACATGATAAAGACGGAGTCCTTCAGCTATAAATAAGTAAGGGGTCATTTTACTTGAAGCCACAATTTACTCAGAATAAAGACAGCAGAATAGAGACTACTTTTTAGCCTGTGCCCATTTAATAGAATTTATACTGTTTGTAGGTTGTAATTTCAGTTTTAAATTATTGCAATTTATGGATAATTTCCCAGGTAGAAAATCTGACCATGCAAAACTGCCTTGGCTAGAAAATTAGGTTTCACCTGATCAAGAGTATTACACCAATTTCAAAGAACACTACAGTCAGCTTACAAGACTGAGACAAAGCTGTTCATCTACTATTTGTGCAAGATGCTTTGATTTAAACTGACTTCCACCAACAAAGGGTTGATGAACCAAACAAATGATAATGCTTTGCTGGAATAAAGTAGTAGTAAAATGTTTATAATACTGTGTTACAGAAAAGATTACTACTGCCTTGCTAACAGCTTATGTTACAAAAATTCTTTTAAAATTCCTCATAAGTACACATGGCATACAAGGAGCACAGCTGTAAGAACTGTGAGTATCCTTCACCTTACTGAGATACTGAGGAGCCTCTTAAAATAAGATTTACCTAACAGTATTATCAAAGTTGATCTCTGTGCCCAGGTACCTTCAACATTTATTTCTTGTCATGGATTCCAAGTGTACTGAAACCATACCAGCACTTTCTGAAGTTACAATACAATCATGGCCACTTTTGTTTTCTTCTCACTCAAAATAATGCTATTCTAAGAGAATTTTTTGCTATCCTATATACTACTTCGTGGGCAGCTGTCATAAATGTAGAGTCACTATATGACATGCTCACATGCTATCAGCCCTTTCCAGCAAGCTCAGAGGATGAGTAATCAGCACAAAGTTTTTTGTGGTTAATATATTTAAAATCATGTAATTTATAATTAAGCATTCATTCACCAAAATAAAAACTCGCTGTGGTCCAAGTTGCTTTGCTTTACTACAGTAGAATGTAAACTCCAAAACTTGTAAACAAAATACAGTGAACACTTTGTTCATGACATGTCATGAACAAATTACCGAAATGTGTTGTCTCCTCAGGTGTCAGTTTTCCTCTCTTGCAGTGACTGATGGTTCCCAGTGTTATTACAGAAACAGATTGATCTTTTTAATGAGCTAGTTTAATAGACTCCAAAATCTCACCGTGGCTGCTCATCCGTGTCAGACCATATGCACCAAGAAAACATTCAGTAAAACACGAAGCTCAGCTGTCAGATTGCTCTATAAAACCTCACATACAGTACACTTAGATATGCAGATAAATAACCAGAATTGGAAACTGAATATGCAAAAAAGATTCCGAAATTATAAGCAGAAAAAATTACTGTAGGTGGATTTCCTTTAACAAAAAATCACGGGGCAGCTGTGGTTACATGTAACACATTCCACTTTCTTTGCCTAATCCTCTACTGTACTCTGCCTCTACTGGAATCAATGGTATGCAGTTACCCATGCCCAAATGAAAAATATAAATGTGCACGTATATATATAATATACACATTATATACAATGCATGCATGTGTGTGTGTATATATATATTTATATATTTATATTTATATGTATGTATGTATGTGTGTGTATCTCTTATATACCTTGGGAAGTGAGAAAGATACCACAGTTTACTTCAGTAAGACACACATCTTCAACCAAAATTACTCCAACTGCATTTAGTTCTCCTGGAAAGATGTGGCCTTTGAGCAATTCTTTTTCATTTACTAGCCATGGAGTAAACCTTCTCTTAAAGTATGTCTTAAAGTATGTCTGATACCTTCTGCTGTATTTTTTTAGTAGTATATTTGAAAATTACTTATATATCTAAACAAAAGGTACACATATTTCCAGATGTTTTCTCATGCTCCTCTGTAAACAATTGAAATAATTAATAGTGTAATGAGTATAAAGCCAGACAAGTATTTGGTTTCAATACTCACTCAGTCTAGGCATGTTCTGCCTCTGAGGACAGTTTTTTGTGGTTGATTTACTTACATTATCCAAATTACAAGGTATGCAGACTCCAATTCAGTAAATTGAAGAATCTTTCCAAAATCATCTTGCTCTTTTTACTAAATCTGTTGTACAAATGTTCTTGAGTGCACAAGACAACTCCACTGAACTCGGCTCAGCCAACACTGCCGCATATTTTTTCTGTATAGCTTTTATTATAGTCATAGGCAATGGAGAAGTAGATGTGACTAACCAGGGACAGGGTTCCTTGACACTGAACAAAACCAACCTATTTTTAAGCTCAAGGTACCATTCCAATGGGCGCAGTGGGCGGTCTCTTTTCATGTGAGCATTTTGCATTACAGCTAATAGCTGGAGAGTCAAAAAGAAAGGATGGGTTTTTCCCAAACAGCACTTCCCCAGAACTAAGGAGCTGAATTTCAGGCTGCAGTTGACAGAAGTTGCCGCACTTTGCAGTGTGCAGGCCAGTGGGACACCCCACACTACACCCTCCCTGGACCCTGGGAATTCAAATACAGGCTCTTAGCCACAACACTGGAAGTTAAACACTCTACCCCTCACCCCAAAAGCTGCATTACTACTTCTGGAGGAACTGAAGGCTCCCCAGGTTGCTCACAGTCTAAGAGAGTCTTCAGTTGCGAAGCCAAAGGCACTTGACTTCACAAGCACAGACTTAGGAATTTCAAGAGCACCTACCTATTTTAACTAAAAGGAAATGCTGAGAACAAAATGCATAAACCAGACCCAAATCTCTCTAGGTCTGGGCCTCAGTTTTAATTAAAAGATGAAGGCTGACTTTAAAATCCAATATTCTCCTGACCTACTGGTCTCTTTATGGGCTAATCTTATGTCCTTTCTGTTATAAAACCAATACAGGGTCTTTCCATTACAAAGTTCTTGTCCTGGTCTCTACCTGCATCACCCATTTTCTCCCTCACAGGCAGGACTGAAGATAACACAAGTGAGACCATACTTATTACAAAATAACCGAAATTCAACACTGTCAAAGAGGGTCTCAAAGAAAGGGGGCATTATTCCAAATGCTAAGTATGGAATGCAAAGTAAATACTTTATTGAGCATTCTTCCTTTATAGCCTTGTGGGAGATGTGAGTAATACTGCTCTCTACTAATGGGGGAAAAAAAGTGAGTTAGGGCTGTCAGGAAGGGACATCTCTCTTCTCCTCTGTATTCTGTCAAGCAATACCTCACTGGCTTATGAGATAATTTCATGTGTGTCTATCTCCTTGTGGGAAAAATGTTGTGCCTGCTACTAACACCAGAGTACAGCATGCTGACATTTAAGTTATTCATAAGACACTAAGAGGCCTTTTTAACAGATGTTTTGGTACACTACTCTGCAAAGACTGAGGATATACAGAACTGCCCCAAGGTGCTAAATGTCAGCTTTGGAAAAGTTAGTTCATTGCCCATAGTAACAGAATACACATAAAATGACCAAAAATTAATCATCTTTCTGAGGTGTAGAAACATGCTTGTGTTAACCCCAACCGCTGCTTCATTTGGTCTAGTTGTCCAGAAAAGATGGTGAAAAGAGGGTAGCTACACATAAAAAGAGTTTTTCTGCTTGTACCTTAATTTTCTCATCCATCCATAGTGATTTTTCTGAAATACAATCTCAAGCAAACTAATTTCAAATACTTTCACATATTTTTCTATCTAATGGCTATGTGACTTCAAATTTTACTGTTCACTTCTGGCTATGAGAAGCCTAAAGTTTTACTGTGGGCTTTCAGACTTTGTTTTCTCTTTATTTCTGTGCCATTCAAGCCTGTTCCAACACAAAAATGTCACCTGTACAAAGTTACGAGGTTTCTTGACTTCACAAATCTTCATCTTTTTCATTTAAAGGGTAACTAGGATACTTGCATACCTCATGCATACAGGTAGTGGTATTTGGAAGAACAGCATAATAAAAGTTTTCCACACTATAAAACCCATGGCAAACAAATCAATGAAAAATACAATACTCGAGTCTCCCAAAAGTAAAATGTAAATGCCAGTTGAATTTCTAACATTAGCATAGCAAGACAGTTAAAAGTAAATAACCACAAGAGTCATTTCCTTGTAACACTAAACAAAGAACTTTATTCCAAAAAGTAAACACTGTTCCATACCCCGAAAGCTACTGTACTTCACAAACATGCATTCATTTGCCCCATTTCTGCACGGACTCTTCTCAGCTCAACAACAAAACAGATTTCAGTGAACATTTCTCCTCTTTGAAAGAGATATCCTTATGCATATTCCATGTATGGATATGGAAATATGGGAGAGCAGAAGGAGTCAAAGCCCTGACGGTGCTCTGGGGTTTGCCTTGTACTTCTCAATATAAATGCCTAGCAACTCTCCTCACATTTAATGTTGAGTTCAACAAAACGTCAAATGCAAAGGACTTCCATATGGAGCTGGCATGATCTGCTGCTTGTCATTTCATGACAGAAATACTGTGCACAAAACACTACAGTACTGACTGACCATTACTTCTGTGTGGGTATGACCACAGTGTGTCCGCAGGTGACTGAATCAGTGTGTACATGTATTATATTTATATACACAGGAATATATACGTGTATGCAGCTCTTTCTCTATATATATGTGTAAGTATGTATATGTAGACATGCATAAGCAGGGCCTGTTATGAAAGGGCATGGGATAATGATTTTAAGCTAATAAGAGAGTAGATTCAGACTAGGTATAAGGGAGAAAATTTTTAATAAGGAAGATGGTGAAACACTGGCACAGGTTGCCCAGAGAGGTGGTAGATGCCCCATTTCTGAAAACATTCACAGTCAGGTTGGATCTGAAGGCAGGACAAGACCCACACCCAGAGAACACCATCCAAGTATCCCCACAGCACCCACCCACAGGCTCCCCTCTGTGCTGGTGGAGCTCAGCACCTTGGGCCCACGGACACTCTGGGCAGGGTATGAAAGGTGCAGTGGTGCTCACCTGTCTGGAGTTCGCCTCTTCCCGTTTTCGTTCACATCGAGAAGCAGCTCTGAGGAGTCAACAGGTGAGGTGGTGCTGGCATCCAGAAGCAGCTGTTCGTGCTGGGCGAGGTACTGGGCTGGGTTCTGCTTGGCTAGCCTTGCACAGTGCAGCAGCTCCCGCTGCAGCAGGGGCAGATTGGCCTGCAAGAGTGTAGCACGCGTTAAGAGGGCAGCTTGCAAGCAGTTTCAACAGAGATGAAGAAGAAAAATCAGAAATCAGAGGGACGCCTGCTCTGAGTTGAAACTGTTGCCATCACTCCCAGGTGTGGTTGTTGAGGTGAGCTGCCTGAAAGCAGGCAGCCTCCAAAAGTGGCTATAGCTGTACTAAGTATGCTTGGAAGGATGGGAGGTCACTGAAAATGTAAAAGAAGACTGTAAACGCTGTGAGAAAACCAGGTCCGAGTGACACCTCTTTAAAGAGGGAAAACAGCACTGTCTTGGCTGATTTCTTCTGCTTTCTTACTATCTAAAACCTGATCTCCCATGGAGCAGCTGTTTTCAACAAGTGACAATCCTTCTTCAATATTTGTTTCCCATTCAGATGGCAGTTAGTACTCAGAAATTGTCTGAAACCAGGGGATCTGCAACTCTATAAGCTGCCTCGGTCACCATCCTTTGAGGGCCTTGGGGAGAACAAGATTGAGAATAGGATTGCCCTCAGCTTTCCCATTACACTTGCAGTTACACATTAAGATAGAGATTACAACAAAATCTCACGTTCCAGAGCTTCAGTTAATCACCCAGAGGGCTACAATCCTCCTCCTAGCCAGATGCAGCTTGAAGGATTTCTAGCTGTTCATTCATGGCCCCACTGGGACTTGGGTCATGGCCTGGAGATTACCAGGACTCAGACAAAGAGAACTGAAAATGCTCATTGATCCCTCGGCAGCACATTTTGCCCATCTACTGGGGTCAGACTTAGTCATACTTTTTGCCAGAACAGGTGGAACTGTATGTCCTTTCCCTCTGCAGAGATAGTTACACATCTTGGGAAACATCTTCCTTTCTTTGCAGCACATGTCAACATCAATACTAAGAAAGGCCACTCATTTTTTACCTAATTATTTTTTGTACCATGAAGCGATGTGACTTGACCTCTTGTTCCGTGACTACGGCACAGTAATTTTTCACCTCAGAATTTTCAAGTATTGGATTAAATTTCATAACTGTTAGTAACTAAAGATAAGACAAAGAACTTCAGTAGCTTCCTTTGCTTTCGAAATAACTCTCACTTAAAAAAAAAACACTCAAACAAACAAAAACAAAAAACCCCTTATTTTTAAACAGGAAAATACTTTTGAAGTCTAAAAAGTTCTGAAAGTAATGTGCATGGAACCAAACAAAAAGCAGATGTTCTGAGAAATTTTGAACCCAAGATCTTGGTAAATTACTTTGTTAGCATTATAACAATAGCAAATGCTCTAGCACCTGTTGCTGTACCATAAGAGCAGAACCACCATGACACAAAAAATGCCAGAATAGAGTCAGTACATATGAAACTTATAACAGTGGAGAAAAAAACAGAAACTGTTATCAGTTATTCACCTTAGGATGGAAGGACAGTTGGTTGTGGAATATGGAAGTCTTTTCAGACTCATCCAGAACAGAAATATTTTGTGAAAGAATCAAAAATCTATTTTGTTTTGGTTATTAGAGAGAGAGAGAGACTGACTGACTGACTGACTGTGTTATGAGCAGGGTTTTTCACTTGTTTTAATTCTACTGTTTCTTTAAAAAGCTCACACACAATACAAGTAAGACACCCAACTACTTGAACTGCCTTGCATGGCAGAAAATGGTTGGAGAAGTTCACAAATGTTTACAAAAAAATATCGGGAAGAAATAAAATAAGCAGATCTACTATTTGAATAGTGGTACATACTTAAAAGATGTATCATCACATCTCAGCAGGCCTGTGAGGTAGAAATGTGAAGGCCGTACTTAGGAGGTGAGTAATGAAGGAGGAAACAACACATTTGTGTTCCTTATCCACTATCACAAACAAAAAAGGATCTTTTTAATACATAGATACTCCCAGAGGCAACCAAATTTTGAACTGTTCAGCAAAAGCTGTGGTTTATTTTACTTGTTTTCCTTCTCCTAAAGAAATGTTCATTCTTGCTCTTTAACCACAAATGTGAACATTTGCAGACAAATTTATCTAAATAGATGGAACAGATTTTCTTTGCACAGAACAAGCATGTACAGGTTTTAATGTGTTTATTAAACATGGATATACTCAGCTGCTTCATTTTTTAGAAGTTAGTATAGAAAACTATGATTGACATGCATTATAATTTGGGTTTGTAATAGCATATAGTAATATGTGGACAAATACTTAACTCGAAGTCAAGAAGAGCAGTATTTAAAAATGTATAGTTCAGCTCAAGTATTTTCAACCTGCTCAAAACTTTATTCTAAACAATCTTTATTGAACCATATAATAATAAACAATTTGTTTGTTGGGAGAAAATTAATCAGGACTTCCCTATAGGTAGGTCAAGTGTGCAGACTGCTCCTGGTCACCATGGCCCTGATACACAAGAACTAGTTTTTGGGAAGATAACAAGAACTAATTTTGAATGCAGAATGAAACATCAATATTCTCTCTATTGTGAACAGGGAGAGATGAGGCTCCTAAGGCAACTCAAGCGTACTCATAGAGACTGAAATCAACATGGCCTTGGACAAAGAGGATTGTGCAGAGGTTCTGCTCTGACAGCAAAGGCAGTTCTCGACACCTGCAGCAGCACATTGCTGCTGATGCCTGTAGACAGACTTCTGTACCTCTGCACGTCAGAGATACAAACCAGTTCTCAACCCGCAAAACACTGACTGCAAACAAACATGACATTACTGGCTTACGCTACGCTAAATTGTTGCACTTCAGTGTCTGAAACACACTCCACTCTTGTTTTCGATTGGGCCTTGTATCCTTCAAGATGTAGGCAGCATCTTAGCCTCCTCCATCAGCAACAGAAATATTTCAGTATTATAATTTAAATTGAAAAGGCTTCATTAGAACATAGCATAAAATTAGGCTTTGATGTTTTTATAATTGCAAGTTTAAATAAATTATTACAGAAGTATTAAAAAATAAAGATTTAAATAAGGACAAATTTGTTCAGAGAGCCTGAGTAACTCAAAATATTTATACTGATGCTTAAAACAAATATGCACAGCACGTCTACTGAAAAACAGTGTTGGCAGTACTGAACATGTACACCATGTACCACTTAAATTTAATAGATTAAAAGCTGCTTGATATTAATATAGAAAATATGCACAAAAAGGCCAGTGAAGGTTTCTGCAGTTGAATGATCTTATCTTCCTCTGAACCAGAATTGGTAGAAAGATAAGGAATTCGATGACTATTTATTATCTGTAATAGATCAGTGCTCCCTGGCGTGAGGCACCACACAAACACATGGTGAAGAGTAGCTTCTTTCCCAGAATTTTTATTAC
>VZTE01000644.1:1007059-1021952 GCA_013397775.1 Eulacestoma nigropectus | reverse complement strand
TTATATGTATTATATATATATAGGATAGGTACAGATATAATAACGAATGTCTTATTCTAAATATTTCATTTTGATGTTTTATTAATAAAACTATTTAAGATTTGTTTTTAAACTTTAAAATTAAACATGGTTTTGCATGTTCAAGAAGCACTACCCAATGAGTCATTTCTGAGAGATAAAAAAATTACTGATGTAGGCATATTATTAAATGAGGTTTTTTGAACAGTATGTTTTTTTCCTAAAGAATTTGTCCTTGTTTGAAAATTTCTACTTAGGACTCAGTAAACTGGGTCACACAAATTCCCCTTCCCCCATCCCCCATGCATTAAGACTGGCTTGTAAGTAATTTTAACTGTTTTAACTGAAATCAAAGGAATCCTGGACAGCTGGCTGCAGCTACTGGCATCAAAAATGCCATCAACTCTCCTTGCTTTTCCTCTACGCACAATTGCCCATTTATTCCACCCTCTCTCATTGAGCGTGCATGTGTGCACAGCAGAGGTCAACACTTTCTAATCTTTGTATTTTTTAACATTTCAGCTCCATTTAAGTTGGTAAGTCCTAGTCTGAAACATCTCTAGCGCCCAAATAATTATGGAAAATACTATCACTTATGCAGAAAACTATACACAGCCCTTACAAAATGTCAACTCTAATTAAACCCTTAGAAGGATTTCAGTGCTAGGCAAAGTTTTAAGAGGGGTGGTTTCCACATTTAGACATCCTCCAGTCTAATAAATAAATTCAAAACACTACGTTATACTCTCACTGTGTATACTCAAATGGGCTGGAAGAAAAGAAGAAAACAAATAGTAGGAATAATGACTTGATATGCAGCTCTCTCCTTCCCATGTCAGATTTATAGGATTCATATTTAGAAGGGTGAGGATGTGAGTTCATAGCATGCAGCACTCCCCTGGTCAGAGGGCTTGCAAGCTAACTGATAAACTCTTTAGTGCCAGATTCTAACAAGCTCCTGGCATCAAAGTCAATTAATTCTGAAGTGGCTCTTAAAAGGAAAACAAACTAGATGCCACGAAAATAAACCGTAACGATTTTAAGCAGGAATATCAGAGTTGATACAACTGCAAGTGGAAGAGCATATCCAATTCCAAAAGGAAAGCATCTGGCAGCATACCAAGGTAACAGCTATGCTATCTGCATAGAGCCCATATAACACAGCCAGCCAAGGGGGGGGAAAACATGAAAGCAAACCCACTGAGGATACCAGTGCTTCAGGACAACAGAATGGCTAGGAACACTTATACACACAGACTAAAATAATGAAAACTGTCCACCCACACATTGACAATGGAAAGAAACATATGGGAACAATAAATACCTTATCTCTGGGAAAATTCATCTCCACAGCAAAACCAAAACAGAATACAACATGATCTGAGAAGGCAACGACTCATCACAGATCATAGCAATTCACAGGAGGCAGTTACTCGCAGGTGAGAGGCAGAGAAACTTCCTGACTTCAAAGAAGATTTTGCTTCCCTGCTTTCTATTTTGCACATCACGTGTGTATTTTATTAATTAACTTTTAGATGAGATTTTATCTTTAATTTCTAATAAAAAATGAACAAGCATAACTCAGTGGACACAGTCACCAGTATTCTTAAGACGCCGTGTTTACACTAGAGGCTGGAATCAGAAGAAATGTCTTTTTCTTGGATGGCAGTGTCACAATCTCATCATGTGCTAATGATTAGCAGCACTTCAGAAATGGGTGGGTGGGTAGCAGGAATTCCTGACATCCCCTTACTCTGAAACATGCAGTTTGCAAAACTCGAGCTTGTTACAAGCGTGTGATTTTATTATATTTGTAACCAAGTCTCAAGACTTTGTTTGTAAAAGCTTTTGTATCTACAAATGAAAAATATAAAACAAACAACAGCAATTATAGAATTAGGGAACTGACAGTTCCTGTGAGCAGCCAGAAATGATCCCGAACCATACACTCAGATGGGGTTACATGCACTAAGCTATGGAAAGTAGCCCTTACACGTTATTCATTTCCCTGACTCTCTCGAAAAACTGTAACACACATCTGTGACCTAGCAACAAAATGGTTTGAAATACTTTTCAGATCACTGAACTGTGCAATACCTTTAAAAATGGGATGACAAAAGGTCGCAGTGGGAAGTTAGTTGCTTCTTGCAGTTTGGAATGAAATTCTTCAATTGTCAAAGTAGAATTCTGTTGAGAAAAAGAAATTCTGTCTTAGTGACAAAATAATGAAAACACTTAGCAAGAGAAACAGTAATTGAAGAATTCTGAAATTGCTTAATAACTTGATATTGGTGAGAGAATAAAGAAAAGCATGCTGCATATTAAATGATTACCTTATTAAAATACACAAAGGAAAGCACAAGCATGTCAGACATTCAACTCCTGTTGCTTGGAGTATAGTACAGTTTAAGCTCTCAGGTGTAAAGCATGCCAAGGCTTTTACATTTCAAACATCAGTTAAAGCTGCTTTTTTCAACATTTTTTTTAAATTTCACATTTTTCTACTGTTACTTTTGAAAGAGGGTTTTTTACTATGGTCTAGGCTACATAGGAAAGTCATTACTTTACAGATGAGGTCATAATCATGAATTCCACACCCTGGCAGGGTTGACCAAGGGAATAGCATGATATGTAGATTTTCCCCCGAAAAAGATCCTAGTTTGCTCCTAAGACCTCAGATGAATTTAGAAATCAACTGTAATTAGCAGTGGGAAAGCAGTTTTGATCTGAAAATCAGTGGAATGTGGATGTTCCCAAAGCCACCTTCAGCTTCTTTACTAGTTCCCCATCCCAAAGAGACCCATGTGACAAGCAAAACCCCATTAAATACTTATTTTGAATAGGGAAGCAAATGGAGAGCAAGACTTACTGATGTTATACTGCCTACGTTAAACTTCCCTTTGACACAGACTCAAGTCAAGGGGCATCCAGTGCTGTCAGGTAAGGGATTTGTGAAGATACAAGCAAAGATTGTGGTCACCCCTCAGCCTTAGTGCTAAAGAGTGCTGTCAGCCTCTGCTCCAAATTAAATCAACGGCAACTGCAGCTGCTCAGAACAGATGCAAATTAGAGCACCACAATAGCATCTTTCCCAGTACATCCAATTACTGCTGAAGGAAATACATGGGAGACAACAATGTCTGGCAGAGAGAGGACTTTACTGGGAGTAAAAAGAATCCTGGGCCAGATTCACAGTTTGCATGTAAAAGGGCAGCCCAATTTGACAGATGTAGGTAAAAAAGAGATGAAATTTTCATTCAGCTATACCACCACATAGAGATAACCTTATCAATAAAGTGACTTAAGTAGCAGCAGTGCCTCGTTGGGTTCATAATTGTTTCATTCAATGATACTGGGAAAAGGTTTTGCACTGAATAACTGCAGTCAAAACATACTCAGCTCATCCTTTTAATCACTGGCACTATGTATGTAGGGCTCTCTCCTTTCCCCATCCAACTAAACTAGGCAAGTCAAACCATATCTTACTACATTACATGATTCAAGGTATGTCTACATTAGGGGTACTGCCAGTATAGAATGAAAACCCTCTCACACCGTTACACCATAATATTATACTGGCAAAATATATCTAGTAGGGAATAGCTGCCACTTGTGGGAAGCTAGTAAGGCTACTCATGTTAGCTCTGTCAGCAAAAGCCAGAACTTCATTCACTCTTGCATGTTTGGTATCCCTAAAGTATGATGAATGCAGTGAATGTGACCCACTCTTTTATAAAATAAACACATCAAGCAAGAAAGAGGGAAAAGAACAGAAAAAATACTTGCTTACCACAAGTCCTAGCACAAGGGTACGCACTCTCTCCCCAATCTCTGGTGAAATGTCATTGCCAAACTGCTGTAAGGTTGTAAGAAATCTCTTCAGTTTGCTGAGCTGCCTAGCTCCACAAGCTGGCGGTAACTGCTGGTTAGCCAGAGAAGAGGAAGAGGAAGAGGATGGCCCATTGCTAAAGCCATTAGGAGGAGATGGAGCTCCATTTAACGCTGTTGGTGAATGGCTAGTGCCATTGGTTACTGAAAGAAAAAGAGACAGGAGGATAAAATAAAGATTGGGGTTGGGGGAGAGATAGAGAGGAAAAGGAGACAGAGGGGAAAATCCATCAGCTTATGTTTTCTGCACTTGACCTCAAAATTAATTAAGTTGCACAATCAAAGATAATTAGCCTTTAGACAGAGTGACTGTTTGCAGTTTATATCTATTTCCCAGTAGCTGGTGCTGAACGTTGTAAGGATTGGAAAGAATAGCAGCTGCCTCTCATACAGCCCCTTCAAAATGCTCCTAGACCTGAAAAGCATCATTTGAATAACAGCCTTTTGTCAGAGGATTTTAAAAAGAGGGAGAGGGAAATGGAGAGAGAAAAAGCATGAGTGTATGTATGACTGAACACCAAAAAAAAAATTGCTCTTTGGGGTAGAAAAAAACGTGCAGACATATTTCATGAAGCCTCAGTTTATCTCTGAATATTTTTACTTGTGTTTTGTACACACAACTGACAGCTGTGTTTATAAAACAGAACTTTCACGTTTTAACCTTACACCACCCAATGAGAAGGTTATTTTTTTCCAATACAGATTTCCTAGCTGCTAACATATGGAGCACACAAAGTTGTCTGTGCAGGTACAAATGCTGCCAATGCTCCCTGTGGCCTGAAGCCTTGCAGCAAGGGCATGAAACTTGACTTCAGAAGACTTCTCAGAGACCATGAGCAAATCCCTCTGCTTTCACGTGCCAGCACCTTATCTCTAAAAAGGATAAGAAAGCATTTCCCTCCTGTTGCAAGGTTGCTGTGAGAATAACTATCTGAAGTACTAAGCATTCAAAATGTATGGCAATGAGATCCATGCAGACATACTGAAGACAACAGAGAGCTTTTGGCAGCAATTTCACTTTGATTCTTATCCATATCCTAGAAGAGAGCAGAGAATCAAACTGAGGACATCCTCTTCCACTCAGGTTAGCTGGAACAGCAATACTCAAAACACACACCATTGAGGTTGAGTCTGATTTGCTAAAATGACAGCAAATAGCAAGAAAAAGGATGGCTCCCTAGAAATACAGGTGTACCAGTGTACCACACTGGCAGGTGTGGGCACGCAGCATGTGACTGTACTCAGCAGCAGCTGCACTCAGCTGGCCACTGCCCTGGAGAAATTTGGTAATTTATTTTTTGGAAGCCACTCAGAACCTACCCCAAAAAACCATCAAAAATCAGGAACTTGTCTGCAATCAAAAATACATAGGAGTATTAGTTTAACTTGTTTCCTATTTAAAAGCACAACGAAGGCAAGCTAGCAACTTTAAAAACTTTCAATGTTTCTCAATGACCAGCCTCTCTGAAGCCAAACATCCCATTCTCATGTCATTTTCTTCACCAATTGTCCTTATCTTTGGCCAGTAAGCCCTTTTTCAGGGTGGACATCTACTACTAGATATAAACCATTACCCTATTACCATATTTAAATCACTGCTACAAACCTGTGAAGGAGTTTTTGTTGCCCTAGCCACCACCTTCTGGAGGGACTACAGAAAAAGCTATGTTAATTGTTATCTAGACTCCGCTTGTGTTTTATCCTAGTTTTAGATTGGCTATCCTGGCTGCATGGGCTAGTGAGAACAAGAATTGGAAAGAGCAGAAATAGAAAGAAGCTGGCCTCAGCAAGTTCAGCTCCCTGTGCGGCTCCAGGCCACGCTCTGAGTGCTGCAGTGGAGTGAGGTGTCTGAGTAAACAAATACATCGTGATTGCAAGGAACTCACAAAGCCAAAAGTTATCATACCAGGAACTTAGTAAATAAGGATTGGGAAGAATAGCGACATGTCCTGCTGATCTACCCTGACACCACCCAACAACTCTGTCACCAGTAAGGGGCTGCTCTAGGCAGCGGGTGCTGGGGCTATGATCAAGAAAGCAGAGAAGTGTGGCATTCATTACCTAGGATAGATATAGGGAGAAGAAAGGCAGGTAAAGATTTCTCCCACAACAAAAGAAATATAGAAATAGTCCCATGATTTCAGCGCTTTCCTTATATCTGAAATATCTTTCAAATATCTGAATTTGCCAATTGGCAGAGTTGTACACACTCTCTGAAACAAAATCATGTTACTAATCCAAAAGAATTTAGCATTTAAAATGTCAAACTACGACATGTCAAGAATTTTTAATCATTTAAACCAAAGAAAACAAAGATATTCTAGACCAGAAAACAAGTCTGATCTTTCTGGCCTGCAGGCATTCCTGCTGTAGTAATAATAAATGTAACAGACACTCTGACAAAAGTGACTGCTCATTGTACAGGCTGGAACAGCTAAGGCCAAACTCCAAAATCTGACAGGGTAAAAAGCAATTAAAATCATGGTTTTTTTAGACTTTTAGTCTTCAAATAAGGAGCCCCAAAAATCAAGCTGTAGTTCATGCACCTTCCAAAGTGTTGAACTCAATCAAATAAACATCTAGAAATCTTGTGAGTACACTGAGGACTGTAAGTGTGATTAAAGACCATTGTCATATTCCTTTTATGATTGCCAAAGATCATCCTGAACTGTGGCCAGGGCATCACACTGGAAAGCTTAATCTGCAAGAACCTGATCCTGCAAAAACCTAGAAACAATTTAACTTCAGACTGAAGCAGCTCCAGTGTGAAGCTCCATCCAGGATGATTCAGGTGCTGGACTTAAGCAAAACAGACAAATCTTTGCAGGATCAGGGTCACTGGGTTAAATGTGAGTTTATGTGAATAGCTGGCACAAACCCTCCTTACTGTTTAAGTTCAACATAAATTATCGGAACAGGGTTCCCTGGGATAAGTAGTACAAAGGCCTCCGGCTGGCCTTCTGCATAGAGGTGAATTTTAAATAAGGCATTTAACAGACAGAAAGGGACTAAAACAAACATAGGCAAGAAAAATAGAAGATGCTGCCTTCATTCTGTTTAGGCATATGTATTCTACTGTTCTAAAAATGTTTTATTTAAAACGTGAAATGTAAACACATTCTCATGTTTATACTATTACAAGGCAGTATAAAAGAGACCAAAAAATTTGCAGTTAAATCTTAGTATGAGAAATGTGGATCATTTCATGGCTGTGAAAAGAATAGTCCAGACAACGTGCCAGATTCAAATCTCAGTTATGCTGATACGAATGCAGTGTACATCAAGACCAGCAGAGTTTGTTATATGTTTACATCAATAGGCTGAGACAGAGATGCAGCCCTAACTGATTTAGAGAAGTGGTAACAGACTAGAAACCTCTAGATAAAAATTATGACAGGACTTTAATTTTGGATTTATATCAATATTAACTAGACATTATATAGCACTGAAATCAGAATTCTTCACTGAAACATAAGCAGAAGGAAGATTAGTATTTTTTTCATTATGAATTATCTCAACTTTAAAACAAAAAACAAACAAACAAACCAACCAAACTCCCTGAAGTTTCTGTACAAAACGGAATGGGATCCTTTAAACAGCATAACGGCATGTAAGAGAAGAGGGTTTTCTGTCCTTCTCAAAAGAGAGCTAATCTGAGCATTAAGTACATGGGAAACCAGTGCTTGCTGTTCTTTGACACTGTGACACACTGTGACTGGGTCAATGAAATAACAACACAACTCTAAGCTGAAGGTCTTAATACCTTAAAGATGCATTAATCTGTTGTGAACTTTGTTTTGCTTAATTACTTTATCACAATACAACCAAATGCTTCTCCTGCCACGTCATGCACATTTCCCTTCACCTATTTTGGTTTCTTACATACAGAATAGAAAGAAGATGGAAGAAAAGGAAGAAAATAAGACTAATTACACGTTGTGGGCGTAAATGAACTGGTTCTTGGAGCTCCTTGGGTAGTGGGAGGAGGTGGCATGGTTGGAGGCGTCAGCCTGGATTGTGTCTTCACATCCACAGGTGAGTCTGGCATTGTGGAATGCTTCTCAGTGCGATCTGCAACACACACCACAGGAACACACCGGTTTATTTCCCTGAGCACACCCCCTCTGACAAAAACTTAAAAGCTAATGCATGAAGTGAGCCATTTCAGCATCTGCTGTGAAAGATTACACCTGATTATCTACTCCAGTGTGCTCTTCCCAAATTGCATCACCTAACCTTACTTAAGAAGGTGCAACACAGACAGTAAGATCTCATTTGTAGCAGTGCTGCATTATCTTTTGTTTCTATTTCTAGCATGTGCAGATGCTACCTTCCAAGCACTCCTGGAGCTGCAATAATGCCACCTCCCTTCAAGCCCCTCATGTTAGCCAGGAGGAAAAAAAAGATGAAGAGACGGGAAGATAATAAATCCCCTTATAACATCTCTTCCAGAAATAAAACCTGAAGCTCTTTTGAACAGGTGAGATATTGGGTGGAATATTGGTTGAAGCCAGCTCTCTTCATGTCTCTTCTTCGTATCACCTGCTGCCCTCTCCATTGCTTCTCTTTGTTATGTTAAACTTACGTTAAATACACACACCTTCTGGATCACTTTACCACACTGCCCTTGGATATTCTCATATTCACCAGAAAAACAAACACAACATGCCAAAATGGTATGTCAGTCATCTCATACACATACAATTATTTTCAAATAAGCATGTAAGTTTGCAACTTCACATATTAAGAACAACTTCTAATGTTCAAAACCTGCAAGATAAGCAGGAACATACCTTCCCAAGAAAACAAAACAACCATAAGGCAAAACCAGGAAGAAAACACTTCTCTTGCAACTAAAGATCTAAAGATACAATACACATGATATAAAAGCTACAGAAGTGTACTTTTTTCAAACACCTTTTTGAATGACACTACCTTAAATTTTTTTTTTTAAACCATCCAAGCCCTTATATTTATTAAGAACGGGCAAAACACAGCAAAATTTACCAACTGAAGGCAAAATTAAGGCTTTCTCACTCATGACAGGAGTTTAGCAAGCCATCTTGAAAAAAGATGAGTACAATGAAGTTCAGCTTTTAATGGGCATAAGTCAAATTCTTCCATCCCTTCTTTGGGGAGTTGGGGCTATTTATTCATACACGGCCCTACACAAGTCTTCCTGAGCTCCACAAAACCATTTTGTAAAGCAACTAAGTGTCACTGCTAATGGGCAAGCACCTAAGTCTGTGGTTTTAATTCAAGACATGTCACATTCTATAAATTCTTTCACTTCACCTTGTGACACAATTCCTTGCTCTTACTAACATACAAACTTCAATGAAAAAATCGTATCTGAAATTTGTTCTGAGAGACAATAACAGAAGTTAAATGCAATGCACACATTTACCAAAGAACGGGTATGTTTAAAAGAGCCTCAAAACACCTAATTATCAGCAAACCTAAATACGAGAAAGTTACAAAAAAAAAAAACGGGGGGGGGGCGGGGGGAGGGAGGGAAAAAACCAAACCAGCCCCTACACCCCCCAAAAAAATTAACAACACATAACAGATACAAATCTTTATCTGTCTGAAACTGAAGAAACTGAGGAAGTAAGTACTAAGTCCCAGAGATGCAGCGTGTCAGGTACTGCAATTACAGAAGCCATCTTCAACCTTTGCTGAAATGCCTACAGGCAATGTTTCGGCTCTCAGAGAAAGGGAGTTATTTAATATAGAATTTAGAGACAAGTTTGGGGAAGATGAGCGGTGAAATACCCCCAGAATAGGATGAGGAGAATAGAGATACAATTTTATAGGATCTGTAGTGTTGATCTAAGGTTAGTAAACCTCAGCTGTGAAGGGAAGAGTATCCACAATGATTACCTTAAATAGTAAGGTTGCTACAGGTATGATTTGCAAATCAAGCAGCAGTAAATTATTACGTGCTCAAAAACAAAAACAGGTCTCTAAACAAATTCTATAGGTATTTCCTTTCCATATCACTAGACTGAAACAGTTAAATCTCTATCTTCAATAAGCCATTAATTTAACATAAAGAACTATGAAAACTCATCTTGAAATGTTAATTGCTTCCTTAATAGCCGAATTCATCTTGCACTCACCTCAACCAACCTCAGCAACAAGGGAATAAATAGCTTTCAGTTCATGTTGCAACAGAGGGAAAGCAGCACAGCAGTGAGCCCAAGCCCTCCTAAATAAAGGCAAATATTTCTCCCATGCCAAGAAAGGAGAGAGAAAGGGAGGCTTGCCAGAGCTGGTGGGGAGATAACAGTGGGAACTGCTGGTCCATCTGGTTTTCATTCTGCTAACACTCACATTGAACTGTTAAGGAAGGCAGTCCAGGTACACAGATTTGAAGCATGTGGGAGCGCAGACACAGGCACAGAGAGGAGATGGAGGTGGGTGGAAGAAGGAGTGAGAGAAATCGAGCTCTTCTAACAGACTGCTGCTCGCAGCAAGCAGGCACAGCCTGTATCCTCCAATTCAGCTGGTGATAACTAAAAGTGATCCTGAGCTGTAACCAACCGCACGGCTCATGCTCCCTCCCTTCACTTCATTGCATTTTGAAGTTCAGGTTTGATCAGAAACGCGCTCAGATCAGAGGTGGGAGATTTTCCCAAAAAGCTGGCAATATTTTGCTACTTAAATTGAACACGGTAGTGGGAAATAGTGTGTTGGTTTTGCCCTCGAATTTCAGGTTGCCACTCTATCATGATCCAAATGGTTTTTACTACCTCCAGCAGCTTGCCACCCAGTCTGCAGATCGCTGAACTTATCCACAGACTCCTGTACTTCTCATCTAAATCTAAAAATATTAGGTTTGATTTTCCCAATTATCTTTCTTTGGACCTCTTAGGGGTAAACACAAACACCCTTTACATACCACTTAACTTTTCTTTACCTCTCTCTCTCCCTTGCAAAGCCCTAAACCCTACTCTCCTACTGTATGATTGCAGGCACGCAGATTTCTCTCTGACTGTAAGTTCCCTAGTTCTGCCTTCTTTAGGGAGATATTAAGGCTCCTTTCAAGCACACCCCAAAACATTTCTTACCAGAGTAAAAGATTACTTTGTCAGAACAGAGATTCTCCATGGGGGCAGGGAAAAAGGGCTTTTGAAGAAGTACAATGCAAAATGCAAAGCTGTTCCACATGCTTGGAAGACACCATTACACCACTCAGGAGAACCGCCTTTACAACTCTCTATTCCACCCTCTTTAATAAGAAAACCCCTGTGGGATCCATTCTGCTCCTACTGCTACTGTTTACCTGTTCCTTACCTTTTCATACAGCTCCCTGAACTCTGAGGGAGTGACAGGACTGGGAGCACCTTCTACAGCAGCTCTGCACCCACCACTGTCCCACCACCCACAGCCTCAGAGAATCTCAGCAGCTCTAAGACACAGATCACTCAGGGGATGAAGTGGTGATGGAGTACAAAGCAGAGCCACCACTGATAAAAGCGTTAACAGTTCTTGTGATCTGAACTCCCAAAGCTTTTGGTGTCTGACACACAGCCTATAACTCCAGCTTCTACAAATCATTATTTCTTTTTTAATTAATAAAAGCAATAAACCTAATAAACAATGCTTTTTACTATAATGATTGAAAAATAGCCCGATGATATGAAAGCTAAAGACAAAATGGTATTTAAATAATATTCACAAGCCAATTTCTTTCAAGACATGGTATTTCACGAAGCTCTTTATGTATGGACATTCTTCATATAAACTCTCAGTGGATATTCTGCTATTCATACATTCAGAGGTGATGAGGGCTTGGTAGGGGAAGAAAGAATCCCTCAAGAGCAAAAACTCTAATTTTAACGTATCAAAACCTGCCTGGGTAAGACTTCACATACATTTGCTCTGGTTTTACAATACAGAGACATATACACTGAATTTCACCTGAAGTTTGGAAGAACTTTCACCATGTCTTAAAACTGCACAATTTCTTGAATTCAAAAACATGTTTATGCTCTTGAGTCAAACCAAACTCCCCACTCGCAAAACTAGTTCGGACTACCCTTGTCTTCAGATGGACGCTGACATTTCAAACAATAATCCTGAATTAGGAGGGACACATCAGAAAGTTTCATACAGGCAACATCCCACAGCATCACATATTTAAGAGCATAGCCTTTGTATACAGAGGGAGTAACTTTCATGTGCATCAATTTCTTCCACTGAATCCCTTTAAACAACGACAGATCTCTGCTCCTTAGCCCAGTTCAAATCAAATGAGACTGAAACCAGAGGTCCTCCAAACTGGAAGGAAAAGGAGACATCTGCAACTCATTCTGTAGTGTTCACTGCAATCAGTTCAGGATGGAGAAAGATGGTGAAATAATGGTCTAGTCCTAATCCATACACACAACCCTCTGGAGCAGAGAGAGATTTAGAATAAATTCAGAAAACATGTTTCAAGTATGCAGAAATCTATTGCATTTGCTTTTGATTATATTTTTTATTTAAAAACAAAACCAAGCAAAACATTTTGAAATACACATTCTTGAATTTCCTTTACAGCATAGAGTGAAGAACTGTGATTTAACCACAGAAGTATTTTGCTTCATTTAAAATTAAAGAATGTTGTAAAATCAACCTTAAATTATGATATTTCTTCTGTGGATTTCTTGGTTCAGGGACTTATACTGTTCTTGTCATTCATTCAGTTTTTATGGTAGAGGTTATTTTTATCACTATATTTAGCCATTTAGGTGAACACTGATATTTACTGTAAGCACAGTCAGCTTCTGAACCAAACAATGAAGAGACAAAACATGCAGGAGCCAGGGCAAAGAGAGATGTGCATTCAAACTGATTTACTTTACTTCCTGTACCCTACAAGATTTAGTCCATTTTTAAAACAAGGCGGTCTTTCATAAATGGCAACATTTCAGCTCGCATGGCACACTTCCAAGTCTAACGCATCAAGGAAAGCTGATGTATGGAACAAAATATGGAATATATAAATACTTTACTGATACCATTTCAATAGCCAATTCAATGTCAAGCATTTCTAGCAGTGGTGTGTTTTCAATTTCCTTTTTTAAATGAAAAAAAATTGTGGTATAATACGCTGTGGCAGTTATTTTACTTTTAGTTAGTGCAAACAGTTCCAGATGTAAACTCAAGCATGAAAGATTCTTAAAAGATGCTTTATATTGATTGTACAGTACTTTCTACTTTGGTGCCAACATTTAAAAAATAAAAATAAAACTTGCTAAATTAAAAGAGTCCATTTTCTTGTTTCCTTTAAACTCACAAAAACAGCAAGCCCCACATATGACACAAAAGATTAGAACCTGCCTCCACCACCCAAGTTACAGGAATCGAGACCTAAATCTGGAGGATTTAATACTGATCGTTTCTTAAATGCATTGGACTAATTTTGATTATTTTGAGAGGGGTGGCAGGGAATTTGCAAGCTGTGGATAAGTTCAAGGTGATGAACCTGAAGACAATCACAAGTCCAAACCAAGAGGACAAATTCCATAGTTCTTCCATGCATAAGGCTATGACGCTGCAGTCAGTAAGAACTTGTCCTCCTTCAGATGTGGCCAAGCCACACAGCATCATTAGTAATAGGCAGTGTTTGTGGAGATCCACAACTCCTGACCCTCAAACCTGCTGCTACACTGAGCAGGACAATATTACAAGGTTGCCTTTGTTGAAAAGAACTTGTTTGAGAATGCATGGTATAAGCCTGATATATCTGGAAATCCTACCCACTCCATGCACTGAACCCCTGGGGAAACCTGCAAGTCGTACAATGCAGCCATAAAACATGACATTTAGACAACACCACTGCAGACCCTCTCCCTGCCAAGCATGCCCGGGATTTGTTTGAGACTGGTACAGTCTTCATTCCATTCACCTCTTGGCCCTTTGGACTTCTTCTTGATAAATAAATAAGGACCTAAACCTAAAACAATGGATGTTTTTGTGCTATACACAATGATCTCAAACAGGCATAATACAGACATAACTTTCTGTCAGCACCAGATCCAGTCACATTATTGGCCTAGAAAGGAAACATCACTGGGTTTCCAGTACCCCGGTAGATAACTTTTACTTCCCAGGTGATTTGCAGGAATGCAGTATCAGAAATCAGCTCAGACTCCATCTTTTGTCAGAGAACACTACCTCTGCAAGATTTATCCACCAGGAATCAGAATGTGTGTGAAGTGACTGATGGATATGCACAGCAAAGTTTTCAGATGACATAACATTTCACTGCTTCTTTAGCATGCTGGGTATGAAGCTCCCATACTGAAGATAACCCTTTTGCAAAAGCAGTATCACAATTTTGCTGCAGTCTTATCTTCATTCTCCTCTGTTCAGACAGCTGAACAATTCATATCACCAGCTATTCTTCAGAATAAATGAAAGCACACTCAATTTACCCAGTTATGCTCATTTAATATGCAATAGCTAGAAGAAATTCTGTATCCTGGGAGTTCACTGAAGTTATCTGAGGCCAAGTTATAAGAGTTTCCTTCAGCTATGCTAAAAAAAGCCTTGAGCATAATACAATCTCCGCTGTCTCCCAAAAGCTGAAAGGGATTTTTGTGCTACTGTTTCCCTGTTTTGGTAGAGCTTGCAGATGATATAAAGCAGGTAAATAGCAAAAATACTTTATGTCATGTTCTTTGTCCACAATGGTTACCTTGACTGGTCCTAACATCATGACAATGAACCACAAATGCAGAAGCATTCTCTTTGATTTCAGTTCTCTATGGTGAGAGGTTCTGACTGGCAAAAACACTTGGTCCCACACTCATGGCTCAGCAGCTGAAGGCCAGATAATTACACATATTATAAAATAAGCAATGCACGAGTTCAATCTCAGAATTAAGACAAAAATGTCGTGGCTTGCTTTGCTTGGACATACTCTTTTCTCTTGAAAGAAATAAACTTGTCTTACCATATAATTTCCTTTTTAAGGGGGGGGGGGAGTAGAAAA
>VZTE01000644.1:979305-1007039 GCA_013397775.1 Eulacestoma nigropectus | reverse complement strand
GGGGGGGAGTAGAAAAATAAACTTTTCCCTCTCATTTAACAATCTGACATGTTTTGACAGTTTCAAAACTATCATAAATTCACTTTCAGTCATTTAATAAAAACTGACTCATGTCAGAATTGCACCTTTTTTTAAATGCCTCTTTTCTCCTTCACCTTTTCTGGCTTTGCAGATTTCACCATGTATAATTGCTTGAATGCAGGGAAGAAGAATACATTCTAAATCTAGATCTGATACCACCATAATGGTTTATGAAACTTAGCAAGAACAGAAAAGCACAGTAAGGGCCAAACTGTGGCAGCTGCCCTGAGTTTCCATAAGCCCCCAGAAAACAAAGTCTACAAGTTCCTTTGTCATGGCTGAATACACAACAGTTGGCCTGTAATGAAGCTGAAGACAATGTGGAATTCTTCTAAACATCCCATCAAACATCACTAAAATTCCTCTATGTATGAACTAATGCAGTTAATAAGCAAATAGTCCCATAATCAGTATTGAAATACTATTTTCCTGTTTAGATTGTTTTCTAGACCTTTTTTGTTGTTGTTGTTGTTGTTGACAAGCTATGCAACTAAGAACTGTGTGTTTTGAGTGGTTCTCTTGTGTTTCACATCACAGGAAGTATTACTGCTATTCCAAACCCAGCTCACTGAACACTGAGGCTCAAGTGAAGTGACAAAGTGGCACTCTCCGCCTCTGGCATGAAGAACTGAAGAACAGCCAGAGCAACCACTGGCCAAACTCACAGCCCAGCCTCCTCGACAAGCTACAGAGGTGACCACCTCTCTACATTAGCAGTCAATCCCTTTACTTGTATAGAGGAAATCTCCAGCACGCTTTCAGATACGCTTTCCCAAAGGCTCCCTGACCTGTAACTCGTTTCCTTTCTGCACCATTGTCCCTGGAAGGCCTACCCTTATCAGGATTACACACCATGTGACAAACAAGACATAAAGGCAGACTGATATCTAACAAACACAAATGACATCAGAATCCTATTGGTATTGTTTGCATGCTCTTATATACTCAGCCACACACAGCACACATCCTTCCCACTAGAAGTAAGAAGATTTTCTCTCCCAACATCAACTGAAATTTCCTAACTTGGTCTCCAAAAACATATTTATGTTTTTAATCCAAAGTTTGTCCAGTCCTCAATTAACAGTAAATCACAGAATCATAGAAAGACTTGGGTTGGAATGGAACTTTCGAGATCATCCTGTTCCCGCCCCTCTTCAATGGACAGGGACACGTTTCACTAAACCCGGTTGCTCAGAGCCTCATCCAGCCTGGCCTTGAACACTTCCAAGGACAGGGCACCCACAGTTTCTCTGTGCAACCTGTTCCAGTGCCTAATCATCCTCACAGTAAGGAACTTTTTCCTAATAACCAGTCCAAACATATTCTCAGTTTGAAACCACAGTTTGTTACACAAAGCTAGAAGTCTGAAGCAAAATAATTATAAACTCCTTTATTTTTAATGCACTTAAAAGTCCTAAGAGAATACTGATAACATATTTGATCAGATTTAGCTGAAACTGAAGTCTCCAATACAGACTACACAAACTAATCTAAAGCAACTTATCTAAATTCAGGGAAACTTTAGGCAATAAATTCCTCTGCCAAAAAGCAAAAAAGTTACTATGGCTGTACTTTTAAGAGGCATTGCTTATATTTATATAACATGCCAGAAGTCCTTTAGGCTCAAAAAGAATCAAACATGGGTGTAGGAGGTGATATTTTCCATGGTTATATATCTGAAAAGATGACACAGGGACTACCAAGAAGGTAATGGACATACTTTTGGCTTTGCTTGATTTTAAAATGTGGAATTTGTCATGTACAAGTCAAGATCC
Organism: Eulacestoma nigropectus; assembly: GCA_013397775.1. Lineage (NCBI taxonomy): Eukaryota > Metazoa > Chordata > Aves > Passeriformes > Eulacestoma > Eulacestoma nigropectus. The sequence goes on along the minus strand of VZTE01000644.1, from coordinate 1,005,183 downwards.
TGTAAGGTGTGGAGTGGTGGTGGCCAGCCTGGGAAAGGCTGCTCCCGACCTTGTGGATCAAGGTCCTAAACCCCTACTCTACCAGCTTGCACCATTTTACCCATCCAAAAACCCAGTTCCTCCAAGTGATATTTCAAACAGTGAAAAGTCTGTAGCATTATACCAGATGTGCAGCTCTGGGGAGCAAGACCTCACCCATAATACTGAAAGCAGAGGCAGCCAAACTCCATCTTCACCAAGTACCAGACTAGTCTGAGGAAGTCTGCTTACTCCCACTATCTTACGCAGACAGCTAAATTAGCAGACTAAATGTCCCATATAATCACTAAAGAGTTAGAGTCTCTAATTTTTTAATCTCTGTGGCTGCTAAATCAGGCATAAACATCCCCATATAGATCTAGGTTCTTTGCCTCATGAGAACCAGAAGCATTCAGACTGCTCTCACAGTGTGGCTGCTGTACACAACAATCGGTGGTCCTCAGTGACCAGGCATAATAACTCCTTGGCTTCTACTTAGCCACTCCAGACAGGTATTAATCCATCAACAAAAATATATAATGAAGCACATTTCCCCCAGAAACCCTTGCTCAGGTGGTGGCACTGTTACTTACTGCCACTACCAGAAAGACAAAAGTGACATTATAGGCTTTCCTCCATCTCAGTATTATACACTGACAATTTTCAATAGTGCAATTTATTATACTCATCAGTACTTCAGCATTTGTAGAAATACACACTCTGGAAGACCATCATTTCACATCATCAGATGATGCCATTAAAGACATCTTGTATTTACATGACTGACTGTCTAGACAGAGTGTGAGAAAATACTCATTATTAGTTACGAGTCAGCTCCTCCTCAGTGCTGCATGTCACACCAACTGTCTTTTATTTTGGGACCTGGATCACACCTGAATGCAGCAGCGGGGAGGTGAGAAGGCGGAAAGAGATCCTCAAAAACTTCACAAGAAATTAAGACCCAAATATCTTCTTAGATGAGGCAATACTACTTATTGACAAATAAGCTCTCAAGCAAAGCAAATACTATCATTAGCAAATCCAAAACTATGTTTTGAATCATCTGGCCTAACATATCACATGCACTCTTAAAAGTGAATGCGAAATAGTATAAGCATATAAAGGAAAAGGGAAAGGAAGGAATTTGTATATGTATATCTAACAAGTATAAAACCAGATTAAACCCCTTTCTGAAGCCAGCAAATTCACACAAATTCATGTTGGCACAGAAATCAGGTGATCTCACCCAGAAAAAGAGATGCTGGGTTAGCCTTGCAGGCAGACTCCAGCCCCAGAAGCACTCAAGAATATGTACTTAACTATAGACACTGAAAACAGCTGTAGGTAAACTAATGAGACCACTCACAGGGTATACAATTACACGCAATGTTTCTAGACCTTAAAGCATCACAGCAGTCTTAGTCTTGCACAATAAAGCTTAAAACTTCTTTCTTTTGAAGCATCTTCCTAATGTTTTGAATTTTAAATATCAGACCCCAGCTGAAGCCTGAATTGAAAGAAAAATCAGCATTTATTACAGAAACCAAGAAAATATGCGCAAATTTTTAAAACAATTTCAGCTAGCATAGCATTGCCATGATTGATGACAGTTGTACAATACATACTTCATTTCAAGCCCAGCAGATCCAAATTAAATGTTTCGTGTTTTTTTTTTCTCAACAAACATATTAAAAAGGTTTTTATATTTATAGAACATCATTTTCATCACGCCACCTAAATCCCCCTACTCACTCCAACACAGCAATATCTTTGTGCATCAGTGCAGCTTCCATGGCTTTCTTCTGTACATGCATGTATGTGTGTGCGCGTGTGTGTATGTGCACACATGCCTCTACACATATGTCACCAAGTTTTACTTACTTGGTTTTGTGTATAAAAATACTTACTGTGATTTTTTTTAAATATTTTTTTTTTAACATTCAGATTTAGAAAACTATAAGAGGGAAAGATCCTTCAATTACTCTGAAGGCAGTGTTAAATGGAGGGGAAACTGCAGGGCGAGAAGTCAGACACAAAAGAGAAACCACTCAATGATATGAGTGCAAGCGAAATATTGACAAAGTAAAGAAGTCTGATGCATTGAGCTCTGTTCAATGTGAATGCGCTTAACCCTTTCTGATATGGTTACGTTTCCTTGTACATGAAAAAAATCTATGAAATGCAGATTTAACTCTCTCTGTGTTGTGGAAACACCCTACCATTTGGCTTTGGGCCTACTTGGGCATATACATTTTGTGTCCCTAAGAGATGGATTAACCAGTAGAGAGGCCATTTTTATGAGAAAAAGAAGACTATTCCCCAGCAGGATGGAAACCCTGCGGCGGGGCAAAGAGGGGCTGCGGGGAGGCCTCTGCCCTGGACGCACCGCGGGAGCACCGGGAACCCCGAGCAGAGCCCAGGCGCCGCCGGGAACGTCCACGGGCGAGTGAGACCACTAGAGGGAGCCGGCATTGTGCCGCGGCACCGGGAAAAACCCCTGCCCGGACCGAATACTCAAAATAAATGGCAAGGTGCTCAGAAAAGCCAAAGGGAGACGCTTTAAGAAAAGTTGTTTCCAATATCATCAGCCATATGATATAAAGGAGAGCCTATGGTACTCTCTGTGTGTGTACACATCAGTATGTACTGTTCTGTGCCCACAGTACCAACAGAATATTAAGTAGCTGTCTCTCAAATTCAGCTATAGCAATTTCTTTTTCAAAAGAGCAAATAGACAGCCCTGGCTGCAACAAAAGACCTTTTTCAGTGTCTCCTATTGTCACCTCTCACCCCAGCCAAACAAGTTAGATGTTACCCCTCCTGCCCCCAATTACACCTCCCCCTCACCTTGCCTTGCTTTGGGGATAGCTTTCTATGTGAAATATTCCAAAAGTAGAATTGCAGCAAGCAACACAGTAGGCAGTGTCATGCCTACAACTCAAGCTATATCTAGGCATAGAAACCTGGATTGTGCACACACAACTATAGCCATGTGACGATGGCATGAACTTGAAAATACCCCAACACAATTCAACGCCATTTCTTTTTTGCACCGAAGCACAGAGAACCAAACAAAACCTGGTATTTCTCTCACCTATAATCAGTCAGAGAGATCAAATGGCAATCAGGTAAGAAATAAAGGCTCACAAAGATCTTTATAAACATCCTTTCGGCACCACATATGTGTTAAGAAAGCTAAATCCCAAGGAGATAAATCCCACGGAGAATCCAAGGAGAGATACAATTCAAAAGCATAGAGAGACAGTGACTGCACAGGCATCTCCTGTGAAAACATATATCTTTATGGTCTTCCTGGAATAGAAAACACATCAGTACTTGTCTGGTAAGCTTTAAACTGCTTGGATATGAAGAAATGGAGAACTGCTGAGCTGCAACAACTATCCATGGCAAACTCTGAAATTATGAAAGGAAAATTAAAGAATGGGGAAATAGGTATACCTGGATGAAATACTAAACAGTTAACAAGAATAACTGTCCCCAAATGAGTTCCTAGCCATTATCTTTTCCATAATTATTGCAAGTAGCTTCAGTAACTGCGCATACAAATGACCTATTAGAAACTTAACAGGTCATTTCCAAAGGTGATTATGAGTCCTGACTTACAGAGTTACTTGGATTTGCACATAATTCTGTTCAGTGCCAACAATCTGCACAAAATTAAGATAAAATGTGTTTCCAAAACACCAAGCAGAAATAAACTTTCAGAAACTAAAACAAGGTATGACGTGGTAAACACCGATGAACCAGATGCATTAATCTTCATAAATGAAATTTTAAAAAATTTGCTTTTGTCTGTGCTCTGGTGTCAGGAGAATGGAAAGGAGGCAGCAATCATATGTTAGAGCTCTTATAATGCCCCATATTACAATAAATAATGATGACTGTGACAGTGAAAAGTCTAAGGCTAAACAGGAGAGAGAAAAATCATAGTAGGATATCAGAGTGGACATCTGCTGTAGAAGACAGTATGGACAGCAGAAACATGTGAGTAGATAAAGATACCCCAATGAACTCCTTAAAACAACAGGATGCTTTTCACCTCAATGGTCATTCTTGGCCCTCTTTCTTAATGGGTAACTGTGCTACTGCAACAAATGAACAAGCAATAGGTTTGGTTTAGGAAATATTAGAAAACTATTCAGAAGCACCATTTAAGGAGAATAATAAAGAATAGGAGTATAGACTTGCAGCCTCCTCAGTTGCTGAGGTTGTTAAGAAACAGCAGGAGACACAAAAACAGATCCTGGCACTCCCACTGTCAATGACTTGGGAAGGTTGTAAAGAAATTAACTGAGCAAAACCAGAATAGATTCGTGTAAAATGTGCAGGGAAAAAAGGCAAGAGGAATCATCCCAAGCTACATTAACCAGAGGAAACAAAAGACATTACCAGTTTTCATTCATATCAAATAAGTAAGAAAACAAAACTATAAAAAAACTTTGATCTCAACTGAAACTGAAGAAAGATATTAACAACTAACAAATATTGACCTAGCTTATGTTTAAATCTATCTCAACAACTGAGAAATAAATGGGCAAGGAGGGTATCAAACTCGGACAAACCCCCTTGATTCTGGAAACATGTGTGTGGTTTTTTCACAGGAAGGAGTGAAATAGAAAATGGGACTCTGGTACTGCTTGTTCTTCTCTCACTTTCTCTTCTAGCACAAAAAGAAAGAAGAAGAGGTAAAACAAACACACTGAGATACTATTACATTGTTCTGCCAGGCCTGCGATCACAGGAGTCTCTCAACAGACCTTTCCTTTCCTCCAGAAACCCCAAACCCTTGCAAGAATAGGGACAAGAAGCTGTATGGCCTCACTGGTTCTGCAGGGAACCAGCAGCCTTCTGTCTATCGCTCCTTGCTAATATTTAAAACAATCTATCTTTGTCCTTTTTTTTTTTTTTTTTTTTTTAAAACCATCTCAAATGTAGGCTTTAAACACATGCTCTACCTCATGTTATGTCATACTGGAACAAACAGCTCCTCGAAAGGCTGAACTTCCATTTGTGATTATTTATCTAAAAGCTCTATTTTCTTTTAAACTGTGTATATTTTGTTGGACTGCATCTACTGACAGCTAAATTCCCAAGCCTTCAACCTGCCATCTCAAAGAAGCAGATTCAAAAGAGTCCAAGTAGAGTTTACTGTCAGTCTGTAATGAGAGTAAAATTATAAATCTCTGTACCAAAAGCCAGCTGCTTCATTCTTAACTCTGATCCCCCCCTTTTCTTTTGCATTCTAGCTAGCATACAGCTGCAACAAATGTGGCTCTTCTCACAAGCCATGCAGATGTTAACAGTTCTGTAGGACATCAAGAAACATTTCAAGAATCTTGTAAGTGCTGACTAAACTTGCTTGAATAACCCACACTATCTTCTCCACATTCCTATTCAGTAACATTAGTCTTCCTGAATACATTAAGGGAAAAAAAAATAATTACCGTTTAAGCTAAGGCTTTAATATCTAGGTCTAAATGCACTATCAATAAACAAAGAATGTTCTTAAGCCATCAGACAACAGATATTCAGATAGTAAAGCAAAGGAAGTTAATTTATTCTTTGTCACGATGAGGAATGCATTTTTTGTTTCTTATTTATGCAAGAATACTAAAATGAATGTCTGAAAATATATATTTATAAAAGTCATGGCTGTATGTATTTGAAAGAATGGATCACAACTAGAGCAAGATCTTTTCTTTTCTAGTAATCAAATGGATTAATACTAAATTAGAACGAAGGAGTTCAAAGTGCTACCTAGTACATTTTTATTAAAGTTATATTAGCATGACAGTCATATGCATTAAAGATTAAGCTAAAGCCTCAAACCACAGTCAGCAGCAGCAAGAGTCCAGCTGTGCAGGTAGACGACTAGATACAAAATGCTTTAATTAAGTGGGTTTGTGCTAGAGATGCTGTTTTAATATTCTTCCCTCTTCAAGCGGTGTGCTGGGTAGAGCTAAGTTTCTTCTTAGCAGCTAATGCAGGCCTGTGTTTTGGATTTGTGCTGGAAACAGTGTAGGTGACACAGCTACAGCTGAGTGGGGCTTACACTGAGTCAGGGGCTTTCTGCTTCTCACCCCTCCCAGCAGCAAGCAGGCTGGGGATGCACAGGGAGCTGGGAGGGGGACACAGCTGGGACAGCTGACCCCAACTGACCCAAGAGATATCCCACACGATGTGATGTCATGCTTAGCAATAAAACTGAGAAGAAGGTTGGCTGGGAAACTGCTGCTTGGGGACTGGCTGGGTATCAGCCAATTGGCGGGGAGCAATTGTATCAATTGACTTTCTTGGGTTTTATTTTTCTCTCTCTGCTATTTTACCTTTTATTAAAATTATCACTATTATTATTGCTACTATTATTACAATTATTATTACTATTTTATTTCAATTATTAAACTGTTCTTATCTCAACCCACAAATATTCTCACTTTTACCCATTCAATTCTCTTCCCCTCATCCTGCTGGTAGGGAGGAAGCAAGCAGCTATGTGGGACTTGGTTGCCAGCTGGTATTAAACCACGACAAGCAGCAAATTTAGTCTCCTTCTTGGGGTAGGACTTTCAAAGCACGTGGAGCAGTTTAGAGGCTCAATCACCAACAAAGCCAATTAGACTCACTCATGTATTACTCCAGACACTTGAAAATCCCACATCAAATACCCTACCCTGTTTGTAAACTTCACACTTCGAAAACCCACTAGAAGGAGGGCTGCAGAGCGATTCACAGCACTGAGCCATAAAGAGATCACAATCTTTGACAAGTTCAGAAACAAAATGTGCAGTCAAGAGTGTCTATGGTGGAGTTTTGAGATTGTCTCCAGTCAAGTGTCAATCTCAGCAGAGTTTCAAAGAGGACAGGGTAGGGAGAAATAAAACGAACATATCAGTACATTTCCTGCAAAGAATCGATAAAAAGACCTCACTCCTACAAAGGCTTACATACCTGCTCCACTTCAGATACTTATCCCATTATGTAGCACACTTCAAGTGAAAATCAAGTCTTTGAAGACACAGGACACAAATAATTTACCATGAAATGTGGAATTTGGGGTATTGTTTGTTCTTTGATTTAGTAATACAGGAAATCTGAATATAAAGCAGAATTGCAATGTGCTATTTTCTAAATGTTTCATGACACTGCTTTTGGAGTAATTTCATCAAAATGTCATAAAAAGACATTAAAGCATTTTGAGATAAGCAAAAAGACAATAGACTACAACCTTAAAAAGAAGTTAATGTAATATTAACAGAAGCTCTGTAATTAGCTAGTCCAAAAACCTCAAGCCGTCTACAGGCTTCTCCAAACAAAACAAATTGGAAGGAGAGAGCAGGAAGAAAAGAACTAAAAAAAAAGGAGAAAAATAAAGAGAGAGGAAAGAAAAGCCATATGAGCCAGAGTCCCTCATTGCTGTTATTTCTCCACAAGCGGAAATGCTCTCTACAGTCATGGCTTAGGAAGCATAAACATCATTGAAATTCAAAAGCAGCTCTGAGAAAGAGGACACCTCAATTGGTATGCAAGTAGTGTTTTCTCGCCCTGAATACATTATGAACTTGCAGCATGCTAATATGCCATGCTATCATAAGCACCAGATGGAACAGTAGGCAGTGTATGTCCCATCAAACCTCAGGAAGATGTATTAATGTTCCTGCTCTTTTTTTTTCTTCCTCTCCCCACCCCTTTCTTCCCCTCCCCTCCCCCTTCCCTACTACAACCCCTCAGCTGTGTCCCCAGACTGGCACATTTCGTACCATCAGTCACCTGCTCCCGAAGCACAGTTCTCCAGGGTTGCCTCATCTTCACCAGGTGGTGCCAAGCATCTTTTCAATCTTTTTTATCGCAGAAGGTAAAGGCCACAAAACGTGTCAGGCTGTGCTTACTGAAGGGTACCGAGTACAAAAGATAACATCATGGGATAAATGATAGATGAAGGAAGACTTTGGGTTTAAAGCTAGCACAATAGTTTTAAATTATGTATAAACAGCACAGCACAAATTTCCCCCTCAGTACTATTGGTGAATGAAGAATTGGGGGACAGCAGCAAAGGGAAAGATTTTCCAAGTAATCAAATAAAACAGAGGAAACTGGATTAAAGATCTTTGAACTTAATTCCTTTTCTCACCACACTGGAAATCTTTTCAGAGAAGATGTACACAGTTCAACAGCCAGGGTAGGGGCAGGCTTTAATTTTAAACCAGAGCAAGAAAACGGCACGCAGGCAAATTAGCTTACAGGATTTTGATTTTTTAAAATATATGTTATTCTAATGACATTCCTTGGCTTTTATGACTAACAAATTGCTTGAAGCTGTATATATGATTCAAAAGACATCAAGAATTTTAATAATGCTTTGCATCATTTATTAATTCAGTCTCAAGCAGGTTTTGTATTACTGAAGAGAAACGTGATCTAGTATTCTGTATGAAAGTATGTGCATAGGCATACAAAATTAAAGCACATATTTTCTGGTATCACCTGAACTTTTCTTATCTATTCATAGAAATAAACCTCCTATTGAAATATATGGTTTGCAAGAAAATTATTTCCTTTTTCTTTTCCTGTTACTGTGCTCTTCAGAATGCAAAATAAGGTCCTCAAGATAGAAAATTAAGAGCCTGTGAATTCAAAACACAAGAAAGAAAGACCAGAGATGGCTGAAGAAAAGCAAATCAGCTTTAAGCTTTTGAAGTTTGAGTGTTCAAGTATTTTTAAACAGGTTTGTTTTTCAGAGAGAAATCACATCAGTAAACATTTTGCCATTTTCTGATATTTTAGAAAACACCTGCTGATTTACAAACAGCTCTCACTACGCATGTAAATCTATTATTTTCCTAACAACATTATCCTTCTCATAAATACAGTCTAATTCTACAAGATGCTGAGTATTCACAACTCACACAAACTTTTCTGGGGATTAACGTTGCTCAAAACCTTGTAAGAGCTAGGTACAGAAATTGTCTGTTGCATATATTGGAAGTATTTTTCCAACTATTAAAGGTCTGGTTGACAGTGATTTCCCAGCACACATCCAATTCTAAGTAAAACAAAAAAATAATTACCTTCTTCTTTCAAACAAAGCATGTTATGACTGTTATTCAGAAATAACAGGCATTATTCTACCATCTATTAAGTCCAGAGAGGCATTAATGCAAAGATGTCTTAAGGACTGACTCAGAAATCACACCAATTTTTTTTTCATTTTTCTTTTCCTACTGAATATTGGGGGATTTGTTTTGTTTCTTAATATATAGCCTTTAAGGGTAATTTGCTAAACTATGATTTGCAATGTGCAAATAAGTCTATTTAAGTCCATTATCCTGTGTTGTAAAGTAATTTCTGACACCTTAACAGCACTCAATTTAATTACAACACACTGAAACAGTAGAGCTGATTCCCAAAGGAACTGGTTTGGATCAGAAGATGATGATATATGCTAGCTGCTGATCAGTTGCAGCATCAGATCCACCATCAGCTGTTTCCAAGAACAATATCAGAACATATGCATCATCATATTATTTTCCGGCAAAAAGCCCTCCAAAAGCCAGCAATTGGATGCAACAATGTGTACATACCCACACTTGTAAGCAGACATATTTAAAACCCAGCAGCTTTACTGTAATGACTGAAGGAGACCAAAAAAACAACAACAAAAAAAACCCCAACAAAAACCAGCAAAAACAAAACAAACAACCCCCCCAAACAAATAAACAAAAAAAAAAAAAACCCAAAACAAACCCCAAAGAAACCCTTTTGATTTTGATTCAGTAAGCATCAATTTCTGCACCAGAATCCCCATTGGGTAATTCATCAGAGAATCTATTCTATATCTAGAGTGTGGCAAGACAGCAGACACACTTACAGCCTCCAAAAAGAAGAACACTTGTGATAAAACTATTAAGCATTCCTGGTGATTAAGCAATAGACACTCATTATTTCAAGATTGTCTTGAACCAATGCCCCAGACAAAACCATGCGATCATATCTGCTGCTGTCAGGATGAAATCAAGGCATCATGATCTTCTGTATTCCTTCCAGAAAAATCAAGTTACTTAGCAGCATCCACAAAGCTCTTTCTGAGAGAATATAGAAGTTATCTAAGGAAAGAGCATATAATTTCTCTTGTGGCTCTACAGAGAGATGCAGGTCAATACCTTAAATTTAGGTAGTATTTTTACCTTTGGAGCTTTTACAGACTCTCAAGAGCAGTTTGAAGCAAAACCTTTAAGGCAGCATAAATGAAAGGATTCTGTTTCTGCTGGTGTCTGAAGATTAAATACCATTACTTGCCTTCCTCAGAATGAAAGGAATTGGAAATTACTACTCTACCGATTGGCATGTCACAGGAAGAAAACTAGCTGGTTATCTGACAAGCAACCATGCAAATCAAACCCAAGATGTGGTTCTGTCTATGCAGAGGAGTCTGAAGAGGGCAAAGAAAGGCTGTAACACTGGCTTTCCGGCAGAGAACTTGCTATACGTGCTCTGTTGACTCTGCTTTCGTACCAAGCTCTCAATCAAAGTTTAATGCACAGATTCATCTCCTATGCAGCAGACTCAATAAATATAAAAAGCCCAAATATATGTTTGCTTTTACAACCAGAGAATAAGGTAAAGAGAGATGCAAGTACCTTAACAAAACAAGATAAGCATTCTTCAAAATACTTTAAAAATTTTACATGAGAAACACAGATAGTATTCTCAAAGAGGCCACCATCTCACTTCTCCATTTTCAAGGGGACAATGAAGTGTGCACATTGGCCAATAGGAATTCAGAAAAGAAAGATATACACACTCCTTACTGCACAGATCCCCTTTAAAAATTGCAAAGGACTTTACTTTTTTTTCTGAAGATGCAATACAGTCAAATGCTGATCTCAGTGTAAAATAATCAAGTATTGATTTTAAAGAAGTAATTTAAATTACTTCTAAGATCTAATATGGATGAGATTGACAGAAGCTCTTTTTCAAGACCCTAAATTTAGGAGGATCTTACAATGCCATGGAAGAATGAACTCAACAAATGCAGACCCCCTGAATTCTAGAAACTTAGTTGTCTTCCTCCTGTCAGTGGAAAAATGAAAACGAAAAACACCAATCCCAAGAGGCAGTCAACTCTGTTGCAAACCAGTTTCCATGAAGAAAACTGATTACTTTCAAAGCTATTAAATGACAGTGCCATCTGACCTTGCTAGATATCTAATTACACTAGACATCTATTAGGTATCATTCTTTTACAAACATAACCACAGTTGCTTTAATGAGCATCTTTCCGCTTTCTTTACTGTGTTAGAAGGTCCCTATGTTTCACTCAGGATTTCGTTTTCAAAACTGATAGAAATCCCAATACTTTCTGAAAAAGAATGACATTGTTGCATATCCCTGCAATATGTTTTTTAAAGACCATTTTTGATACATTGCAGTGTTGATAGTCTAAAATGTCCAAAATAGTGTACCTAGTACAGTTCCGGACAAAGAAAAGTAGAAACAGTAACAGTCACAGAAAATGACCTCTTCTAAATTTCAGTTAGACAAACTTTCTCCTAAACAGAATACAAATAAGTGTGTGCAAATCTAGCAGATATAATTATGCAATCAACAATTATGTGGTGAAATGGACTGGAAAAATAAAATTAAAACAATAAATGTTAATTTGTATTTGCTAACCACAAAAGATGTGGCTGGTGCTCTGCAAGGCTCAAAATCCCTTAAAAAAAAGATTCTCTTAAAAATCCAAGGAATAATTTGAGGAAGTCACATATAGGAAAATCTATGTAGATGGCATGCATTTGGATTATAAAACAGCTACAATGAAAATTCAAGGCTATGTACACATGCTTATTGCTCTGGCTTAAAAGGGCCACCAGAATATATTTGGAATGCACAATTTAGAAGCAAGAATCAAATTATGACTACATTTTTCTATGATGCGAGTGCACACATTTTCCAAACTGCAATCTTGTGGCAGGAAGAGTATTCGAGTCATGTGTGCTCACATGACTCACAAAACACATATTAAGGAGAGATCTGAAAGAAGGAAGGGGAAAGGCCCTGTATCCTTAACTGGGAGATTACTCCTTTAGCAGGATGTGGTTTCAGAACAGGAGGGGACACTAAGACATTGAACTGAACATTGCTAGAAGAATCAGAGAGAAAGGAGGAATCTGCACTGGAGATACACAGGAAGGCTCCCAAGGTTTGGAGGATTATAAGCACATAAAGAAAATTCCAATAAAGTATTAGAACTGAAAGAGTACCAAGTTAAATTTTAGATATGCTTTCCAAATGACTTACAGAAGACAGAGTAGTGCCTTAAACCCCAGAAAAGCTGTATTGATAAGCTAGAAAGGGCAATGGACTTTGAAAGGTAAAACATATTCCTGCTTCTTAAATCATTTCAAACTTCACTGCAGTTAATTATGCATATAATGCATAATGCCACTTCCTCAAATCTCAGTTCATTACAGCAACCCCCTTTTTCAAACAAAGAATGATATCGGCCTGACCCCACAGCAGATCTGCATGAATTTGCAGTACGCTTGAAGGGTTACCAAAATACGTTTTTCTCCCTTAATCCTCAGCTTCTCCTCCAGGAGGTGATCAACACCAATTCCTTTCACTCTTCTATTTCCACATTTCTTTTGGTCTTTGTCAGCTCAGTATTGTCAACATGCAAAAATACGGCAGAGATTGTGACAGTCTACTTCCAAAGGGATGTCCGTAAGGAATGAGAACCATATGAGCAGTACTCTTAATAACTGTATCCACTGCTGATGGTATTTCCTTTTGAACTTCAGAAAGATTTCCTGTCACCTTTGACTTATACTTTGTGCCTGTTTAAAAGCACAGTTAAGTTGCTGGCATAGCTCCAGAGTATTTATCCACACTAATAGCTAAATATCTGGCTGGATAATTTTAATAAATTCACATGTGTGGGTCCTACTAGGTAATTTTTCCTCATGAAAATTTCCCAAGATTACCAGATCCCAAGCGCAAGAAGAAGCAGAAATAAATCTACAGCTCATTATGCTACATAATGAAAAAGCTCAAGTAAGGCTCTAGCTTCATGCCGTAAGAATTTGGGCAGGAGACTTTTAGAAGTTGGATCGGGTTCAGTATCTCTTCTGACACTACAGCTTTAAACCACCTGCAGGAACATTACTAACAGGTGGTGTGCTGCAGCACAGAGACAAAACTAAGAGGTCTGTGAACCTTCAGGTGAGGTATCTCCTCCCAAATCCCAAGGTCTCCAGCAACTTGTTGTCTCAAGTTGTTCTGCAGTTAAAGCTCACAATGAGGCTCTTTCTTCACATTCTGCCTGTAACTTGCAGTAAAGAAGAAATTACTAGTAGAGAAAAAATAAAAATAAAAGAATAAAAAAAACAGCACAGAGAAATAAATACAGCTCTGGTATATGGAAGCACAGCTCCATGAGCTGCCAGAGGAAGGAGGTGCAGCCCTTTCAACCAGCACTGAGCCTGACAATTCTGCTCTTCTACCAGCACACAAAGTCCACTCAGAAAGCTACAGATCAAATAATAGTTTCAGACCAGATTCAGTGAATCACTTCAGGTGCCCAAAGCCCAATGCTGCTGAAATTTCCCCTGAAACGCAACACAGAAGCCAGTGCCATGGGCTGCTCTGCTTTCCTCTACAGAGCACAGGGCTGAAGCACCTCAGACTGGGTATCCAGAACAGTTAACAGATCCAGCAGAACAAAGAATCATTATGCAAGCTGAAGTGACCTTAGGAGATGAGACAGTCTATGCCCTTCTGCCTTAAAGAATGTGAAGTTTAGATCAAGTTGCCAACGGTCTGTCCAATACAGGATCTTCAATAATGAAAATATCACTACCTCTCTGAAAAAACAGTTTTAATGTCTGACCATCATTATGGTGAAGAATTTTTTTTCCTGGTATCTACTTGGGTTTTATCATGGTCTGTTACTCGTGCCTTTTGCCACTCATCTTTACCACTATGCACCTTGAGAAGAATTTGGCTCCATTGATCTTCTCTACGCCCGCCCATTAGGTAGTTGTAGACAGCTCATGACAAAAAAGATTATATAAAGTTAATTATATTTAACTAGCAACTGCCTACAGTTCACCATCAGGAAAATTCCTGCCTTTCAAGGGCTTCAGTAACTTGGAGACATGGAATCCACAGCATTACTCTCTCCTCCAGAAAAGTTGTCCATATCCTCACCTTCAGAAGATTGGCAAGTAGAACTGGTTTGCTTAAGACACAGCTAGGCGAGATGGAAGAGTGAGCTTTGGAATTTTTTTGCAAGTCTTTGGAGTGGAAGCCTCACTTTGGAAGTGAAACACACCAATTCAAATCCTCCTTCTGCTTGCTCAAGCTCAGGTCTGGAACATATTCCCTTAGCAGTGGGGAAAGCTACTGCCCATTAGCAGTTTATGGGAGTAATCTCCAACGCTCTTGTCCTACCCAAGAACTGAACAAGAAACATGTTAGGAGGGAACATGGCTCAAGATCAACGGCAGCAAGGGGGAAGCAGCTCCTGCACTGGCCCTGCTCTTCATCTAGTGACTCTCATGTACATGAGGCAGAAATAACAAATGTACATCACAAAACTGCAACTTGGTGCAGAGATGGCTGAGCTCCTGGAGAGTTGAGCCAATGAATATAGATAGAATATTACAATGTGGCAAGGACTTCACCAGCTTCACAGAGGAACTGCGTGAACATGGAGCTAGCACAGCAGGATATTGAAAGAAATAAGCCTTGCCAAGTTGGCCAATATGGCTAGACTGTGTCTGTGTGTAAGTGCAAATCCAAGCACTGCTGTGCCCTATGTTTTTCCCAATTTAATCTCTACTTGCCTCAGCATTGCTGGCTCTGTGCTTCATTTTACACCAGACGCATTTCTGGGAACAAAAAGTAAGCCTACACTTGTGAAGAGACCAACATTTCTAAATATGCACTGGGCTTCCTCTGAGATTACCTACCAGATCCAACTGTGTGAACAACTCAAGACACACAAATGCTTAAACTCCAAAAAGACATTGGTGTGATCTTAGCACTGGGCTGCTTAATCTTATCAATACTGAGGGAGACCCTGCCATGCACAGATGCAGCTTGACATGCTCAGGAAACTATAAAGCTGTAACAGTGATGCATCCAGGAGTGAGAAGGGTTAGAGGCATGGCACTTTGGATTTGGAAGGCAGCTACTGCTTCAAGTGCACAAGTTGTTTTGTGACCTGGAAGCAAAATACCAGGCTTCAGCTGATTTTTTGTAGTGTTATCCTTGATGTACACACTAGGAAGAAACAAGGATAAAGCAAACAAACCAGAAAACTGCTACAGGTATGTGTACAAGTCCTGAAAAGGACCAGATATCATGTCTTCTACTCTTAGATGTATCTGTTTCTCCGTTTGGAGTTAAACTGGCATATCATATAATTTCATTTTATGCAAAATTCAAGTTGTCTTTTCAAGTAGTATATACACAGATCACGTTGATTTGCAAGCTATGATGATCATGCCTTAAATATGTGAGTGTGGAGTCCAAAATCTTCTAATCAAGATGTGATTGGTGCTAAACACCAAGGAAGTACCTGTGCTGGGAGACTGACTTCGTGTTTCTTCTCTAGCTAAGGGTCTGAGTTATAAAGCATTCAATCTTCTCAGGAAAAGAGTGTTTGAGACCCTGATTATATATATATATGTGTATATATATATATATATATATTTATATTCCTGCAGCACGATCTGCATTCCATGATGTGTTAGTTACTTTCCATGCATGTGTAGCATGAGGCAGTTCACAGCCTCATGGGTTGAAAATAAGAGCAATAGTGTTATGCAGACTTTGGAATTTATTATGACTGTAAAAGACGAAGAAACTTTAATACTGTGAAAAGCAATTCATCACATGTTGCCTCCCAATCCCACCATACATATCTGAAGAACCCAGTGACCCACGGTCCTCTTAGGGAAAGAGCTTTTCACTCATAGCTGAATCCTGAAGATAGAGTCATTATGTAGGATGATTGGAATAATGATGCAAAGTTAACACTCAGACTTAAGTATTTCCAGACACATTTTCCCTATTTGGCAGGAAACTTGTTTTGTAAGACACAGAGTCCTCCTAATATAACAGCATAGCAACTGCAGCTTAGAACAGAACAAGTAGGTTAATGGACTGTTAGGACACTTATGCTGTGTAACAGCATTTAGACGCATGTATTTAAAAAACAGGTGGATAATCCAAATGTTCGTTACTAGGACACTAACAGTTATGTCCATGGCAATTTTGTTTCTGTTCTTTAAACAAATCATCACTTGCAAACACTAATGTTAAAACCAGAAAGCCACTCTAGTACACAGTGGCTATAAATGCCAAATCAATTTTCAGCAGATAATAAAGCCCATGTTTTACAATCAGCAATACACTGTTTTACTACCCAAAATGTAAGCTAATAATATATAGCTCTGCTAAATGGAAAATGCAGATATGCTGTTAAGAAATGGGCTGGCTGTGAGATGATGGATCATTTCTGCCGGGACCTTCTTAAAGCTATGTGCAAATGTTTTGAAAATATCACATGATGTGGCCATGTGTTAAAAATTACAGCCAGTTAAGTTCTCTGCTAAGAAAAATATGTGGGCAATTTATGAAATGCACTCCAGGATGGAGATATCTTAAGTAAAACCAGATTTTGAAAACAAACCCATTTTTTTTGAAACATGAACTTAAAAAAAAAAATAGTTGCAGGCACATCTGGAGAGCAGAAGTAAAGAAAGGGTGGTCTGACCTAATACCAGGCCATCTTCTGAAAGAGCAGCATTATTTCTGGGCTACAATGACTGTGATCACTGATTGTCCTTTTAAGGAAACCATGCTGAATACTGCCATGAGCAATAATAAAGCATTTTGTAGGCCAACATCTGTTCTTTGAAAGTACTATAAAATGACTGATAGATTTGTAATGTTTCATAAATAAAGTCCGGAATAAACAGTACTTAAAAAAAAAAAGAAAAACACACAAAAAAAACCCCAACAACAACAACAACAACACCAAAAAAACCTAACCACCACATTCACAGTAATCAGAGAAACTGGTGTACGGTATTAGATTTGAACACTGTTCCCCCAGGAACAATTATTTAGAGATAAATGCTTCCTAGAGTTCGCTACACAGAATGCCAAAATGGTTAACTTGGTTACAGCAAGCTGCATGTTAACAGGATTATCTTTCTAGAGACTTTTCTCAGAGTTGCAGCAGTGCCTTCAGAGAGGTCTGAATTGCTTTTACAGCGCTTCATTAGCCAGCCCCGGTGTTGTCGCTTTGCCCTGACAGGGGAGCGAGGAGGTGAGCGCCCAGTCACAATTATAACAGTATGAGCAATTTGTCTTTGAAGGGCAAATTTAGTTTGTGTAATTGTTATCACCATACATAAACCGGAACCCATTTTTATTACTTTATGTTCTTTCCCCGAAAGAAGGACTTCAGATGTCAGAATCACTAAAGGGATGGTTCTGAAATCAAGACTTCACACATACACAAAAGGCACTGACATAATATCAGATTACATAAAAATACACATCCTTTTAATCTCCTGTACATAATGTGCTTACTTTTAAAATACAAAATCTGCCCCAGATGGCTAATAATGCCCATTTGAAAAAACACAACACCACAATATTAAAGGGCTAAAATATGCTGTGAACAGATTGAGAGGCAGTTCATCCTAGAGGAGAGTAAAAAAAGTGCAGATGGGTGTCAAAAATAGCCAAGTGTCAGATCTGTTCAAGTATCTCCATTCTGGCACATGCTCCCAGTCACAGCTGTTAGTGTATTCTCTGTATCCAAGTGCAAGGTTTTCTAACACTCAGAGCTGACATTACAACACACTTCTTGCTTGCTACTGCTTTAAGAGAATGCTGCAAATAAAAGATTTATTTAATGGTAAAGCTTAATGAGTATTGATAAGGGTATACATACTTGAGTGTAGCACATGCCATTTTGATTAAAGATGCATGAAATTTTAACCAGCAGGTAGATTAAGTAATTTAAATGCCAAAGGCTTAATAGATTTTCAAAAACGTCCACTCTAGGCATTCCAACAGTTTGCCAATAGCCCCGAATAATGCACACAAGGATCAAAACTGATAAGATTGTGTCATTTTAGTACACCTAAATATCTTGATAAAACACAGGAACAGTAAACTGCATGAGAAGATGAGTTTCATACAAACATAAGAGAAACATCAGTGGATTCAAATTCTGCACAATGCACGGTTTTCATAATTAATGAATTACCAGGGTCTTTCTAATGAAGACCACATTCCCAGGAATGCAATGCATGCAAATCAAATTTGATGTTTAAAGGGTTAAATTGACCTTTCATAGTCCTCAGTTGTTATCTATGCAAATTAATTTGCCCATATTTCAACCATATAAATCCTCTTAACCTTGTGCTTTGAGCAAATAGAGCCCACTTTCTTGTTACAATCACAGGATCAGCAAACATACCAGCAGTAGGGTATGACTGTATACAAAAATCCTAAAAGGAAAACATTCTTCCAACAACTGGCAATACCTACATGCAACTGTGGCTGCAGTAAACTGGCAGATACTGTTTCAAAACACCATCTGCGAGGTGTACAGACTCTCTGTGATCAAGCATAGCCTCTTCTGCCTGTCCTACCCAAATAATCCACAAGAACCAGCCAGCTGTAGGATCTCTAGCCCTGTCTTTTTTTTAATCCAGAACACAGGCTGTTATAATCAGGCACATGGCTTTCTGCAGTCCTTACCAAAGTGGGAAAAAAACACAAACAAAACACACCAAATTCAATCTAGTCAGTCGTGGTCAAGCATCTCACAAAACCCCTCAGACAAATCACCCTGCTTAGAAGTGTTTTTATTGGCAATAACACTTATCAATTAGACAAGTGATTGTAAGATCCAAAGGTAATATTTTCCTGAGGAAACCAACCTATTGTAACTCCCAGCTCCACAGCAATTCCTCTAATTCAGCAGATTTTTTTATTGTTCCATTTTGAATCAACATATTTTGGTGCTTTGCCTGGTGACAGTGAAGAACTACGATTTAGGACAAAGCTGGAATAATCTGTTTTATAAATCTCCCTCACTTCTCCAACATAAACAGCTTTTCACAGAGATAATTTCAGCTGATGGGTAAACGCTGTGAATGATCTCTGACGATCAAATGTTTGCAGATTCAAGGTGCAGCTGACAGTCATGAAAGCCAGCCCGAAGCTGTATTTCTCTTTGCTAAAATGATCCCCTGTGCAGAGACCTGCACCCACAAAGCTGGTGACTTTCTGCTATTTCTACCCCTTTTCATTGAAACATCCAGTCCTGCTCTAAGTATCATCTCTAGCAGTTCACTTGCACAAATTCCCCTCCCCCCAACACATACACAACAGAATTAGCATCCACAATCACTCCGTACCCGTATCAGCTTGCAAATCACCCTCTATATTAAAAGAGAAAAGAAAAAAAAGAGAGAGGGAAAATATACTATCAAAAAAACGATTAGCGTTTCCTCATTTAGAACCAAAAGAGCTGCAATAATTTCGACTCACCAGGCATCCTTGGATAAAATATACCACACTGTAAATGGCTCTCTCCTAAAAGCAAGCTTATTTAGGGCTCAGTGCCTCCTGTTCTGGAATGAACAGAGAGAAGCGAGGAGGGCCATCAGAACTGGCTGTGGCAGCGTAGCTGGAGGCAGGATGCTGGGCGCGTGCGTTTGCCAGGCAAAGACAGATGGAGAGCTGACACTCTGTATTGCACTTGGAGCAGAAATGTGAATGATGACAGGAGCACATGTGGCCTTGAACCCAGCCCTGTCTCTTCAGGCAGAACAATGACAGGGATGTGTGTGCAAATTATCACAACCCCGGCTCCCCTCAGCTGACTCCTTTTACTCTACCTTTCACACCAAGTTCCAGATGACCAAAGAATAGAAACTAAAATGCAGAGTGATAAGCCAAACACTGAATTATTCATTTTTTCTTTAAAAGTTAACCCTTTCCTCTGCTGACTACAATTAAAGAAAAAGCATCACTTTGAATCAGCTCTCCTCCAAATGTGGAAACGAATTCATTCTTTATTTTAAAGCTGTAATTTTGCACTCCATAGGACTACGTTTGTTTATTTAGCCGGAAATTCAAAACGTGCACAAGAATATACAGGAGGAGCCCCCCCTCTTCCCACACTTATGTCATTATTATTCTCCTTTACTATAGGGAACGGAGTATCAAAATCACTCCGTCTCTCAGATCCACAGTAGTATGTGTAAAATAGAACACACTTAGAAAGCAGACCACTTACATTTTACTATGGTGCTTTTAACCCCCTGGGATTCTTCCATTGATATGTTCCAAACATTTGCAGCTTACTCTCCTTTACCTTGCATAGTGATCCATGGGGGATGAAAACAAAATCTTCCCTGTAAAGCTTTTTCAAAAGCTAAACAATAATGTCCTCCCAATTTCTGATTTTTTGAACCCCTTCAATGTTTATCCTTCACATGAATAAGGTATGCCTGGCTAGGTTCAATTCACTCTTCCCTATTAAGCTTTAATGGACACCATGATACATAAAACTACAAGTCTTTGTTATAGTGCTTTATCTAAAGCTGGCTATTTTCTTCTCAGCAGTCCCTCTTTAGTCCTTTGTAAAACATCTTTGCCTCTTAGAAGAAACATACGCTTGACTTGCATGCCTTCTGTAGCACATACAGCTTTGCACAAAATTCCAGGCACAAGAAAAAGATCGTCTTTTTTAAAACTGTCCTCCCATTCAGCACTTGCAAAAGCTTTCTTTAGTAATGAGCATTTCTCCAGCAACGAGCACATAGGTCCTGGTTCTGGTTCTGACTTTGCCTTTGCATTATACATTCAAACCCTTTATGGAAGGGCAGCAATTCTCAATCAGATCTTCTCAGTGTAAGGTCTGTCCTTGTGTACTTATTTATGCACCCCCTGATTTTGTGTTATGCCATCTTCTACCTCTATGACACAGAAACAACTCTGCTTTTAGGCCTTCCTCTTCCTTCCTCTAGCTACCACAGAGCCTGATAAAGATCTGTTTAGGAAAAGGACACACATGCAAAATTAAGCAGAAAATAACAGTCCCTCCTAATGTCTGGACTGAACTCATGAATATTTCTCACTTAAAGAAAATGAATCACTTAATTTACTGAAATTTCCATAACACCTTTTTAACACAATCTAAGCGGCACCCTTAAGTTTCAATTAAATAGGAGAGAAACTCCAAACACAGGACCTAGCAAATCCAAGACTATCAAGAAGAAAAGGAGCAGCTCCCTTACCCTAATAAACAGCCCAGCACTAACAACCTAATGTGTCTGCTACTTGAGGCAGGTTTTTTCTTCATCGGACATCTATCATAATGAAGCTCTCTATAATGGATTTTTGAGTGTCAGAGAGCCCAAAAGAAACACCAAAACATGAAAACATTTTCATGACAGCCCACTTTCATGAAGGGGGGAAAAGCGGAGGGGCAAAGGGAGAGAAGCAAGGGAAACAGAGACAAGCAAGGTCTGCGCCAACAAGGCCTTCAAAGACTTTACTGTCCTTTTGGTTTTATTATTTGATGCCCTATTTAAAACCAGCCAGGTAGTATTGTATTTGCTATGTTGTTTTTCTTTTGTAATGCTGTACTCTACATGAAAGGAAAAACATTTTCACAGTTGGAAATATAACCTTTCATCAACATAGGTGCAGCCTGAATCAGCTTCAGAGTAGAAAGTAACGTGTCAAAGGTATGATGCATTTTAATAAAATTGAACAATATTCACTCTTAAAAGAAGGTCTTAATATCAGTACATTGTAAATCCACAGACCATGGCTCACGAAATTGAACTTCCATATGCTGTGTGATTATGCATCTTTTTTCTGTGTGTAAAAAGCCTTTTTAAGCTGTTATCTGACTACAGTAATTGCCACTTAAATTGATCCACGTCAACAAAACCTGGATCCCTGGAGATTCTCACCTAGAAGTCTGCTCATGGAAGGGGCTAACAGAATGCCTGTGCATCTGAGACTACTTCAGCATTTTCTCAAGCAGACAGCTGCATGAATAGTTTTTCTCTCTCATTATTTAATACACTGAGGCAGGCTGCAACCCATTTGGCAGTCCTCCCTGAAGAAGTATCTGTGGATTCTTATTTGCTTTCCCCACCCCCATTTTTAACGCAGTCACCTAAAGCTTGCCCCAAAAGTTTTTGCATGAGATCTAAAATTTTAGCAGGCCAAGCAAAAGTGGACTGCCCATTCTGTAAAATGGTTTTATTCTCCACCAAGAAAAGGAAAGGCAGTGGTTTTAACACAGAACAGTTCTGCTGTATCAAAAGAGTCAGAGTACTACCAAAATGAAAGGGACACAGAGTGAAAAATCCACAAAACAATCTAGGGCCAGTTTCTTTATGGGGCACATTACATTACACCATCCTGGGTGGGCACCAGCTCCTTCTTTGACAATCACTCAAAATGCTTTACAAAATCATTTTAAATCATCCTCTAAGAGTCCTTATTTTGAAAACAGGTAGAGAAGGCAAACCAGTCTCCATAGTCTTGTATTTGAAGGGGAAGAAAAAAGATTTTTATGCAACGGATGATATAAGGTAGCCAAGACCTGGATCTGATGGAAAAGGGAAATTCCTAATGACCATCATTTAAAAGTAGAGATTGCCTTTTGTGCAAACCCAGCTTAATAACAGGGATTGGAAGTCCACTGAAACACATCTGTAGTTAATGAAAGCTCTCTATTAACAGTGAAGGAAGAATTTAACTCAAAGCTTTTCTGTAGGACTTCTCAACTTCCCGCTCTACTTATAGCAGACTGTTGTGATACATTGTGACTTCACACAGTGGGTATTAAGTGAGTTAATTCAAAGGAGCTGAAACCTCATTGATCCTAATTGAAAGCAATACACCCAACCAAATAGTTTTCTACCCCATCTGCTCTGGCCTGCCACCAGCTATTCAATACAAGAGAATTAATAGTTTCAGATATTCTAACAGACCCAATAAAAGCACTCATTTAAGCAGGACTGCATTAACAAAGTGAAAAACCAAGGGCAAAATGGGTTCAAATGGAGCATTTTACTCCTAGTTGGCTTTAACAAAGCTGAATAATGCTTATTCTGACTTTTTATGTGCAAGACTTGATAAACTGAATGAGAAGGCACTCAATGATCAGTCAACGAGCATTGATGAATGGTCATTAGGACCCCCCCAATCTCAGGGAAGGCCATTCCACAAAGTGGCACACCAGCTTGAAAGGGCGGACTCACTAATGTCCAGATTTCCCCGCTTGCTTGTTCCACTTTCACTTTCAGACCACTGGCCACCAAATGAGGCTGACATATTGGAAAATAATCTTTTATGGGCGAGTGGTAAATAAAAATGGAGGCATTAGCTGGGCTTTCAAATTCAAATCTACTAGTTTTGTCAGCCCCAAAACATTTTGATTTTCCACCCAGCTGGAAGCTATTAGTGTTCTCTTAAAGCATCCCACTGACAGGGCAAACCCACCTAATGTGTGAGCTGTGGAGCTGATGCAGGCGACAGGGGACAACCACTTCTGGATGCTTTCTTAACTTTATTCAGTTGACTGTCCAACCAAAGTACAGTAAAGGCAACACCTTCAGGAGAAGCTCACTAATTTCTTGCTGCCCAAGTATCTCCGATTGCCTGATGGAATAGCAGCCCACCTAGGCCTGCACCCTCAGTGCAACTCTTTTCACGACATCATACCTAGCCTCCCTTGGTTTTACTGCACTACCACAAAAGGCTCAAGCTATCCAAGAAAGGCACTTCTCTATAAACGTCTAATTCTTTCCTTAGAAATGGAATTTAAATGTTCCAGTAAGATATGTGCTTATCTGTTAACAGCAGCTCTTTATGCATGCAATACAAAACATTTGCCAGATAACACTAAACATTTCCCTAAGCATTTCCTTATTGGCAAGGCTTTCTGGACTTCTGAAAAAAGACAAATGAGACATTTAAAACATACACTGCTCTGTGAAACATAGACTAATTGAGATTACCTACACAAATCAAATACTGAGCAGTTGAAAGTCACCAAGCTGGGAAGAAAATATTCTTGGCTGTCTAAGACAAACTGTTCATGATGTTACTTCAAGTACTGGATTAAATTCATTGGAATTGAGAAAGCATTCATGTCTTTTCAGTTAAGAAAACCTGTACGTTATATCCATATTTCAACAATATTCCAAAGAGTATTTTAAATGATTTGTTAAGTAAAGGCAGCCTTGATAGTGGATTAGACTTAACAACCTAGACTGCCTACTGCTTTTTGATCAACAAAAAGCCCAAAATTAATTCTTGTTGAACTTTTAGAAATTCCAGTGACATTTCAGGTGCATTTCAGGTTTTAAAGCAATGAAAATATATATTAAGACCTAACATGAAAGAATAGTACCACAAAAAATTAACTGACTCAGAATGGGAGGGACAACATTCAGGCCCTAATGACTGCATGCTCTTTTACTCTCTATATACGTTTTAGTAAGAACACTCACATGAACAAACTCACATGTAAGTGTACCTGTCTTGGTGTCTATTTCTTTCACTAGATCTAAGCTAAACAAGTTTTGCCTCACATTTTTATTAAAAACTCTATTTTCTATAATGTGAGTAAATTAGAATTGACTGCTAATTTCTATCATCATTTGACTTCAAAGAAAATTACCACACCATCTGTGCATAGACACCACTCAAGCACTTTAGAAAATTTGATATTGATTTGAAAATATTTCTGAAAGAAAATACCAATGATGCTGTCTTGTTGACAGAGAGAGAACACATTCAGTGTGACCTGGAGAAGCCTGGAAGAGAATATCTGCTCCTGCTGAACTATGGCCATATTTTAAGATACAAAAAGAAGGGGAAGGGGAGGAGGGGAGGGGAGAAGAAGGGAAGAAAAAAATGGTTTCAAGCTATCAGTTGCTTTTTGACTTGAAGCTCAGGGTGTTTGTTCATTTAACATGGGTAGGGAAACTCCTCCTGCTGTAGTATATTAACCCAAGTTTTGACCTCTAATCGATGTCTTTTCAATGCATAGGACCTTCATAATAAAGATAATGTAGAGCATATTTGTGTGAAAGCGTATCTACCACTAGCCATAAATTTGAGCCTTGCATTTTTCTCTGTAACATGTCAATATTTGTGACACTAACTAAACATATTTTATTCATTTGACAAGGATTGTTACATTATATTGAAAACTTTTGTTTCAATGTCACCACCTCCTCGTTTTGACTGATGGCGAGTTAGTTTTGTTAAAATGCACGGGGTGATAGCGTATGCTCCAGTGAACTTTCCCTCCTCTCAGCACCAGAGACAAAAACCTGCAGCTCTGCTCTGTGCTGGCAGCCATCTGGCCAGCTTTCTCTCAATGCCTGCCCCACACCACACTGCAGGCAAAATTTCAGGGCTCTAGAGCTCTGTGGAGCTATTCATGACATACCAATTTCACATTTTCTGCTTGTATGCTTGCAACAATAAATGCTAATGAGGACTATGAATGACATTTTTAAAGACAATAAAAAGGTCTCCAAATCCCTTGCATATGGAGACACTATTTTCTAAACTTCACCTTCTGTTAGGGAGCCATTACACTCTAAAGGAAAAAAATAACCTAAGGAGAACAATGAGATGATCAAAGCATAACCGAGTCCTTAAGAATTCCAAAGAAAACAATGTTTGCAAAGCTAGCTTAATGACAGACAGATTTTATGCTGATGCACAGCACTAACACTTAAGCATTGTAACTCTCTTTTT
>VZTE01000644.1:950414-979280 GCA_013397775.1 Eulacestoma nigropectus | reverse complement strand
GGGGGGGCGGGGGGAAGTCATAGCAAATCCTCCCTTTCACTGATCACATGTAAGTCTACAAGCCATAGGCTTGGACTTAGCAATTACTAATCTCTAGATGAGTCCAAGAACACCCTAAATAAGCCCCAGAATAAACTGTAATTACTAATGGATTTGGAATGCTACGCTTTCATAGAGATCTCTGTGCTGACAAAGTGTGGCCAAGAAAAACATCAAATTATATTTTCTTTCCCCAAATCTGCCTATTGCAATGTTATTGCTAAGAGAAAGAAATGAGAAAAGAGGAAAAAAAAAGAAAGAAAATGAGAGAGAGAGAAAGAGAAAAGAGAGAAAGAAAGAGAGAAAGAGAGAAAGAAAGAGAGAAAGAGAGAAAGAGAGAAAGAGAAAGAAAGAAAGAAAGAAAGAAAGAAAGAAAGAAAGAAAGAAAGAAAGAAAGAAAGAAAGAAAGAAAGAAAAAGAAAAAGAAAGAGGAAGGAAGGAAGGAAAAGAAAGAGAGATAAAGAAAGAAAGAAAGAAGCAAGCTGCTTTTACTCTGGTAAATGTCGTTTATATTAAAGACAAGTTCTCCTTATTAGGAAGATTAAAAACACTTCCAGGAAAATCCACCAGGTGGAGCAAATACACAGCAATACAAAACATTTATTTATACTCCTACTGCCATTTTCAACAAGGAGAAAATGGTTTATATGCAAATACTCTTACCTATTGACCTCTCTTCTTCACCCTTTTGTCATATATTGATCAATCTGTATTTATTTACTACATTTATAATGCTACAAAAACTTCGTTCAAAGGGGCCTTCACACAAAGCTATTGTTCCTGATGAGCTCAACATGAATTTGCAAACCACAATAGTCATCAGAAATATAAGGAAAATTACAGATTAGTATTATTCAACACATATATATATAATTTTTTCCCAACAATATAAGGATAAGGTTGTGCTTGTAAAACACACCAACAAGTATTCAGAAAATAAAGCTTAAGTCTTACATCAAGTAGCAAAATCTTTGCAGTGGCCTGCACTGTAATGGGCTGGAAACGTGGCCGTTCTGCATGTCTGGTTATGTTTTTACACACACAGTAGTGCCCGTAACATCACGGCAGTGCCATTGTACAGCATGTTGGTGTTTACTATTAATGCTTTGTTTTAGTATGACATCTGTCAACTACTGAGTAATTTCAAGAGGGCAAGTGAATGAGGACTGTAAATAAATATTTCAGCATATCTAGGACAGCTAAGCATTATTTCCCCATTTAAATTATTTGTTTTCCAGCGCCAGGTGAGAAAGTCACCTCATCATCAAGTATTTTCAGTTTCCCTGATGAATTAGGAGGTCTAATGGAACAAAGGCAGGGGGCCACACTTTTACATGAAGAGAACTAAGTCCTAACAGAACAGTGGTTCTTTTATGGATGAGTTTTCTCACAGTTATAATAGGACAATCCACTGGCAGACCCTGTAATTGCTAAAATGCCAAGCAGTATTACCAAATGAACTGCTCTAATGCAGTTCAGCATCTGGAAACACAGCAGAATCAGTACACAGACTCATTCAACCCTTGATGATAGAAAAGCACTATCATTTTTAAGTGACAAAAGGAAGGTGCTGATTTTAGTTGTCTTTTTCTTTCCATTGTTTCTTTAGTTACACCTTCCATCACGTTTTTCTCTCACTTTTCCAATCAGTGCCCCCTGTTTTCTTTCTGCCATCATATCTACTCCTAAATTCATGACTCTGGGGCCAGACACGTTCTCACTCTGCTACACATCTCTCTTCTCCAACTCACTACATGACCTGTTCTCTGCTCCAGCTGCCTTGGACATTTATCCTCTCCCACCTCCACTAACCTTGACAGCTAAAATAAGTTCCAGAATTTCAAGCTGTGAGTACTACCATAAAATATTATCCACAATTAGCACATAAATTGAATAGCAGCAACCAGCACTCTAACACTGAGGGAAAAACACTGTGCCAGTTACGTTTCCACTACAAAACTAAGCCAGAATGAGATTCACTTGAAGTGCTACTGAAGGAGCACATCAAGCTCCCTGGAAGCACAATATGTTGACCTAATCTCTGTGCTTCTAGTCTGACCCAGATGAATCCCATCATAGCTGAGGAAAATTAAAAAACAAAATCTTTGTTTCTTTAGGAACTGAGAGGAGCCTTGAGGAACACAGGCCTCTAAATATAACTTCACTTTATGTAATTGTGTTGTACTCCACATGGTGCTTTGTTGTAGCCATTCAGAAGAGAAGTAGAAAAATGCAGAGGTGATTATGAAGTGGAATTTCATACCAAGAGCATATTACACCATTTTACACTAGAAGAGTATCTGCAGAGAGCAGCAGTAAATGTTTGGGCACAATGCAAGGTGCCAGTTTTAATAAAGCCCAAACTATCTTGGGAACTATTATCCACAAGAACTTTTCTTAAGCAAGATTGTCACAGCAGAGGCTTGTGGAGACGGCCAAGATAAATATTTTTTTAGAGAGAATGATGATTTAAAACCATTATCACCAAGGAATTTTTGAGTGGCAACCATGGTGTAAACACTATCATTTGTTATCATTTTCAAAGAGGCTCTAGACACCCTATGGGTAGGCGGAAAGACAATGTGGTGGTTGTTGTCACCACACATCCATGGAGAACTTTTCATTTAATGGATTGCTGGTTGAGGTGGGCAATGGTTGGCTAGAGGTCATGGACAGTTCATTGGACTATGAACTCTGCAAAAAAAATAAAGGCAATTAAAACTCTGGAAAAGAGGGGCACAATGTATATGAACTGTAAAGGTTTAACTAACAGACAGCGCTTTCATAGAGACACATGATTTCCTTTGTATGTACAAACCCTATAGGAACATGAGACTGACCACAATGCATAAACCATCTTTTTTTTCATCCTACAGATACAAGCAATGCTTATTTAAATTATGGCTTCTTTACAATATGACAGGACAGACATTTAAAACTACGTCTAAGTAATCCACTTTTACTTAAAGGCACCTTTACACCAAAGTAACCTAGAGAGTTTGTATTGAAGAAAGGGGCCTGATCCTAAAAGTGAAGGGTTATTGTACATATTTAAGAGTTCATTAGATCACAATTATCAATCTGATAACACTGTAACAGCTCTTTTGTTGCACCATTCCCTGAAAATCCTTTTCAGATGGGGGATTAGTAGCACAATAGATGACAATGACTTTTGGTCTGCCTGCTCTGTAGCTGACTCCTGTCTGTGACTGCATACATGCACTGAAGGCTGCCTCTCTCACTCAAGGGTCCCCAGAATGCTCACCTGGCAATGTCTGCATGCAAGAATAAAAGTATGCCCTTAAATCTGTATTACAAATTCCCACTGAAATATCAGCAGGGAAAATCTAAGTTACTGCTCAAAAGATTTCAATCTCACCTATGAAGTACCCAAAATCCCTAGCACATGAATGTTTGCTGAGCCTGTGGGCATAACTCTACAGACTGGACCAAAAACCTTCAGCATGAAAGGAAATGAAACCTTAGTTAATTTTCAGCTCTCCTTCTCTACTCCTGCAACCACAAATATCTTTCCTGGACTAGCTTCTGCCCACAACAATAAAAGGCGATATTCACAAGCTACACTCGGTTTTGCTGGAAGGCCTTATTAATTATGTTCCCTCCCTTTACTACTTGTACCCAGTGATTTTAAGTTCTACCAGTACAACTATTAACATCACTATGTTATAAACTCAAGTATTGCAATTGTACAAATAACTGTAATATTCTTCATTTATCATTTAAACAAGAAGTCATACTTTAATTCTTCACACACATAGATAAAAAAACCAAAGCAAAACGAAACCAAAAACAAACTAACAAACTAACAAAACGAAACCAGACCAAAAACAAACCCCAAACCAAAACCAAACCAACCCAACAAACAAAAACCAGAACAACCGAACACCTATCCAAGGCCTCTGCCTATGTAAACATGCAGTATCTTTCAGCTATAAGCATGAGCTTTACATCTCAATGAACACTTTCCATCTATGGACCCAAACCCGAACCCTGCCTGTGACCTCAACAAAAAGCAGCTACAAGGAGCAAGGACTATAATTGACCCTATCCCAACACTTCAAAATTGAACACCAAACTGGACATCTAAGAAAATCACATGAATGATAAGAATGGAAGCACTGATAGCTGCCATTACTATTTTAATGGGACAGAAACAAACAACTAGCTTGGTTTGAATCCAGGGGAGAAAGAAAAATAATGCTCCCAAGCATGCTTAAAATGACAAACTCAATATGATTATATTATATGAATATATATATCAAGCATGATGATTATATAAATGATAACTACTAAAAAAATACCATTTTCCACAGTTTAACTGCTGCATAGAACAAATCCACCTCAAATAATTTGCTCCTCAGAAGATTTGATTTCTGAAAATAAGAGGTCAAGCAAGAGAAGAAAGAATCAAATAATAGAAAAAAGATGCGAATTCAGAAGCAAAAGGGTTAATGTTTTCTTTCAGTCAGTGTTATACCAATGCCAGAATTACAAGGGAGAGACTAAAAGAGCCAACTTTTTTCTTTATTATTATTATTACTCTTTAAAAGAAAAAAATCATGCCTATCTGTCACAGGGTTGTCCGGGCTGGAAGAACCGGCAGGAACCTCAAATTCCTGACCAAACCCTCTTCCACACAATGCCTCCTGAATGGAAGGAACCGAGGCCCGGCAGAGATAGCTCCCTGTCAGGAACCAGCCCTGACGTTTGCGGACAGACGGGGCTGGCCTCGCAGGATGTCAGAGCAGCAAACTGCTGTTCGAGATACTGGGTTTTCACACACTCCCAGCCTGGATGTTTTGCTCTTCAGGTAATTAAACAAGGAAACAGGGCTGATGTGTACGAGTCTGACCCCTGTGCCGCGGCTCCGCGGTTCTGCACATCAACTTCCGCACCAGCCGCCCCAAGCATCAGCAGAGCCTTCTACTGCTCCTCTTGCCTCTCCCGACACCAGGCTCTAAAACAAATCCTCCTGGAAATATCTGCTGCTATTCCCTCTTGCCCCCACCTCCAGTTTACGAAGGGTTAAATTATCTGCTGTGTTCCACACACATTGCTGCTTTCTCATAAAAAGAAGGAAAAAGTGAAAGAAATAGGTGCTTGGGTGCAGCTGTTCTTCAGCCAGCCATTCAAAATATTAAATTTATTGGGGAGGGGGGATGAACAGACAGAAAGATGAGGCAAGGGATTCCCAAATTGATGTCTAGTTTAAGGTCATCACTCAAAATCAAAAAGATCCTTGAACATATTGCCAAGTTGTCCAGCCAACAGCCAGACATTCACTTATCTAGAAATAAAATTATTCTGATTTAAGCATTATTGAAAAGTCTTTGTCTTACAAGAGGGCATAAATCATAGACCTAGGCATTAGAAAAATAGACCAGTGTTTTCTCTCTCTTTTTCCCCAAATTTCAGAAATGGGAAAGGGCAGGTGTTACCACCTATATTTGGCAGAAAACGCTACACAGGGCTGCTCTGTGACTGACCTAGTTTCTACGCTCTGTAAAGGCTATTCAAACAAAAATTATTTTTAAAAAAGGTAAGACATTCCTACTTCTTTCTGAAAAATCCACAGAATAGAATATTGGCTGAAAAGAGAAGAGCCCAGAAGAAAAAGGAGTACAAAAAGCATGCCTGCTTGTCTGTGTTCAACACAAAGAACACTAAATGAAAACAACTGGCATGCTGCCAAATTCCTATACAGGCAAAGAGATTCAAATAAATTGATTTCACGCATCACACTGACCTGGGATCAGTGAACAGTGGTACAATACACTTGCTGCTCCATGTGGGGCAAAGCCCATTAACGTTATCAGAGACACATTACATTGAGGGGAAGCGGGAAGGGGAGGCACAGAGAAGGAACCCAAACTCTGCAAATTCAGGGAAAAAGAAATCACTTTGAAAAAGGAACTTGAACTGGAGGGCTTGGTTTCAGTTTACTAATAAATATATCATATTGCAAGAGCTTGTCCTCTGCTCACCTCAAGGGTTTCAAAGATGGTATTTTCAAATTAAAATAAATTCTAATGTCACACACACACACACACACACACACACTCCCCTTACATTCTACTTTTAACACAGTTGTTCTCAAACTCACTTATTCTCTGTAAATTTCCTCCCTTCCCCATCCACTAGCGTTTTATATAGATTATAGGTTATTTTCTTTGTACTTCAAAAGCTGGATTCCTGCCCAAGATACTCTTACTGGCTCAGAAAGCAAGCTGGAGAAATTGACCACTACTCTCAACTGGCCCAAATCAACCTGACCTAGAGAGAAAAATGCCTTATTTGCAAAGTAGCAACAAGCAGGGCACCAGTTCCCTTTGTAGAGTCACCCGTACATGCTCCCACATACCAGGGAGCTGTCTCCAAACCAGTATTTTGAATTTCACTCTCTTACAATGTGTGAAGTAACCCATGTTTTCTGTGGAGTCTCTCCTTGTCATCCCGGCTTTGTTTTTCATTAAGCTCTCTCACACTCCAATCAAGAGCAATGCCAGCAAGCCACAGGTGTGCGCCACATGAACAGATGAAATTCTGACTGGAAGGACAATTCACTGTCTATAATACACTTGTACTCTTTTGCATCTGTGGTATGTTAGAAGGGGACTTTAATATTTTCACTGTACCCCTTAAGATACATGGTAAGCAAACAATTGTTTTGAAGATAAAAAAGGAAACCAAGAGAAGATGACTTTGCAACAGCAAAACAAAGATGAGGATGCTTGAAGGGGGTCACATCTGCAGAGGTAGTCATTGCTACAAGAGGCCATTGCTTCAAGGGGGCAAGAGACTCAAAACACCTTTTTTTGCATTTTATTCCATTTAGGTTTCAAATAGCAAGTCAAATCTTCTTGGGCACAGCAAAACCCAAACAGCATTGGCTTCATCTTTAATTACTCACTGAAATAAAAAAAAAAATAATTGAAAATTTGGAGCTTCTTGGCCATTTAAGACTAAAATTTTGGAGCATGTCACAAACAAATACATCCAAATGCAGATATCTTACCCAGTCACCTCAATTCAAGTAAATGTCAAAATGGGAATGGCAAAGATCTAAGAACTGTTAACCACCACTGATCACTCTCTAAGAGCTACAAAGCAGTTTTGAATTCTTCTTTACCAAGGTGAAAACTATACAATATCGTTAACTCTGTAAGATGTGTCATAGAGAGATGGGTTTATTTAGGTATAACTGATGGAACTGCACAGGGAACGGAATCATGCAGTATACAGCAACTTCACCACGGCAGGGGTGTGCCTGCACCCAGGTAATACAGAGAGCATGACCTGCGCAACAGCGAACAAGAGGGATAAGGTGCTGTTCCCTCCCTTTTATGAATACTTCAGCAGATCAGTTGGACTTTATAGAGATGAAGTGAATTTTAGTTGTATTCATTCCCTTTCTTTAAATGAATGGTATTAGAAAACAAGCCTTTCTCCCAAGTTGTAGGAAATTTCCATTATCTTGCACGTGCTCTGACAGCAATAAACCACAATAAACTTCCTATTAGTATGGCAGCACTGCACGCTTCAGGCATGACATCTTTACTTTTACATTTATTTATTTTTTAAATCCTTTATGAAGACCCATATGGCAAAAGAAACCAACCAACAACCACCTGTACAGGGTACATTTGCACTTTGAAAAACAAGACCGTAGATAGTAAAAAGGAGAAATTAGTCAGAAGCTATACACTGCTGAATCAGCAAAATAAAAACACAAGAAGAAATCCTGCTCAGATTATTCATTTTCTTCCAATGCTGCCTGAGTACACGAAGGTCCCACAAAAGCATTTACTTGTTTTAAAATGAGCTAGGAACTCAAGTTAGAATGCAAATTCATTTTTATGAGAATTTAATTTTCTAAGAGTATGTTCACACTGGTGCACAAAACCTCAGGCCTGGCCCTTGCCACAAGGTGATGTGCCAAGGCTCCCACTGGCACTCTCAGCTGTTCTCCATCTCCCCACACCCCATAAGCAGAGCAGCGTGGGCCATGGTGTCTCAGGTGGGAAAACAAGTAATATGATCCAG
This sequence comes from Eulacestoma nigropectus, assembly GCA_013397775.1. Classification (NCBI taxonomy): domain Eukaryota; kingdom Metazoa; phylum Chordata; class Aves; order Passeriformes; genus Eulacestoma; species Eulacestoma nigropectus. Next base: position 971,177 of record VZTE01000644.1, on the reverse strand, counting down.
GCTGAGCTACCTTTAAAACTATCCAGGGGAAAGCCGAGAGTACTCAGATACTATTCATCTTATTTTGGTACCATACTCTTATCAAAGTTATGTCAGGCGATATGGTCCAACACTGAGAAAGAAAGTTATCCAAGTGTTGGAAAGCACTCAAAATCAGTTTAGCAGTTTCTTGCCATCCAGACACACACCATTTTAGAAGAAAAAAATGTAGTTACACTAAAGACAGGAATGACTGTCATAGGTTATCTAGAAATTTTGTCCTGCAATAGCAGATTTACTTTTCTAGTACAGTAAAAATCTTTGCACACAAGAAGCAGAAATATCCATTCTCATTATCATCTCAATCAAATTTATCACAGGTTCCCAATGCAATGAGTTTACCAGAGGGTTACACTAATTATAAACAACCATTTTGCCAATGTGATTACAACTGTCTCTTAACTGGTTGCAAATACTATTCCAATTCACAATTCAGAAAACTGAACTTCATTATTTCCACAACCCAGCCAAGTAATATTTACATGACACATAAAGAGCAATTATGTCATTAAAAACACAAAAAGAACCTCGAAGTTAAAAATTTCACATATACGTATTTAAGATTTTAGTAAAGTCATGGCTGATGGATTTTATTGGCATTGGAGTACTCTTTCTCACTGGTATTAAACGAAGACAGCACCTTCATTGATTTAGGCAGACTCTTTGGAGGCTAAAGGGAAAGATTTCTTTTTTAATTACAGTTTACAAGGCAAGGTACAGTCATTATATACAGAAGAACAACTTCTAAAAGGTATTCACATTATAAAATCAAGTATTTTTCTGTTCCTTACCTTGACAAAATTCAAAGTTGCCTTTTTTCCGGCAGTCACCTATCACTAAACTCAGTGCTCTCCAAGTGTTTCTTTTGACAGATATCATTCTCCACCAATCGCTCTGCTAATTTCCTCTTTCCTTTTCTGACTGGGACAGATATTATGTTCACCAGCCCAGAGATCAATCTTTTCTATTGACAACAACAAATGAAAAAAAAAAAAAAAAAAAAAAAAAAAAAAAAAAAAAAAAAAAAAAAAAAAGCATATATCACAGCCAGTTTGAAGCACCACACCCCTTCATTTACATGATAATAGTAGTCTTTTAAATAAAAAGGTAAGACAAGAAACATTATTCTAAACCAAGTAATCACATTTTCTTAGCTAATATAAGGTAGTACTTTAAAACTGTAATAATTCTTCAACAAAGGTTGTTTCATAATTTGCTCAGTTAAAACAGCTGATATACAGAAGGCAACAAATTAAGGGCAGCCTATATTCTACCTATTAGTTAATTCTGTAAAAATGCTTGGGTTTAAATATATTAATATAATACATAATATTACATTACCTGGTTCAACAGAAGCTCTTGAGAATCATTTATTAAATCAAAATGTTTACTAAAAATAGAGATCTTCCAATTTACACATCGCTATACTAATTTGGATTTGTAAGTCATAACAGCAAACACATTTAAACAAAGAATGGCAGATCAAAAAGCTACTGATATATTTACAAATCATCTTCCCACTTTTGAAAACGCAATTTCCCTCCCACTCCAACACCTACAAAACCTGTTTATTTGGGCTACACAAATACTCTGGCATTTGTATAAGTCTGCAGTACAGTGCTGTCAGTTTTTCCAAGGCATTAATATGCTTTTCAGGGGTTCATAATTATGTCAAGACAAAGTTTTTTCAGAGCCAAGCACACACGGTTACGTACATGCTTCAATCTGCAACCACTATTCAAGTATTCTGGGACATAAAGTTAAGCATGCACAAGGATCCGGCCACAGCTCATGCATCTAACCCAGAATCCAGCCCCAACCCTCTCCTGGACTAGGATCTTTCTGCAAAAAAATTCACCGCCCAAGGGCATTTGCAAAAGATCACATTTGTGTTTGTGCTACAAACTGCAATCTTTCCCACAAACAAGCACCCTTCTCAAACCAAAACAAACCTTCCTAAGTTAAGGTTACAGAACAAAGGAGTTCACCAAAGTCCTTTCTTTTTATTTCCAGTGTCCGTGGTCGGACATTTCCCCACAGTCCTGAGAGAAGCCAAAATTCCACTGATTTCAGTGAAAACAAGTGGTAAGGACTGCCAGACTCTACCCAGAATTTAGCAACTGTGGAGCTCTCAAAGTGACACAATTGCCTCTGGCATTTGGAAAATAATCTCCAAAATGTGGTTAGGACTCCATAACTTGGGTACAATAACTACTTTTATAAAATTATTTTTTATTTTGTGTGGAATTCTCTAGTTGTCACAATGTTCTTACATAGGCAATAAATTCACTTTTCAGTTATGCCCTAGCACTAATTGTGTACTTTTCAATTGCCCAGACTTTTGTGTAACACTTTAAATTCCCATAAATGCATACAGCATTCTCTGAATTGCTGTTATTGTTTGATCTGATTTTTATGGTCATAAACCCATGCCTCTTCCAAAACTGACAAATCCTCCACTGACCAAATGGCCCTATTAATTTCACTGAGATCATTCAAACATTAAGTTTTCTCGCAATTGACGATAGCACAATCTGGTTGAAATACTGTCTTATAGTGGAATATTAAATTAACATCATATCTTGGATTCAGAGTTACACAGCAGACATCTGTAAAGATGTATTCATGTTTTGCTAACCTTATCTAATTTGGCCACTAGAAACAATTATGGTCAAATATGTTAAACTATGTAACATATAAAAATTCAATATTTCTCTCTGCAGAATAGCACACTCCTTTTTCATGGCTGGTAAAAGATTTTAAACATCTTACTGTAAAAAGTTCTTATTTTAAAAAAAGAAAAAAAATCTGTCATCCACTTTACAATGAAGACATCCCTTCAATTTACTACTATTCGTTTCAGGCCCATGTTCATTTTTTCTATATGCCACATTTTCCAAAGTGATGGATGCATTTTGCTATACCCATTCTACACTAATCTCCTTCTTTAAATGTATTTTTGCTTCCTGAATTGTAAACTGCTGCTGTTGTTCGAATGTACATCCAAAACTGTCTATGTCTGAACTTCACTGAATGCAGAATGTCTCAAACAATTTGTAGTCTTACATGAGTGTTATAAAAAAGGATCAACATGTTGTATTACCATGGAAATTTTGAAAAACATACTTTCCCAAACAAATATTACTTTTTCTCAATGGTATGAAGTAATGAAAACCACATGTGTAAATCTGCGATCCGTGCAGTAGTTCAAGCTGCAGCTAATAGAAAATACAGAGAGTGAACTCTGCCATATAAAGGATTCTTGTTACAGAAATATAATGTGAAAACCAGATGCAGACAGAAAACCTTAATCACAGATGGGAATGTAATCACTGGCATATAGAATACTTTTTTGATCAATCTCAACCATATGAGAAATGTATTTATTTTCTAAGGAATGCAATAACTCTACAGAGTCTTCTATTTGAATTCAGTTAACCTCATACTCACAGTGCTTTTATCTTATATGTGTAGAGATGGGGGATATAACCTGAGCCAAGATTTTTAGAAGAGCCGTTGGCCCTGGCAAATCGTTCTTGTATCAGCTTATCTTTCAAGGAATTAATAGGATGTAAAGACTACAAATATCAGGATCAGCCTCAAATGAAATCAACCGTTATTGTACTTCCTAGTTACTGCCAGAAATCCCTTCATCACCTAAGCACTTCCCTACTTAAATTTTCCCTTTAATATGTGGTTCTTCAGAAATACAATGCTAAGAGCAAGCACACTGTCGCACTCAAGTTCTGTGAATCAGAACTGGAGTCCTACAGCAAAGAATCTCCCTTTATAAAAGCTGAAGAGTCATCAGTTCAAAAACAACTTTACCTGGGGCTTCCTTCTAACTGCTCAAAGTCCCTGTGAATGCCCTCCACCCACACAGCTCCCAGGGGTTAGCAGTTAACAAAGGACACGGCGCAAGGCAGCTATCCAGCTACATCAAGTGTCTACACTGCCGACTGTATTCTACCAACTATCCAGACCAAGGCAGGACCAAGATAACTCCTGATAGTTTTCACTGCTGGTGACATTTAGGCTACTACAGTAGTAGTAAATGCACCATATAAAATATGGACTGATACCTCAAACTGCAATATATATTAAAAAAAAAAAAAAAACATAACCAAAACCCCAAACTTATGCTAGGAAATAAAACTTAATAAAGAAAAGGCATTCAGAGATGAGAGGCCTCCAGGGTCTTCGGTACCAGCAGTGGCAGTTTTACTTCCTGGCAGTCCTCAATCTCTGCTGTGCCCACCTCCTGGATGCACCCAGTCTACTCAAGAATACACACCACTGCCTGACTGTCACAGTTCACAACTGAGCTTATTAAGGTAACCTAAAGTTGGTATAAATTTATTTTAATAGTATAATTAAGTAACACAAACCACAACGATTTGGTAGCTGTTACATTGGGACAGAGAGGGGATGACAGAAACCCTTTGACAGGCACAGGGTAGGCAGACTCTCCCTCTCTCTTACAGCCTCCAAGTCCATTTGCCATCATTTCATTTTAGGTGTCTGCAGCAAGAGGACATGGTCATTTCCGTACCCTACCACAGGGCTCCCAGCAATAGCACATCACAGGTGTCCATCAGACTAACTCTGCTGAAGTTCCTGTAAAGATGCTTTCTTAATTGAATGCCTGTAATGCTAGGTGAATTTTGCAGTCTGCTACTTTTTTGCTACCATGTTAAAAACTACTAAACCATTTGATGAAAATACTTTGATGCCACTACTTCAACAAAGCAGTTTTTAAAGCATCTTGTCTCTTCTGAGACTAAACTTTAAATTTCTGAGACTGCAGCACTAACAGATATCACAGAAGTCAACATTTAACACTAAAGTAATATGGGCTGGATATGCTTGTGTTATTTTTAAACAAGCATGCCTAGATTAATAATAAACTTTGGCCAGATACATTATTTCATTTCCATATTTTTCATATAGCATCATCATCATCATGTGTGTGTGTAGAGTGCTAAAAATGGAGTGAAATCTTCCAGCTGAAAACAGTTCCACGTGACAAAACAGAGAGGGATCCTGAAAACTCCTGCTTTGTGTCATGTGCGAGTGTGTGTGCCTGTGTCTTTTTTTTTCCCCCTCTCATCTAATTTCATCTGCAAGAGACTGTCCCTAGAGGACAAGACAAGAGAGAACCAATTATATCCAGCGGTTGGTTTCTCCAAAATGAAGGCATCTGTTCCATGCCAACGACTTCCACATGGAAGAAAAACAGAACTTTGAAGGCATCTGCGTTCATGGTTGACAGTTGCAGATCTTAGGGTCTACTGTAATGTCCCAGCTGCAAACATGATTTGGTTGCTGCTGTTGTCAGCTGATCTCCTTGCACTGAAAAAAAGGGAGTTTAAATAGCAAATAGCTGGATAAAAATCAGATATTCTTCCACAATACTGACACCTTTTCCCTTCTGATGGAGGTATTTTTCCTGGTACAATGTGTTTGATGGAAGTAAATTGCAAAGTGGTTCTTAAACTAATATTTTACAAAATATTCTGCTTAAAAATGCTATTCTTTAAATAATGTACCCATCCTAGCACAATGTGTTCATTATTTGCTAGTATTTCAAGCTGGTATTTTGTAAGAGTGGTTCAGAAACCAGTGTGATTCACCAGCCACATAATCCTGCAGCCCACCTTATTTAGCCAAGTAGTTTCAGTAATATCAAGAGTACACCTGAGCAGAAGCTCAGAGTTTTCATCCCTAAATGCATATGGCAGATAAACAACTAGTATATTTACTTCTCAACTCACATCACTTCCAACGTGAGTGAATACTTTCCAAAAGATACTTTACAGAAACATTACTGGTAATTCTAAATTTGGCTTACAGCACTGGGTGCCACATTTGCAGTGAGATACTCCGCAATGCTGTGCATCTTCACGGTTAAAAAAATCAAGCAAGCTATTAAAAAGAAGCTCATATAAAGAATCAAAACCCTAACTAATTTTCCAAACCACAGGACAGAGTGCCATTTAGAGATCCAAGACTACTGATGGTGCAGTTGCAACAAAGACAATCAAAACTGGCCTAAGCAGAAAATGCACTGACATTCTCCATCCTCAACTCACCAGATAAAAGCAGATCATAGTTTCCAGAAATATTTCATGCACCTCTTGAGTTTTTGTAGTTTTCTTACCTAAGACTTTTATGAATATCTTGAAAGAAGGAAAACAGTATATGATAGGGAAATACTTTTTTTTTTTTTTAATAGAATTCTCTGTTATTCTGCTGGATTTCAGCTGCAATCCCAAACATACTCCGCGACAACAGCATTCAGCCCTCCCAGCCAGGTAGCCATTCAGCTTAGAAGTGACAGTAAGGATTCCCAGACAGTTTCCCTTGCTTGGCACATACCTCAAATTATTATGAATGCCTGAAGTAGTGAACCTGGGGGGACACAGCAGACCTGACACTTCCTGACCACTTCTAAATTCCCTCCAGGAAGGACAAGAGTTGGGAGTGAGGACAATTAACATAGCCACCTGTTTCCTGTGACCTCCTAAGGGGCAGACATGGCCACTGATGACTTGCTCTGGCAATGTCACTGAGGTCCTGCCCATCCTTCTCTCCCCAGAGAAGCCATGGAATAATAAAAACAATAGTGGCCAATAATAGCTCTGTAAGAGTTAGTGAAATTTAGGCCTGGACTTAAAAACAAATGAACAAACAAACGAAAAAGAAAATTAATATCAGAAGTTCCCCATGTGAAGAGGATGAGATCAATAATTCTCAGAATGTGGAAGGAAAATTATACATTGATCCCCTCCTTCCAACTACTGTAGCTCTTATTTACTGTAGCTGTGCATTTCTCTGGAAAAAGTCAAGAGCAGGCAGCTGGCTTAAACACAATTTAAAACAGCTCTTGGGATACACAAGTTGAGAATCCTGGCCCAGTGGACTCAATAGCAATCTCTGCAAGGAATCTCTTCCTTATTATGGAAGGAATAGGCTTTTTCTCTCCTTTATACAGAAGTCTTGTCAGGTAAGCCTGTGATTTACAATTCAAAAAGATTGCCTTGCTTTACACTGAGACCTGAGCTAGCCCATTTTGTTAGGGAGAGATCTAGATCTAAGTCTCAGAATCAATCCAAAAATGTATTGTCAAGATCACAGATGTGAGATGGGAGCACAGAAAGCCTAAAGGTCCAGATCCTCAGACTGGCATTTAAATTAAAGAAACACTATCTTCAGTGAAAACTGGGCATGGGAGTATCACGGAAGATCTCAGCTCCAGTACTTTAATTCAATGTTTAGCTCTGCTGATCCATGTAGTCGCCTTAATTTATCACGGAGCATCCAGAAACAATGCTGGGCTATTCAGTTCAGTAAGATGGTTTCCTTGTCCACCTGTAGCACACTTTAATACAGGTTGCAGCCTGCTTTTCCAGCATTAAGTGGTTTGCCATCAAGCTTTAAAATAATAAATAGCAGAGTCATGAAACAGGTTTTGCTTAATGGTTCCTAGAACTCAGTGACTACACTCACTAAAACATTTTCTATAACATTACCCTTAAATACTTTTAGCAATGTCACCATTAAAATAAAATAAAAAAACATCCTGGCAGTACCATCCATTGATAGCACACCCACAGGTGCCATTATTCCCACATTTGCTGGCAGCTTTTTCTGGCACCACTATGCTTTAATGGCTCTGGCAACAGACCCCACCTGGATGTCACCGGAAGCGCTCCTTTGGAGCACTCTTCCCAAATATCCTTTGCAGCACTCTGTCTCCTTTGTTGCACCCTAATCATCCCATTTTCTGGCAATAGCCTCACTCTCTCACTGTCAAAGCCTGAGCTGGTCTTGGGGAGTTCTCTTCTTGAACTTGTCTAATGCATGTGTGATTCAATGCTAGGATGAATTTTCCAAGAGGATTTCAGGACAATATCTTTGCTGCTCAGGTTGGGTGTTCACTCACATCCCAAGCTTTAAAATTCATTTTATTACATCCCAGTAGCACAACGTGACCAAACCAATGGGACAGCAAAGCACAGGTACAAAACCCTATATAATCTGATGCTTCATCAGAGAGTTTGTTAAACCTTGTGACTCCCAGAAAGCACACACAGTTTTAGTCAACATGCCATGCAACCTGTCATGGCAACACGCAGAACCAGCATTCTGATACTGCCGTTACAAAAATAAAAGAAGCAAAAACCAGAAAATGTATTCTGAAAAATAAGCAATTGTGGGAAAAAAGTGGTGATTTTTGGGGGGGCTGAATTGTTGGGTTTGGGGGTTTTTTTCCGAGCTATTTAAAATGACACCTGGGCCACAACCAAAAGTGGCACCTATGTGGTCACTGTCAGAAATCAGAAAATGTAGACAGCAGATCTCCAAATAAAAGGCACCACAAAAGAAAAAAGCTAATGGTAATGCCTACTACTTATGTAAATTGCATATTAACATCCAACATGGCAGACATACATAAGCCTCCTAGAGCTCCAAAAGTAACTACAATCTGGTACAATTTGTAATGGTCGTACAACCATCGCCTCAGATGCTTGTCTGAATTCCTGGGCTTTACTCTCTGAAGCAACTTGGCGCCCCATAAATGATACCTATTTTACTACACGCCACTGCCTGCCACCACGTGCATAGTAATTCCACTCCACTAGGTGGAGTCTTCTGTCTTTTCAGACTGCAACCTAATTTCCAAAAGAACCTGTTATCTATCCTCCATGAACTTCGCACATTTACTTTACTATAAGCACCAGAGTATACCTGTCTTAATAGACATAAAAGTGGCAATTAATCAAATGCCTTCTGAAATGATTAAAGAAACTATGAACTATCCCACGAGGATCCCAAATCAGCACGTTATAATATCAGCACGTTATAATACATGATCATTCAGGAATATTGTTGCTGTACAGTTCTGTACAACACAAATGTACTTTCACAAATGCTACATTCAATAAATAATACTGAGTATAAAAATGTATCCCTTAAATAAGTCACCATATCATATATGCCCAAAAACTGCATATAAACAAATCCAAGTATCAGAACTTCTATAAAATTCTTTTTATGTATTCTGAAATGCTTTCAAGTATCTAGGATGCCCTCCCTTTCCAGGCATCCCAAAGTGTGTTACAGAAAATGAGAGGGAACATTAAAGTATTTCTTTCTATATTCCCATTTCCATTCACAACCAGTGGAGTTAAATACGGCAACTATTCAACAGGAACGGTAAAACTGCATGCAGCATTTCTGGCAAAGATTAAGAAAACAGAGCACTCCCAAGAATGTTCAGAACATTTAGATAAGAAAATCTGGATACCCTGCTACAATCTTTCTTTTGGGGCTGGACTCCACCCCAACCCCTGTGCAAAGTACCAGAAAATCCCACGACCAGAGTAAAAAGCTCCTTGGTTTAAAAACACTTCAGGTAGGCAGTATCTGCTCTCACATGCTGCACCAGAGCATTTGCTCGGCAGTATCTGCGAGCAGAAAGCCCCACATAGGCACCGAGCACGAACACGAGGCTCCCCAAGGCTCTCACATCCCCGGGTCAGCCGAGGTAGGGCCTCCTCAGCGCCGCTCCTGCTGTTGGCAGATATCACGAGCTATTTAAGGCTACAGACATTTTGCCCCAATCGGCCATGTTTTCTGTAATATTTACTTCTCATACATATGTCTATAACTATGTATACATCCCACAGAAGGTGAGGTTTAACAGGGTTAGCTTTGTTGGGGAAAAGAAGGTTTGGAGGAAAGGAAACAACTTTCATGTTGAGAAGATTTGAATCTAGTGACTGTCACGGGATGTAAACACTCTTCTGGGGAGGGAGGCTTTTTGTTATGTTTCAGGAGAGCACAGAGTTTTGGATAAAATCTGTATAAATAATTATCCCTCTGTCATTCAACATAAATTTATGCACATGTGTGCACACAGTTATGCTGGGGAATACAAGCTATAAAGTAGACATGCCACAGAGTTCTAGACAACCTACCACAAGCACAGATCTCACACAGAATCCATTCTATATTTAAATTTCAGTTTATTGAATTTTAATTATTTCTGATCTGTAGATCACTTTGAGGAAAATCCCCCAAGGTCAAAAGCTTACAAATCCAATTGCAAAACCAAACAGAAGCATCAGCAAGGCCCTTTCCCATGCAGACACCTACCAAAAAAAATTAGTTTCTGACTACTAGATTAGATTAGAATTCAACAGCTAAAACCCATTCTAATATTAAAACCAGGTAATTGTCTATGTTGAAATAAAATAATAAAAGCTCTCATTCTATTCTGCACATTTACTCATGTTATGTACACAGGGCTCCATAGATACAAGTGAATTATCCCTTCTTCATTTAGATCCTTATAACAAACACATATCCTTTCTATTAGGTTGTTGTTGTTTAGTTTGTTCATTTTTTTAATTAAAAAGCAACAATGTTATGTTCTCTAGAGATGATTGTGATAGAAAATGTATGCTCTACCAATACTATGCTTTCCAAGTCATAGAATTCACTTGGATTAGCAGCTCCACAACTGTGAATATTTTTGTATATATGCATTCAAATATGATTCAGACATTTCATTTACCATGGAAAAAGTTACTCCAAAATCCCCTTTAACTAAAATGTCCTTGACGAGCCTAAACTTAAGATTTGCAGATATATCAGGAATGAAACAAGCCAATGAATGTTCTGTCATATTCTGAACATCCTTTACATTGCTCAAGGTCCTCAGTAGTAAGTTGTATTGCTGCAATGGAGAAACAGCGACATGTCATTTTAAGATACAATCATAGTTTATTAATAAAATTATTTTAAAAGTACTAGTTAAATCCTTTCACCAACATAGTGACATTCAGCTAGCCAGTGTCATTTTTCCAGTTCAAATAGATATGGTCCTAATTGCATAATGCCATTTTATCTGCTGAAGATAAAAGTGCCGATAAACAAAAATGCACATTAGGCAGGAGATTTTTCAGAATAGATTTTTTTTTTCAAATAACCCACTTGCATTAACAAAAGATTGCAATGGCTTCCAAATTATAGGGTGTTATTTTTAGTGGAAGTAGTTCAATATTCATATTGGAGCAGATGTAGCAGTTTAACAAAACAGCTCTTCAAATCCTGCACAAATTGAAAACAGGAAAACTGATTGCATTTTCTCTTATCACTTTCCTTTTCTGAATTGACACTTTTGGCCTTCTGAAAATTTACACATGGCTTTCATCTCAACAGCACCTGCTGATCAAACAGAAACCTAACATTTTCAGTAAAATGGTATAAAGGACTAGTTTTCTTTTTACCATCTTAAAGGGCATCGGCAGTCCACTCGATGGCAACAATTGCTGAGTAGATGGCACACAAAATACATTTTATATTTTCATTTCACTCACTTTTAAAAATTAGTTAGTAGTGGCTCTTCTGTATTTGCTCTTTGTCTGCTTTAAATTAATTTCAATCTCTATCTCTGCATTACCCTGATGGGTTTCATTCTACAGTCAGCTAGATTTTAAAGATGATCTGAAAGCCTTTGAAATAATAAACACGTTGCATGTTCTGCAGACAGGAGTCTTCTTTATATATCCATTTATATGCAATCATATAAGCTAGTATATACAATTATGCATTCATGTGCACGTATTGCACAGACATTTCTTTTTATGGTGCTTATAGCAAGGAAAAAATGTGTGTATGCATATATATAGATATATGTATGTATGTATCATTCCGCTATAGTCTCACTGCACTGAATTCCCCAAGCATTGTTGTTAGAACATGTAGAGGGGAGAGAAATTCAAAGGGCATTTATTTATTTTAAAGTTGTTCTTTGTTTCCTTTCCAGTCTTCAGACTGGGAGAAGGTCTAGCAGATGCTCTGGAACTTGAGCATCAAGACTGGGTTGAGATGCTGCCATTGGTGAATATGGCGAGCATGCAAACAGCACAACCAGAAATCCTTGGGCTCCTGCAAAAGTTAAAGGTATCAAGTCGTATATAAAAAATGAAACATAAGTACCTTGTTATCCTGTCTGCTTCTGAGCCTGTAAACTCTGAAGCACAGCAGCAGGTAACAAGGACCATCTTCCTTTGTACATAATTCTAGGTGTAATTAAAGATACTCCTAAAACCTGCTATGTGTCAGCTTCTTAACTGATAGAGCCCTCACCCCCCTGAAGTACTCTGCTGCCATCCATTACCATTCTGCTTCAGTGATAAGGTAACCTGAAGGCAGAGATGACATACAGTAATATATGTGCCACTCCAGACAGTTGGTTCATGAATTTCAGTGTTTCATCATGCTCACTGAGGCAATCGCAAACCTGAAATGTCAATATGTTCAGTCAATGGAAGTAAAATAATAGGGCTCTATTGTCTTACCCTATTGATCTGCTGCTGTCAACAAGAATACATGCCCCCCTGGTTTAAACAAATTTTAATTAGGCTTTTAGTTACCAGATCATATCTATATATCTATCTGTGCAAACACTTGACAAAGTGACACGGCAGCATAAATATTTCAAACTTTTAAATATAAAGGTAATTGTTTAATGTTGCTTTAAGATGTGACCACTGATAGAGCCGTTTGCTAAAGCAGCGTTCGTGCACACACTGAGCATGCAAGTCATCTTAATCTGGAAGAGAACTTAAAAAGCACCACCGAAAGTCCACCTGAAACAACAAAAAAGAGCAAGCAAAGAGACTACTTTTCCTAAAGCCCGCTGTCATCCTCTACGGGGATTTTGGAAGTCAGGAGCCTTCATTTAAACAACACCAGGAGTAAGCGGTGGTTGCCTGGGCGTGACAGGCCGGGGCTGTCACAGCCCCTCGGCCCCGCTGCCACCCCAGGCTGGGGCTCCTCCACCTCGTCCCGCCAAACACCCAGACATGGCACCCTCCGCTCCCGTGGGCCGTGTTTAAAGTGGGCCTTAGTCACCTTTGTTCTGCGGCCACCTCACCTCCTCCCTCCTCGCGGCCAGCCCGGCAGGCGAGCCCCTCTCCGCTCCCCTCAGCGCTGCCCGAGGGCGGGGGGAGGCAGCACAACAAAAGGCAGATCCCGTCTCCCCGCCGGCTAATCTCTGCCCGTAAATCCCCCGCCCGCTCCGGGGGGAGATAATAAGTGGTTACATCTTCACTTCTCTCCGCGCCTATCGACTTGTGCAGCGCCGAGGGAGCCGGGCCGGGCCGGGCGGTGTGAGGCGGCCAGGGGTACCCCCCCGCCCGCGGGTGGAGATTTTACCTTCCGGCGGCGGGAGGGACGAGGAGGCGCCGGCGCGGCCCGGGCTTTGTGCGCCTCACGCGCCTCGCAGCTTATCTGGGGTGCAAGAACGGAGCATCGCGGCTCCGCGGCCCCGCCGGCGCGGGGGGAGCGGCACGGCGGCGTGCATCGGGGCGATTACGGTATCAGCGCGGCCCAGATGGCGGCCGGAGGATGTGCGAGGCAGCGGGGCCGGCAGCGGGGCTGGGGCCGGCCCGGGGTCCCCGGGGAGGCCGCGCCGGGCACGAGGAGAGGCGCCACCTCCGCGCCGCCCACCGGGGGAGAAGGCGGCGGTGCCCAGGTCTGCGTGTGCCTGCCCTGTGGCCAGCACGCGGCCCGGCTCCGGCCCTGGAAGTTGCCCAACACCTCTCTGGGATAAGGACCCTGCCTCGGGTCGCGCAGCGCTGGCTCCTCAAGGCTCCTCTGCCGGAGATCGCCGCTACTCCCACCAAGGCAGGCGATCGTCCCTGTGACTGCCTCCAGCCCGGCTCCCCCTCACAGACCATACCTACTCCTGCAGCCCGGCTCCCCCCTCACAGACCATACCTACTCCTCCAGCCCGGCTCCCCCCTCACAGACCATACCTACATCCCGCACGGAGCACAACGGCCGCGGGCCCAGTGCAGTCACATTGCTGTACCTGCTCCCAGTTTGGCCAAGTGCGTGCCTAACCCAACCTGCTCTTCCTCACCATTGGCATAAAAGCCTGAACACAGCACTGCTGCTACAAAGTGGAGGTGTCGTTCACCAGAGGATGAGCGATAAGGAAGAGTAGGTCCCTACACTTCACGACTCAGGTTCTGTAAAAACTGAGGGGCTGTTTTGTCGGGATTTATCAAAGAGCACAAGGTTAGCACGAGGTACGGAAAAGGGAGACAGCAAAGCAGCCTGGCCTGCCTATCATGAGCACAGCCAGCCAGCTGAATAGCTATGCCAGCACCAGGCACTCTATGCGGTCGGTTTTTAAAGTTTCCAAAATGTTTCTCCCTGGGAATCAACACTTATTTGTTAGGAAACGCATTTCCATTGCACGTCTGCTGAGGAGCGCCACGAAGGACAGAGAAGGACAATGACAGCGCGCTGAAGTGAGACTGGCATTGTTCAGTGCAAAACTCCTTCCAAAATCACTCGTCCAAGATAGCAGGTTTTTTCCACAAGAAAAGGAATAAGGGGAATTTGACACATAATACAAAGTGAAAACCAGAACCTAGATGGGGGAAGGGCATGTGTGTGAAAATCGCGTCACCGCAATGAATGTCAGATAAAAAGGGGTCTGTCACAAATCCTCCACTAATCCAATAATGCGAAAACCTCTTGGTATCACTGAGACATAGCACAAGGTAATTTTTTTTATTTTTCATAAACCACTCTATATGTTTAGCTTTGAAAGACAGCAATTGGGCAAATGTTCCTATCGCAAAACCAGAACTTTGATTTTTCAATAAAGGCAAACTGATTTTCACATGTCAAATTTACTATGCATTCCTCAGCCAGTATTTTTACCCTGAAGAAGGGCCACTTCTCCCTCAACTTCCTCCAGTTGTCGGTTGTGTGACAACCATATTTAGAGGTAATCAGACAGATCATATTACAAAAGTTAGTCAACTTGTTTGAAATCTTAGCTCCTAAACTTAATGGTATGTTCTATGCATTTCTAAAGAAAAATGACTTATTAATTAATTCAGCCTGCAAGGTAATACAGAGCTTTCTCTCTGCATATGTTATTTCAAACTATTACACACAAATTAGAGACTTTTTTGGTATTTCTGTTACGGAGCTTTTCCTTGAAATACATACATATCATGCCATGAACTAATTTAGGATCCGCCAGATTCTCATCTTCCAGGGCCACCGTGTGCATCTTATATCAATGCTGACCATACTTTTATTACTCAAGTCACTAAACTCTATAGAAAAACTAATCCAGGATCCTTCCTGATGTAAGCAGTTTGCTGTGAAAACACATTTTAAAATAAAACTATGTGTATTAATAAAATAAATACAATCAGAATACAAATGTGTAACAGAAGTGGCATTCCATAAGCACAGCTGTCTCAAAGTCCAAGCTGCAGGCTAGAAATCTTAATTTCAACTGACTCTCTTGTAATAATGGGTTACCTTCCTCTAAAGCGGAAAGTCCATCTGCCCCAGGCAGATAAAGTTTTGAAGCATTAAAACAGATAAAAATCTAACATTTTCTTTCTTGCATTGAATATGTGAATTCTAGTGTGCTATAATGTGAGAATTCCAACATATGACTATTATGGCATAATATCTCATAGCTCAGCTTGTCATTACCTCACTTGTAATTCTTATGTTAATTATGTTCATAATTACTATAAACAGATGTGGTAGAAATTCATGTGACCTTTTACTGCAGAATGCATTTCTCACTCTTTCCACTTTATTTTAATAATACAGGCTAAACCAGAGGAAAGTATTTCTGACACACTCTGCATGTATGTGTGTACATATTTAACATGAAACCATTTCTGCCTCATATTTCAGCCAAAGGACCACCTACATGCCAGCACATTGACATGAATGTGATGATAACTGAAAAGTCTACCCTGAAACGTACCCCTAAATAACTATGCCTACAGTGAACCTTTTTGATTAAGCATAGCTAGAGCCATCACTGAAACCTAGGACTTAAATGGAGCACTGCATTTTTATTCAGGACCTTTGTTAATGCAGCAGTATCCTGCTTTACAACTACAAGTACATAACAGCCATACAGCAATTTATTTTAGTCAAGACAAACCATCACCGTCTATACACAAAACACATTTACAATAAAATCACTATGGATTTCATTAAGAGAAAGCCTACTCGAATTTCATTTCTTTGGACCTAATCTATAATTAGTGTGGACAGACAGGTGCAAACCCTTCTCCTCTACAGATGGCTACTGGAAATGGTGCAAAATAGCTCCTTCTGTTTAAACAACACACAGATAACCTGCTCTGCTCTTATCACTTACAATTACCTCCATTATACTGAACTAATGTTTACTTTAATAAAATGTCCACTGTTGTCTAAACGTTATTTGGAAACTTTCATATTGATGGCGGAAAAAGAAATTAAGATGGAAGTCAATGTCTTTTAGATGAAAATTGGGAGGAAATAAAAAAAACTTTTAAAGAACAGGGTATTTTGACTTTGATTTTATGTCTGCTATTCCTTTTTCTTTATCCACAAAGCCACATAGTCTGCTACTTCCTGATGTATTTGTGCTACTACATAAACGAATAAAGTTTATAGTAAGAACAGGATAACTCTATTTTAAAAGCAGTTCTTTAAAGAGGAACATCTATGTGGAAAACCAAGACCTTTTACCTTAAAAGTTCAGTTTTTAAACCGTTTCAGATCTCTGATGTGAAACATGAAGACAATGTAACCTGGAAGCCAATGTTTTAAGGATTTACACTCTCATTAGTTATACTACATTCAGTGTCTGTTTCAACTTTTTAAATATTATAGGTTGTTTTTAAAGGCTATATGAAAAAGAGCAGGCTGCTAGTAACTACATGGATCAAGGTTTTTTAATGTATTCAGATTAAAAATAACTATCTTTTTACATTTCTTTAGCCAAGCCACGAAAAATAGCCCCTTCAGAACACTAAACTCATGTTTTATTTCAGCTATTAAGTCTTCTTGATCTCTGCATGACAACTTAAGTTTCTTCAGAACAAAGAACGAGACCTTCTCCTCCCCTCCAAACCTAAAAAGTCTGAAGCTCCTGCAATAGCGACATACTGATATCCTTATTCAATTAGCTAAAGATTTAACAGTAATGGACTGTGGCAAGTGGATTTGAAAGTTGAAAATGACGATTGCAAGCCCTTTCTCCCATCACCCCCAATGCAAACACTGCAGATGCCTTTTTCACCCAAAGCGTCTGGCAACGAGGAGTTTGCAGTCTGCACAGTACCTCAGTGAGGCGAGCTTCGCATTCAACGCTTGTCGTCTGAAGTTCATTTCAGAGAAGTGAGAAACAGGATTTGACAGGGAAGAATGTCCTGAACTGACCAGCACTCCAGGTGGAGCTATTTTTCTCCCCCATTATTCCAAAAACAATACTCCCAGTGTAAAACTCCATGTGCACGCAGGCATACATAGTGTTAAGTGTACACAGATGAGAGACACCGTATGATGTTTTACTGGTCTATTATTTAGGCACGAAACAAGTTAGCGTTAAGGTGGTCAAAAATGGTAGAAGGCAGTGTTTTACTTAAAAAGATTTTGGAAACTATTTAAAAGCTCAAAGCCTTTGAAGAAAAACAACTTGTGCAGCAGTTGTCAGGAAGCAGTGACCTAACACTGCTGTCTGCATTCCATTACAAACAGAATGGTTCTTGTCTCCCTACAGCATGCTCACGGCTCAAGAACGAAGCCGCTCACCCTTCTGCAAGCACAGGACAGAAAGAAGTCCTGCTATCATCTCTTGTACCCTTCGCCTGGCTCCAGCTTGCCAGAGGCACCAATGGAATTAAGAGTGGGTTGGGTTTTTGGCGGAGTTTGGTGTTTTCTTGCGCTGATGCATGGTTGAGCTTCCCATGATAGCGAAGGAAAATGACTCATTAATTGAAAATAGTAGCAATTATACTGAAGGTTCAGATACGGTGACACTGACCTTAAGAAAGTTATCAATTATCAAACATAGTTCCTAATTAAAAACCTTTACAGCAAATCTGCAATTAATCTCACACCTAACAAAGCCTTTGCCAACTTCATATTTTCAAAGACTACAGTTATGGATAAGCCATATTCATGTATTTTTCTTATTATCGTCCTATTGATGGGGAGACACAGAAACACCTAGTGCTAAAACCAGAACGCATAAACAAGATGGACTAACTTTTTTACCATTCAGCCGAGCTGAAGGAAATTCCCTGATCATATTGCATTTCCTAAGGAAATCAGCCCAGAATAAACTGAATGAGGTTTTCAGACTTCCTATGGAAAGGTCAAGCATCAACTATAACAACCATTAGAAACCAGTTTCAATCCTCTCGGCTATCCAGATTCACTAAGCCGTTAACAGAAAAGCTGAACAGAAAACCTGGACAATAGAATTCAACTCTAAAAACGTCTTTCACATCTTGCCTCAAACTGCACTTAACAAAGTTGCGTATTTCAACTTTCCATTGCATCTGTCAGGATGCAGAAATGGAGACGGAAATGTAAGGCTTCAAGGGTGTAGTGAAATAAATTATACTCACCCTTAGCCCTAACATATTGTGTTTACAAATGCAATAATTATGTTTCTAGCTATATGTCAATGGAAAATACTTTCCAAGTCCTTCAAAAAAAAGCATGCAAGCATTACTGTAAGTAGGAAATAAGTCAAAACAGATTAGTAGACCAAAAAATGAGGAGGGGGAAAAAAAATCCTGCTTTGGTCAGCAACTCGGACCACCATCAGGGGATAAATCAATTTGCAGCAGCTGTGGACAGCCATTTAAGTCTGGGGCCTGAACAGATTAATTAGGAGAAGCGATGTTAAAAGTTAAAGGGGTCAGCATTACATTAAGCACACGAGTACTTGCTGGAGGAAACGCTTGGCTGTACATACCAAGACTCTGAAGACATTCTTTTAGTTAGCAGGGCTACGCCAATAGCCAAGCGTTTGGCACTTGCTGCTTTCCCAGGGACAGCACGGCAGCTCTCGCAGGCTGATTTCAAGAGGTATATACCCATTCCTGCCCAGCCCTTGCCGCGCCGTGCTGTGCCCTCACCGCGTTCAGCATTGCCCGCACAGGCGGGCGCGCAGCCGTGCACATCGCACCTTGGGGCCGCACCGGCAAGCGAAGGCAGGAGCTTCCCGCCCGGCTGCGCTTGTCAGTGGAAAACTTAGGCAGCTCTTTCGGGCAGACTTGCTGCTGCGGGCTCAGCAGATCGCAGCCCCCTCCCGAGCTATCTGCGGGGCGGGAGCTGCCGGCTCCCGGGCGTCACGGCCGGGCGGCTGCGAGAGACGGATCCTCTCCGTGCCGTGATTTAGGGCACGGAAGAGGTGGGAGGGGGTGACAGGCAGAGCCTGCTGCGGATCGGGAGATGGAGGTCTGCTCTCCCAGAGAAACCCTAGCGGCTTCGAGGCGGCTGTTCCCCACAGCCGTGATGCCGGGGAGCCCCCGGCTGCAGCCGGGCAGGGCGGTCCCGCCGCGCCCGGCTCCGACTGCAACCTGGGGGGCAGGAGGGGGAGGCTACTTCGACTTCCCATACCCTCGCCCTCCCTCTTTTAAACTTATCAGTGAACTGAAGGAAGTAACATTTTAGCTCCTGGTTGGAGCATGAGCGATTTAAGACCTACGTCCGTTTAGTTACTTTCGGTTTCTCTCTAACACCTAGGGGAGCAGAGCACAGAAACGACAGATAGTTCGCTATAAATTAACTCTGCAACGGAGTCACGGGTGCTCCTGCTAGGGTGACAAATCCTTCCCTGCCCTAAATCAAATTTCTCAACTTTGTCACTAAAAAAGGACTCGAACTCGGCAAAAGTCAAAGGCTCGTCTAAATGGCCGGGAATGTGGTTTCCATCCTTCCAATATCCCTTATCGATGGTCTGTTGCGAATTTATGAAATCGAACCCTTCAGCTCAGCCAGACGAGATGACACAGTTACATTGTATTGCAGTTTTGGAAGTGAAATTCCTAACGTTAGCCTGTCGTTTTAGGAAACAAGCTATTTGCAAGACCGCGGTGCAGCTAAAGGCGAAGTGCACCGCCTAAAATATTTCTTTCAAAATAGTCCGAAAAGATGTTGCCAGTTCTACATGAACCTATGATCGCAGTGAAACAAACAAGCGAAACAAAACAATCCCATCAGAAATATTTCAGGCACTCTGACTCGCACTGGCCAGCGCTAGAGCCTGGAGAGAGGAGAGGCAGGAAATTAAAAATCCAGACAGAAATCTAAAGCTTTGTTATAATATATGCCTGGGAGGGTTATTTTCTGCAAAACTGTGTTATTTGGTGTCTGGGCTCTTGAGCAGTATCCGGGGTGCTAGTTTGTAAGCCGGGGACAGAGCGTGTAAGGCTGCATGCAGCGCTAACCTGGCCCGGGCACAGCAGCAGCCCCGGTCCGCCTGGGTTAGTTACAGCCGCGGGAGCCCCTCAGAGCCCGGGGAGCCCTGCGGGAGAGGAGAAAGGGAAAGAAAAGGGGCTCGGACTCCCCCCGCCCCGGCGCGCCCTGCGCAGCCCTGCCCGCGCCCGTACTCACACTGCAGAGGACCGGAGATGCCCACCATTCGCCACAGGCTGCGAGCTGCAAATAAAAGTTCCCGTCCTGCTCGGGGGAGAGACGGCAGCCCAGGCTGCTGGAGGGGCGAGGGGGTGGGAAAGGAGAGAGCAGCGCCGCGCGGCTTCCCTTCCCAGTCCAGATGATCCACGTCCACAAAAGTCAAAATGAGCTGAGGAGAAACTCCAGCTGTTCTTCCCCCCCCACCACCCTCTCTCGCTCTTTTTTTTTTTTTTT